>JBAJHW010000003.1:111992824-112507824 GCA_037013535.1 Intellagama lesueurii
TCATTTAATGTCAGAAGTCATGATAGATGATGGAACATTCCACAATGAGGCGTCAGTATTCATTATAATATTTCATTCTGAACTTGGCAGTCCTGCTTCCCTTATCTTTCTCTTTATGCGCATAAGCTATAATGATGAAGAGAGCTTGTAAGACTGTACATCAGCCTGACCTGTTCTTTTATCTCCCTTTCCTTTCCATGTTGTTTGACATTAATTGAAAACGGTTGGGCTACATTCTAATAAATATGAACCACAATTATGCTGACACAAGGAAATATTGTAACAGGAGCATTCAGTAGTAAAGGCTCAGAACTGACACAAGTACTACTCCGTGATCAAGCTATTCAGCAAATCCTCTGATCTGCCATCTGCAGCCTGACACATTGGATCTGATGTCTCAGGCTAAATTTTTGGTCACATTACAACGTCGAGTATCTCAGACCCAAGACTAGTTACATATGTTTTATGTATTTGGTTGACTATTGGTTTGATTGTTCAGTAGCTTTGGTGAGTGTTCCTGTTTGAGGTGAAGGACAAACACACATACACATACATTTTTGTGAAAAACATGCTAATGGACCTGGCAGTTGAATTTTGCAGCAACACTGGCAATAGGATAGTATCCTCCTGCTGCCTTTGGATGCAACAACAGCTGCCCTACAGTGTCTGCTCCTTGACACAGCCATTTCCTCCTGTCCAATGATAGAGCCACTCTTGGCAGGAGCTCATCTTGGAGATAAGTATGGGGCCAGTGGCTGAATAAAAATCACAGTCTCAAAAAAAGCCATCCTCCAGAAGCTGCTACTTTCCTCATAGTGGACAATGTTATATTGGAACCTTTGCACATAAATCAGGTTTGGCTCTGCATTTTAGCCTCCAAATTACATTTTTGGCACTAATAAAAGAAACCAACAAATGTGTGAATTCTATTCACAGTCTCAGCTAGAAAAGGCAAATTGAACTGAAAAATTTAAATAAATGTTGATACACCATTTAACAAATTGTTCAACAGATCTAGCCCAGTTGGAATGACCAAGCATCTAGTAAATACAAGGATTTGGTTGACCTCAGAACTTGGAGTTATGAAGACTTTCACAAAAATGTCATTTGCTTTATCAAAACTTCTGGTTTGTTTCTTTGCTTCTAAACTAATAGGATATTCCTCTAATAGTACAGGCCTCTCAGCTATTCCTTTCCCACACTGGAAAAATTTCTTCCCAAAACCTTGGAGAGCTCCTGAGAATAAAAATAGACAATATGGGGTTAAATGTTCCAATGGCAGAATACACTAAAAACAGTGTTCTTTGTTCAGTTTCTTCCACTGCATGGAGAGTTTGTTCACCAATCCTCCATTACATTACCAAGAGGATGCTATGCTCGTTAATAGCACATGCTAGTGCTTATTTGGAGTGACAGTCCTCGGCATTTACTACAGGTCCTAAGTCAGGTTCTCCTGAACTTTGGAAAACTCTTATCAGAACATTTTGCTCCCCACGAAATGCCACATCTCTGTTATCCTATCAGAAAGGCACACATTTGCCTCAATAGTTTGCTGTAGTCAAAATATGGTGTAACTCCAGTCAACAAACTCCACACATACTTATGGAAACTTCCTTAAACCAATCTACTGGATCTGTATTTACGATATGTTCTGAAGTAGGAGACTTAACTGGAGTACATCTAAAGCCCATTGGCACTTATTGAGAAGAGATGTGAAGCCAAGCAGGGGTAATGCCCAATCCATACTTGAGGTCAGCATGTAGCACCTTTGGGCAGCTGCTCAGACTTCAGTGTTCTGTCAGGTTTTACTAGTAATGCCTCACCATGGGCCCCCATTCTAAGTTATTGTCCATTATCTCCATCAGCATGAGGCAGCTCAATCTGAGATATGTACGTTTCTAACAATGCTTTGACACAGTGCTATTCCATGGCATTGTAGGATGTTACAATGGAGAACAGTATTTTTTATTGTTCAAGGTGCCTTGACATGATAAGAACCTTGTGGTGCAGTGGTTAAACTGCTGTACTGCAAGCCAAAACTATGCTCACAACCCGGGATTCAATCTTAGGTAGCCGGTGCAAGGTTCACCCAGACTTCTATCCTTCCAAGGTAAGGAAAATGAGTACTCAGCTCTCTAGGGGCAAGGGGAATGTGCAGCCTGCATAATTAACTTGTAAACCACCCAGAGAATGCTTTAAGAGCTATGGGGTGGTATATAAGCAGCACGCTTTGCTTTTGCTTTTGATGGAAGAACTGTGGGAAATTAAAATGACAACTCTTAGGTCCCTCTGATTCAGAGAACTACTGCTGCCATGTGAGCTCACTGGAAGCCACTGGTATAAAAGGTGATCCACCAGTGTTTTGGGTTTTTGTTGTTGTTGTTGTTGTTGTTTGAGATCTTCCTGAATCCTAGATCTGGCCTTAATGACAACCCAAATACAGTAACAAGGATTTAGTTGCTATGCTACTTCAACAATGGCTTTAGTTGCAGCTGATCTTTTCTGAATTGTTCCTAAATGCTTTAAAAGAAATTTCAGAAGCAACCCTATGGCTATCATCCTAAAGGCCCATAAGAAATAAGACTTAAACCTGTTTATAATTGAGGCATAAATATGCAAGGCAGTAACTAATTCCTTATTCAGTGGAAAGCACAGATAAATACAGGCCTTCAGAATAGCTCTAAGCTGTGCATACTTCACTACTTAAAAGATGCAATCCTACTTTGAAAATCCACGCAATGTGTGCTGTTTATATCTGAAATATTTGGCCTCTATTTGTACAAAATTTTGACATCTTAAGGGATGTTTTTGTACCCCACTGAGCACTCAGTGATTGATAAATTATAATAATCATCCTTGGACAGTGCACTAGAGCAGCTTGGTAACAGCAGGTTCAATGGAATTAATTAATTGAAGCTGGCAGCTTTACCATGTAAGTACACAGCAGAGTACATATTGTGAGCAATAAGAATAAGACATATGCAAAAGTCTGGCCTCTAGGTTACAATTAAAACATAGAAATATATTTAACTATGTGCTTCTTCCAGCTGGAAGTCAGCAAAGAAAGAACAGTGGATACCCATACAGTATTTGGGTTCTGTTGTTATTAGATTATAATGATGATAGCTTGGGAAAGTTCCTTTTTTGGATTATAATACTTATGGCTGGTGGCCATGTTGACTGGGATTTGGAGGTTTTATAGTCTAAAAAGTAACTTTTATGAACTACAGTGATAGTGATTAACTTTATTGGCAAGTAATATTTTCTACTATTTTCTAAACATTTCCCTTTACATGATTTTTTTTAAACTGCCTCACATGATTGTTTCCACCTCATCATCAACTCTAGGAGTCACTATATGTGTAGCAAGGAAGTGTCCAAGCAGTCACTAGAGCAGCTTCCTTTTTAAAAAACAGGAAATAAAGCCTAGCCTAAGCCACAAAGCCAGCCAGCCAGGCCTCGTCTCCAGGTGAACAAAATTTAGGTATCTGTAGGTGTGGGTGTGGCAGGTAGAACTCCCAGAGTTGGAGAACTGTGGGATTTGTTGTCTGAAAAAAATTATTTATTTATTTAAAATATTTTTACCTCACCTTTTTCCTAAGAAAGGGCCCAAGGTGGCTTACATTATTAAAACATAATATTAAAGCTAAAACCAGTGAATTATTATTCAAATAGTAAATGAATTAATGACATTATAATAAAAATATATCTTGGGCAGAGTGTGGAAATGTAGTGGCTTTCAATAAACCTCCAGCTACATAGTGGTAAATCCTAAAGGGACATCCCTGGCTTGCCCGTCCTTGTGCTGAAGGAAAAGCAGCTGGGGAAATGTAAAAAAAGAATACCAATAGCAAACAGGGAGAAAATTGACAGGACAAGGGTAGCTAGATCAGAAGCATCTCATTCCTTAGATTTTAGCACCTTCTGGGATGGGTCCCTTCTGACATCACAGGCATTGGGCCTTTGTGAGGATATCTCACAAATTACAACATTGGTGGCTGATGCCTTGGTTTGCTCCAAATGGCATGAGGGGCTCAAGTGTATTTGCTCACCAGCCCTCTCCCTTTTCTGGAGACATTTTGGGGGGACACTGAGGTAGTGCAGGGAAAGCATCAACAGATCAATCTTGGTTCTGAGCCGGTGAAACATGGCACTGGCTGGAAATGAGCAGAGATGTGAGTCCAGACTTTAATGCCCTCTCACACACAAAAATGAAACTTCAGCTTCCTTCAGTACTGCTTGGCTTGAGATCTTCCCCCTTGCCTAGAGTCCCGTGGCAGTTCCTTGGAACTCCAGCCGGCATCCTGAGACCAGGTAACCCAAAGCAAAATCAATGGGGGAAAAAAATGATTATTTGCACAAACCAATTGTTGTTGTTGATCATGATGTGTGAGATAACTTATTTAAAATTGCTGCACTTAAAACACAAAACTGGACAAATATTTACTAATATATATAATATGAAGATAGGTAAAGGTAAAGGTTCCCCTTGACAATTAAGTCCAGTTGTGTCCAACTCTAGGGGCCCGGTACTCAAAGCAAAAAAGCAAAGTGTGCTGCTTATATACCGCCCCATAGCACTTAAAGCACTCTCTGAGCAGTTTGCAAGTTAATTACGCAGGCTACACATTCCCCACCCACCCACCCCCTGAGAGCTGGGTACTCATTTTACCAACCTCAGAAGGATAGAAAGCTGAGTCAACCTTGAGCCGGGTACCTGGGATTGAACTCCGGGTTGTGAGCACAGTTTTGGCTGCAGTACAGCAGTTTAACCACTGCACCACGGGTGCTCATCCCTGTTTCTAAGCCAAAGAGCCAATGTTTGTCTGTAGACACTTGTCTCATAAGTTGCAGTTCAGTTAGGGTGGAATACTTGGTGTGAATATTTGCAGTTTTTCCACCTCAGCAGCTTCAAAGGAAAACAATGCTCATGTGGGGGAGCAGCAGGGGCCAATTCTGTGAATCCGTATACATGGAGGAATAGCACACAGGAGGTTCACTAGGAAAATAGCATGAACTGGTAACATGATTCGGTTTCTGTACTCCACTCTAACCAAATAGTAACTCATGAGACATTCATAAGCTAGTGCCAGGGCAATGCAATTCTTCATTTCTCTACAGCCCCAAATTAGATTCATTCATTCTCTAACCTCTAAATTAGATTACTGCTGATTAAAATTAACAGAGAAGAAAAAGCAACATGAGGTGAATAGTGCACTTTTTCCAGCACCTGCCGTGATTCTCAAGAATGTTGTTATGTAGCTGCAAACGCATCTCAGAATTGGGACTAATTTTTGTAGTAATTCATTCATTGCATTTCAACATTTAGCAAAAGCTGTGCTCATTAGTGATGATCACTTAAGCACAATAATTACGAGGTAGCTGTACCTGAAAAAGAGGTTTTGTCACAGTACAGAAATAAAATGCTACAGTACAAGAAAATGTTGCAACATGAATTACTGCTGTTCAGGTTTCTGATCACTCTGTTCCACTCCCCTTCCTAGTTCTCTATATTTCACCAAGAATCACCAAAATTTGTTGGAGTTCTTGCAGTGCTGCATGCTGCTTTTAGTAGGTTTGGCTGAGAGGGATCTTTCTGGGCTGGGGTGACTATCAATCTATCCAGCTCTAACCAATTGTTTCTTCCCTGCCTCTGGACTCAAAGAGAACCCTGCCTCTCTGCTCAGTGTTTCTTTTTCCCTTTCTTGAGTCTGTTGTAGTTGAAAGCAGCCATGTTTGTCAGTTTGCTTTTTAATCTGCTCACAACCATAAGTAAAGAAAATGGTTTTTATTCTTTCTACTAATGTCTCAGAGTTATTGAGCCTGTAAGTGCCAAATAGTGAAAAAGGGATGGTCTTCTCTGGGGAACTTGAAGATATTTTGCTCTGGGAATCTCTGCACTTCTGCTGTGCAGATAGAGGAATTCAACCAAAACAAAAACAAAAACCTGCAACAGGACTTCATGGCCACTGAGCATACTCAGACTTCATTAGGCAATCCTAGGGGGGCTCCCTTCTGCTTAAAATTGCTCTCTGTGTTGATTATTTTTGTTGACTCTAGAAATCTTGGAATGTTCCCAAGCCTCCTGATGCCTCTTTTTCATATATGGATTGTGCCATTTTGTCAGAACATGAGCAATGACACTTACAATGTGAGTACTCTAAACAGATGGAAATTGGAGAAATTCCCTAAATTTTTTGTTTAACAATGTATGAGCAGAAATAAGGCTCTGACAAAAAGATTGAGAGGGCTTTCTGAGCTATGACTTAAGGGCTATTGAGGTGACTGTTTCCTGGTGCCATAAGAACATGGCATAAGCTCTGTGGGATCAGAGAGATGGGCAATACCATGCATGTTTGTCCAACAGTATGTCTTACTGGATAGATGCACAATCCTAAGTGCCCAGAATGGCCACATGCCATATGAGCAGACAGTAGGCCACCTGAAGCTATGCTGAATCCAACTCCTTCCCAGCTTGGGGTGTTGGAAGTTGCTCAAGACTATCTTTGTCCAACCCTAACTTTGTGCTGGCATGATGGCTCTGTCCATTGTCTGGAGAAAGTATGTAATAGTCATTATTTGGCTCCTCTTTGGCTCTGTTCCTCCTCAGTTCTTTTTTTGGGCTGTTCTGTGATTGAATCTCTTCTGCTAACAGAGCAGCTTTGTTGGCAGATTTCTGAGATCACCGGATAGAAGACAGTTCTGCCTGTGCAAGGGCATTTCTGCCAGCAAAAGTCTTTTGCGTACCCCTAACCCCCTGCTGTCAGAACACCAGGAATTAGGATTGCATTCCTAAGTGGAATTTAACCATGGGATTTAGAAGGGACTGAGTCAATATGCAGAAGATTGCCTTGTAATGGTCCATTTAGTGAAAATCCTATTTTGAACTTCAGCCAGCCATAATCCTAGAAAAAGCCCACATAGAGTGCATTCTGTGGCAACAAATAACACTGTAAACACTAAATAATGTGGCATGTCTTCCTCCAGTGTTGTAGTGTTGTGTGTTTGTTGGCATTTCACAACCAAAACCTCCAATGCTTTGGTGATCTTGGGCGAAAGGAAAGCCACGTCAGGAAAATGGAAAATGGAGAAGAGAGTGAGGCTACGCTGCAACTTTCTGTTGCAGATATCAGCAAATAAAAACAGCCAAGTGAAAAACCTACTGTACATGGTGGTTCTATAAGCTGTCAGCTATATAATTTTAAAAACAGATTCTTGGGGCAATTGAGCAAGCTTTTGGAAGACTTTATCTTAATGGCATTATAAAAGCCTAAATCACTAAAACAGTTATCTAGTGCTTCTTTTAACAGCAAAATTCAGGAAGATGGATTTGCAATCTGCAAGTATCCCTAGCAACAAGGCAACTGAGGTCAATCTGAATTTAAGTTTCAGCAAAACGCTCAACATTACTGTGGAGTAGAGTCAGTGAGTTTGTCATTCAGGTTCTGCCCTAATTTGTCAGAAACTGTTACTTCCAGGGGTTAATCAAAACTTGACCATATGACATGGCATCAGGCTAAAACTTGGCACACATGCTGTCAGCCAAGACACTGATTTTGTGTTACCTGAAGGTTTAAAATTGATAAGGCAATTCTTCTTCAGCAGTTCAGGTGATGAGTGAGTCTTGACATTTTTTTGAAAATTAGCTCTGACAAGGTCTTGTTAAAGGCTGAATCTGCTTAATATCTGTGGCATCTTTTGTGCATACTTTGCAGTTGTGGTTCAGTAAAGGCTCAGTGCATTATGGAGTTCAGCATCACTATCCCAGAGGCTGGAATACTGACTTCAATGCTACCCAGAAGTCGCAGAAGACACTTTGAATTTTCTTAGATTAGGCAGCAAAGCAAAGGTTCTGAATACTTTTGGGATAGACATCTCTTGGAAATCCCCCAGAGCCTTTTTCACCATGCACGAAACAATTAGTGCTTTGAAGGCAATGAAGATTTGCATGCTGTATCTTGTAGCCCAGTCCTAGGCAGGTTTGTTCAGAGTTAAGTCTCAGTGCATAAGCCCAGATAAATCAGCATAGGATCAAGGCCACCACCGTATGTTTTCCTATATGGGAGTAGATAAACCCTCAGTGGACACTTGCTATTTCTTCTACAACTTGTGACCTTCCAGATGTTGAGGGACTGCAGTTTCCCTGATCACTCATTACTGGCTTTGTTGGCTAGGGTTTTTGAGTGTTCCAGTCTAACAGCATTTGGAGGGCTACAACATCTGGTAGCTCACCCATGCTCTCAATAACGGTGCATACCTTCACTAGCAAAATGTCAATCCCTATGATGTGTTTGTGTATGCATCTCTCTCTCCTCTCCTTCTGTTGAAGAACAGGAGATGTCTTATAGGAACTCTGGATTTCTGTGGGATAAGTGTTTCTGCTTATCCCACGGAGGGGCATATCCAGCTTTAGCATTCCCTCTCACAACCTTAGAGCAGCCAAAATGGGTAAGGATCACTCTGGCAAATGCATATGGAATTTCTGGCCCCACGTCAGTTCCAAGGTTCAAAGAAAGGTTAAAAAAGTGGGGGTTACTTGGCTGCTGGCTTTAAGAAAACTTTTACTAATTAGGTATTTTCATCTGGTACCGTTGAAATTCCCACTAGAGATGGTGCCAGTTCAGCAGTTTGTGCCACTTTGTTTCTTAGCCAAACAGATGTTTGGTGGTTCTCAGCCCCACCTCCTGCAGTGGACCCACACTCAGAGGCAGCACCCCTGTCTCACCTTCTCCTGGCACTGCCCCTGAGTGGAGGAGACAGGGCTGGGATCCACCGAACACCTGTTTGGCTGAGAAATGAACTGGCAGTTCATGCCCATCTCTGATTCCCACCTTCTATATTCTTTCTAAAGTCATGTTCTTCTCTACCTTTTTTTTTCTTCCCTTTTTCTGTCTTTCTTTTTTAATGGATGGGAAAGCTTGCTATGATTACTGTATATACTGAGGCACCTCACCTGTTGGACTCAAGAGGCTGCTCTGCAAAACTCTTCACATTCTTTTTTGCTCCGTAGTATGGTTAATACCAACTTTCAAGCTCATGGGAAGAGCCCAGCTAGTAATTTGTTCCAACAAATTGCTAAAAAGAAGACAGAGTTATGCATATATTAGCAAGAGTTGTATGAAATGAGTGGTTCTATTTGCATGAAGTTCACTTTAATCTAATGAATGTCTCTAAACTTTGGACAGTTATGATGACAACAATTCTATACACTTAAGAAGACGGGAAAAATGAGCCAATGCTCTTAGTCTACAACCACCATCAATAATGTTCATTGTGACTGTTTTATTGAATGGTGACAGTTCATTGGGAACAGTGGCATTAGATAGTCCATTAAACGGATTGTTCTGGGAGCCATGGGAACTTGTCCCAGCACACACCACTTATTTCATTTACTCTTTTTGAACTATGAAGTACAAAATATGGTTTCAACAGCCAGAAAAGAACACAATTATGGTTAGAAATAGTATATTTCACCCCCTTTTCCATCCACAACTTCTATGCTCTTGTCGGTTTTTGGGGGGCAGACATCTCATATCTTCAGAGACACTGTTCCTCAGAACAGGGGTCTATTGAGCTATGCCTCCTTCCTTTCATACTAATCAGCGTATGGGAACATTGCCATAGATCTGGTAGCACTGCAACATGATTTTTTGTGACTAGGCCCAACAAGGAGGAGAGTTATTACATGTCTCATTAAAGGAGCAGCCTTTTCATCTTGAAAACCATGGTATGCTGGATACTTTTGATCTTTAGTGCTTTGAGACAAAGGCAGACTACTGAATTGTGTGGAAGGGCCCCCCTTATTTCATCGTAACTGAGGAAACTCATATATATCTGGAACATATCCATTGAACTATTAGTGGGTTGTGAGAAGGTGAATTAAGCAGAATTCACTGGGGAACCTGTCTTTAAATACAGAACTTCATGTACTGAGATGTGATAGATTGTGACCAAAGTAATGTGTAGAAGACCTTGATAAGTATCAGAGTGCACAGCAATGAAATACACGTTCACAACAAGTTTAGATGCAGGCACTTAATAAGGTTGAAGTGAAATGCTAATTAAATGACAAGAGGAATAAAGAACAACTTCATATTTACCAGCTGTTATTATATTTTATCAGGCAACAACAAAAGAAAATTTTAAAAAGTATTAAATAATGAATAAAAATATAGAGAAGTAGAAAAAAAGATGTAGCCATGTTAGTCTGTCCTAGCATATCAAGCAAAAACAAAAGAAAAATTAAAAATAAAGAAGACAAAAATATTGTGACACCTTAAAGACTGTTTATTTTAATGTGAGCTTTCATGGACAAGTCCACTTCCTCAGTCTTTCTCATCTGAGGAAGTGGATTTGTCCATGAAAGCTTACATTAAAATAAAGCAGTTAGTCTTTAAGGTGCCACAATGTTTTTGTCTTCTTTATTTTTAATTTTTCTTTTGTTTTTGCTTGATATGCTAGGACAGACTAACATGGCTACATCTTTTTTTCTACTTCTCTATATTTTTATTCATTATTTAATAAGTATTTATTAAAATTATTAAGATTGTGAGAATACTCAAAATGTTGGTTTTGGAGGTGAACATTTTAATGAACACAAACACAATTGTCTTTATGTATTTATAGGTAGGAATGTGCATTTGGATTCAGAAATGTTCAGAATTCAGCAAATAATGCCATATTTGAATAGTTCTGTATATACCTGAATCCAAATTTGTTAGTTCCAAATATTTGTATTATTTGTAACAATGACATTTTGATTATGTTCTCCATCAGTTCTACAAGCTGCTGCTGTTGCATGTTCAGAGAGGAACATTCTACATTTATGAACAGTGCTTCATACTTGCCTCTATGATTCCTTAATAATCATCAAATTCTGGGTAGCTAAAAATATACTGTAGAGTATATGCTTCAATGTTTCTATTTGTTTTGTTGCTGTTGTTGTTGCTGCTGCTGTTTACTTGTCATCTAACACACTTTCTCCTCATTCCTATACATTAAATTAAATTAAATTAAATTAAATTAAATTAAATTTAATATTGTAGTGAGAATGCAAAGTCATGCCTGTAAATGTCAGGTCAATGAATGACTGATGGCATGCAGCTGGAACAAGCTTAGGTAATGCTTGTTAACCACGTTCAGCTGCTATGTCTGCAGTAATAGGCTGCTCTCACTATTTAAGCAAGAGAGTGAGAACAGCACTTTGCCACTCAGTTGTGAGTCTGGTAGTCATTACTTTACTTCTGTGAATGTTATGTTGCTCTGAGAGATCTATGCACAAGCCTATGTATATAAGGCCATTTATATATGTCTGACCAATGCTAATATATCAAGTCTAATATATTATGCTATACGTCTTATCAGAACTCTCTCCATGTTTTTCCTTATACGTCCGCATCTTTGCTCTGCTTATAAAGGGGAGGATTTGAAGCTACCAGATAAGAGACTCTGTGTAACTTGTTATCTTGGGCTCCAAGGTTTTTTTCCCCTAACAGAGTGCTCTTGGAAGTTTCATTATCCAAATCTGACTCCAAGCTTCTGGAGAGGCAAACGCCACATCCGCCTTTGGAGTTGGACCCACGCCAACAGGTTGAATGGTAAAGGACGGGGAGAAAAACACCACAGTAACAGATTCCACAAAATGTTCTCCTCCTTGGTTTATTCCGAAGTATAACAACCCAACATATTTCATGTCACTGTAAGGAGAGGGAAAAGTTACTTTTTAATTATAACATAAAGAATCACCTAGATAAGTAAGAGAAAACAGCTGGAGAAGAATAAAGGCTTGGGCTAATTTTACAGAGCTTACATTGATATTAACTGAGCCAAGAGCAACTTAGGGCTGGTTTCTTGCTATTTATAAGCATATAATAGGACTAGACAATGATGAGGAATGGGGAAAAAATAGCAGATAATGGCCAGAATTCTACCACTTATTTAGAATGGCATAAGTGTAATTGTATACATTAGACTGGTGAACTGCTGCTGTTTAATGAGTTGCCACACATCAAATGCTAGTATTGCAACCTGGTGTGTGGTACTTCATTAGTTAGTGACAATTCAGTTCTGTGATTTATGCAATTAGGTTTATGTTGAAATCCCCAATAGGGTTATTGCCAAGAATTTTGGCTTTTAGACCTGAGTGGGCAGCCATCTCATTCCCAAGGAAACAGGGCATGTTGAACTGTGTTGTGGCTTTAGAGAAACCCCAACAACTGTTTGTCACATGGCTGTGTGTTAAATCCCTAAATATAATAGTTTATGAAGGCCAGGAGATGGGATGCCTAGGGAAGCATCACTGCTATCCAACACTGCACGAGAGTGCGGTGATGTTATTGTGCTGGCAGAGCAAATCAACATTCTACAAGGTGATTCTAAAAATGGGGGCAGCACAATTTATAACTTTGAAACTGGATGTTGGATCAGCATTCATATTTGGTTCACATGTATCAGATCACCTGCCCTTGCTCTGGGCCAGATTTCGGGAGGTTTGGGCAACTTTGAGTTATGATTTTTTAAATGTAAAATTGTTTTACCTCCTGTGCCGAATCAATCAGCCTTAAATGTTCCCAGATTAAAATGGGGGGGGGGGGGGATTGAAAATACCAGTCTTGCTTATCCTGAAATTGAATGACTGGCTTCACCTGCTTTAAAAAAACAAATGGAAGGAATCCAGGCTGCAGGGCCTGAAACATTGATCCTCATAAAAGGAAGTTCAGAAGGGGAAAACAGTGACTTTCTTATAAACTGAGCATGTGTGGAATACCCTCTCGTGCTCACTACTATTCACACCTGTTGAAAAACAGCCAGGGCAATTGCTTTATGTTTGAGCAAGAATTGGCTTACTAATGAAAAAAGAAGTCAGCTCCTGGGATTTTTCCTTGCTTGGTGTCATGTTATAAATGATGGAGGGCACAAGAGGGTATCCTGTAGACCAGAGGTCATCAACCCCTGGTCTGCGGCCCATTGCCGGTCCGTGGCTTGACCCCGACTGGGCCGTGAAGACAGACCTCCCGCCGGGCCCCCCCCCCGCATGCACTCGGAGGCGGCGACGGGGGGGTAGCCAAGAGCTGGGAGGCAGAGCGTGGCCGGGTGCTCCGGCTGCTCACCTCCCGGCGGCGGCAGCGGTGGTGATGGGAGGGGTAGCCAAGAGCCGGGAGGCAAGAGCATGGCCGGGTGCTCTGGCTGCTCGCCTTCCGGCGGCAGCGGCGGTGACAGGGGGGTTGCCAAGAGCCGGGAGGCAAGAGCATGGCTGGGTTCTCCGGCTGCTCGCTTCCCGGTGGCGGCAGCGACGGGGGGGGGGGGTAGCCAAGAGCCGGGAGGCAGAGCATGGCTGGGTGCTCCGGCTGCTTGCCTCCCGGCGGCAGCAGCGACGACGGGGGGGTAGCCAAGAGCCGGGAGGCAGAGCATGGCCGGGTGCTCTGGCTGCTCACCTCCCGGCGGGCTCCAACAAGGCCAGGGTTGGTGCTCCTCGCTGCCCTCAGCAGGCCGATGCTGCCGCTGGTGCCTCCGGCTCCGGAACCAGTGGCTGCATTTGAATTTTCCGCAGAGCGCGGCGAGGAGCCCTGCCCCCAGCCTCGTTGGAGCCTGTCGGGAGGTGAGCGGCCAGAGGGAGCCCCCCGGCCATGCTCAGACTCCCAGGCTGCCGCCGCCGCTGCCACCGCTGGCACGCACTCCCTCACACCTTCAAGCATGCGCCCAGGTGTGGGGTGGGTGCGCGGGTGGGCAGGTGCTCCTGCGCACGTGCGAAGCGGTGGGGGAATGCACACGCGCGCCTCCCAACCACTTCGCGCGTGCATCGGAGAGCGCAAGCGCGAGGTGCCGCCCCACCTCCATCAGAGGCTCCGCCGGTCCGCAATACAGAAAAGGTTGGGGAACACTGCTGTAGACCATCTTGACTGCTGCCATTGGTTTTGTCAAGATTCAGGCTGCCCTTTGCTATGTAAAGCTTGGAATCCTTTCTCCTGCTGGCAATGTCGGTGTGATATTGTGCAGCAATATTTCCTGGCCTTTTGAAATGTGGACACAGAAGCACAATATCTCACATTCATAAAAGATGGGGGGGGGGGGGGTTGAAAAAAAATGCTATATGCATAGCTCTTTATAATGGTGGAATTGCCACAGATGGCCCAGCATCTGGCTCTGCGTACATTATTATATTCCAACCCCCCAGGATAAACACAAAGAAGGAAAGTATGAGAAGTGAAGCTCTTGATCTCAGATGCACCAGGCAGCCACACTGAGCTGCCCCTACCATTTAAGTGGCCATCTTAAAGTACCTGGTGTTGGAAGCTTTGAGAAGGTAGCAAATCATTTGTCATTTAGTTTGTTATGTTATTGCCAAGGATGAGAAGCTCTACTTCTTGGATTTTGAACCTCACATTACAGAATAACTTGGTAGTCTTTGAGTGCCATGTGTCTTGAGTTGCATCAGTGATTGTATGTGTTTTTGCTGTACTATCACACTTTATCACAGAGTAGTCAGTTGACTAGATGGGCGGGGTATAAATTTAATAAATAATTAAATAAATAAATAAAATGCCCTGAGTAACCGCTGCAGCCAAACGAAGTCTAACATTTGCAGTTCCAACATGAGATCATCAAACTGGAATGGTCTTTTACTGGTAGGGAAGCTTCTCATACTTCTGGAATATGTGGTGGTGGTAGTTGTCCAACAGGCACACTGTGCGGTTTGTTGTTTGGTGAGAAAAGTATATTTTAGGTAGCTCACAAATTAAATAGAGATATAGAGATTTCCAGTGTTAAAGGAGAAGCATACAAGCTCCCTCCACCCACAATCTTCATATGACCAATGCTATATAAACAGTATTGGGGAGATGGTGCCAGGAATAATAGGTAGAAAACAGTAAAATAATTAGCGAACTATTTAGTTATTCTTTCCTCCATAAACATGAAGGTAACTCGATTCTCTGAAGCAAATGTCTGACTAATAGAATTACAGGATAAAAGCAATGGAAAAATAACATGGGGAAATTCCCAGTAGCAACTCATCTGAAAAAGCTTGTGGGTGTTTGATAATTTAGTTGAATTTCTCTGCTGTCTTCAGATGTCAAGGACATAAGAAAATAAAAATGTGTTTTTCTCTTTCATTTTCTGCCTTCGAGCTATGGATTTCATTTTACGTTTTCTGTGTCAGCGAGTCCTGCACACTTCATCAATTAGGCTGTTTTACCATTGGGCTTACAAGTGGTGTGAAGTACCATAGGCTATTATGCCAGGTAACAGTTCCACATATAAAATAGTATTTAAGTAACATTATGGGATAATAACTTCTCCATTTATTCTTGACCTCTCAAAGTAATTTTATAAGACTTAGGCCTTTGTTTACAGAAGAGTTAAAATGCATTGCAGTCACCAAATAAATTAAACAAGTGAAATAATAAGCCAGTGCAGAAAACTATTAGAAAACACTGATTAATCAGTTGCATTCCTAAATCAGAGGGCCTTCACTACTCTTTAATAATCACGGGAGAGCCAGCCATGTGCAGAACCTATGAAAAGAGCGGCCAGGCCCCACCTCACAAGGGAGCCTCACCTCAGCCTAAAACCTAAAGAAAAAGCTAAGTAAAATTATTTTGTGATGCATTCAACCTTCTTTAAAAAAAAAAAAAACATTCTAGAGATGGTGGTATTTGTATATGAATACCCACACACAGTTGGAGTTAATGAGGGTCCAGTGCTTGGGACCAGACCGTCCACTCACATGTCCACTGCTGGCCCCGCTCTTTGTTCCAATTGCTCTGGAGCGCCCGGTCGGCTATCCACTCGTCAGCCTGGCAGGAAGACCCATCTTCCCTCCTTCTGCCAGGAGTGGCTAGCCGACCGGGCGCTCCAGAGCGATTGGAAGGAAGAGCAGGGACAGTGGTAGAGGTGGATGCGTGAGTGGATGGTCCAGCCCCAAGGGGCCGGACCCTCATTAACTCCAGCTGTGCAGGGGTATTCGTATATGAATACGAATACCCCCATCTCTATTACACTATTTACATTAAAATATGTTTTTACTCCTCTTTCTGGACAGTGAGAGGGCCTCACAGCTTGAGATGGCCTGGTTCTCATCTGAGCTCTCAGAGAGCCTCGCTGTGCCTGGCTCCCTAAGAATTGATGTCCACAATAAGTAGTTTGCAATCTAACTGTAAATGAGGAAAAAGGCACAATAATTCCTGTGAAGATATTAGAGAAAATGTGAGGAGCATTTCCTTCAAATACAGTACCTTGAACTCAGAGCATGTCACACTGAGGTGAAAAGCCCTGGACCACATATTGCTAATAGTGTTGATTAGAGATGGGGATGATTATAAAAATGAATTGGCTTTTTCGACGAAAATAGCCGATTCGTTAAATATTCATCCCTTCATATTTGTGGGTTCCAGATATGCCCACGAATACGAAGGGATGAATATTTACTTGTTTTTATTCGTCCTTTGTATTACAAAAAAACCCCAAATAAAACATTCTGCCTGCCGGCCACTGATCAGCTGATCGGCAGCTGATAGGCAGCCACCCCCCACAGCCACCCACCCTGACAGCCTACCCCACCCCCTTCCTCTCACTACCTTAGCCCCCACCCCACCCCCACCGACACCCCCTTCAGTGTTTTTTTAAATAACCCCCCACAAATTGATGAATAACTTTGTTATTTGTCGCTTCATGGGGGCAACTTCGTCCTTTGTGAGTCGTCAACTTTTGACGACTCACAAAGTGGGACGACTCGCCAAAATGGTGAGTCGTCCCCATCTCTAGTGTTGATCTAATGGCTCAGCGCTTCCAGCTTACTGTCTTCTTTGTGTGACACTTCACTCTTCTGCGGAGTGTCCAGAATCTCTCCTGTGCAACATTTTTGTTGTCATTTTGTTGCCACAGGAAGAGGATTTTTGGAGTGCTGCAGAGAGAAAAATGTAGAGATAGACAATACGTTGGAGAAAAGCTAACCACAGGACCACAGTCTTTGCATCACATTATTAACTGGTATAAAAGAGAGAAAATTGAGAGTGTAGCTATAATCGTGTGCTGGCAGAGCAAATCAACATTCCTCAAGGCAATTTTAAAAATGGGGTTGGTGGTTGTGATGTGCCCCTTGCGTGTCCCTGGATTATTTCACTAATCTAAGGCCCACACCACGTTCCTATTTACGCTGCCACCAGTTGATCTCTGTCAACATTATTTACTTGGAAAGACTGAGGTCCATACTGCATGTAACTTTTAACAAAAAACAGGTTTATTGGATACAGTTCAAATCTTGCGTTTCACATAAATAGATTCCTAAAAGACGTTAAAGCTTTCAGTAGTTTCGTAATAACTTATTCCACACTTAACTCTCTCTAAGTTCCACACTCCGTAGGGCAATTATTACAGGTCATAGAAATAGACTGAAAAGTCAGGTTTCTTTAAAATCAAAAAGCAGGGTTGCTTTCAAAAAAGTAATAGAGTGACAGTCCTCCAGAAAGGGGGACGTTTTGTCATGTGTCTCCAGGGAATTAGCATACAATTCTGTAAGGCATATCAAATGTATTTCTGCGTTACAAAAGCACAAAGCAGTTGTGTTTGTCTCAGCCCTGGGTGATTTCAGTAAATCTCAGGATTTCTCAGACCAGACTTCTGACACAAATCTTCCAAGGGGAAATAAGCTCGAGGTCTGGGGCAATCAGAACTTTTGAGCCTGTCAATCAGAACCCAATTGATTTTAACTCCTTCCTGGCCAAAATGGGAATTTTATTTGCATAGGGATTCTGTGTCTGTTTGAACATGTTGAAAAATAGCCATGACAATTGTTTTGTGATGGGGTGAGAAGTGGTTAACTAATGAAAAAGAGAGTCAACTTCTGAGGTTTTCACTTGCTTGATGTCTCTTCGTGAATGATGGTGAGCACAGATGGGTATTCTGTAAACCATATTGACTGCGGCCATTGGTGTTGTCAACATTCAGACTGCCCTTTGCTATGTAAAGCCCGTCATCCTTTTTCTTGTTGGCAACTCCGGCACAATATTGAGAAGCACTATCAGCCCACTTCCTGGAGTTTTGAATCATGAATACAGAAGCACAATATCCCACAGTCATAAACCAGAGGGGTTTTTTTTTTAAAGAATTGAATTATTTTCTGCTCCTGCAGATGAGTATTAAGGTACTTCAGTGCTCTTTTGAAATGCTAGTTTCATTTGAAGAAAGATTGGGGCTCAGCTGTGTTGCAGTATCTGTTTGTTAATACATATGACTGTGTAGGCATCCTTCAGTCTCGAGAAACTATGGTAACGTGCTCTGAATAGAGGTCTTGGAACAGCATCTAGTGTGTCTGAGAAGGCCAATTCGAGAGTGACAATCCCTTCCACACTGAAGACAAATACAATCTGTCCCCTGTCCAGCTCCCTGATTTTGCTGGTTTCAGGGTTGCCTCTTTGCCTCAGCCTGCTGGACAAGTGTCTCTTCAAATTGGGAGAGGCCATGCTGCACCGCCTGCCTCCAGGCTGAATGCTCAGATGTCAAAGTTTCCCATCTGTTGAGGTCCATTCCTAAGGCCTTCAGATCCCACTTGCAGATATCCTTGTATCACAGCTGTGGTCTCCCTCTGGGGTGCTTTCCCTGCACTAATTCTCCATATAGGAGATCTTTTGGAATCCGATTATCATATACATATACTAGTTGATAAAATGGAAAATGAAAAATCAGACATCCTAAAATCAGACCATTATGTCAAGGGTTTGAGACACTGATTGTCTAGAAATCTCTCAGTAGTTTGCCTAGCCAGCTTCAAAACTCACATTGCTGTGGGTTTTTTTATTTGCCAAATTCAAAGTTGTACAAATGTGGTTTCAGAAAGTTCTTCAATGAGTCTTTATCTAGTCTGATGAGGTGTAATTAGTAGCTATTAAAGGGACATCCCCTGATCATCATCAACTTACAACTTTCCCATACCCTAGAAAGAAATGGCTGCATTGTTGTTTGGTGGGATATACAGTGGTGCCTCGACTTACGAACTTAATCCATTCCGGAAGATGGGCATAAGTCGAAATGGTTGTAAGTCGAAGCATCATTTCCCATTGAAATGCATTGAAATGCAATTAATCTGTTCTGGCCGAAGAAAAAATCACAAAAAAAAAAAATCACTGCAAGACCCATCGGAAACGCGATTAATCCCTTCCGGCCGGAGGGGGGAAAAAAAGAAAAGCAAGCAGAGCATGCAAGACAGATCGGAAATGGGGAAAAAGCAATGCAAAAAGCAAGCGAAGCATGCAAGACAGATCAGAAATGGGGAAAGAGCAAAGCAAAAAGCAAGCGAAGCATGCAAGACAGATCGGAAATGGGGAAAAAGCAAAGCACCAACAAACAAACAAACCCCCAAGACCCATCGGAAATGGGGGGAAAAAACTCCAAAAAGCAACCAAACCCCCCAAGACCCATCACAGCACAGAAACATAACCCCCCCAGCCCAAAACCACGCTGCAAAACCCACCCAGAACAGTTTTTAAAAAGCATAAAACAGCACCTTACCTTACCAGGCAGCCTCCTCCGATCACACACTCTCTAACTGCTGGGGTGAAAGAGCTACAAAGAAGCAGCCTCGTCGCCACCTACAGTTAGCAATTTGAATTTCCCGCCTTTTTTCCCCTGCCTTTTTCTGTTCATAACTCGAAGCTCCGGTTGCAAGTAGAAGCAAAATTTTGTGGCCGGAGCTTCTCGCAACTCAAAATGGTCGAAAGTAGGGACATTCGTAAGTCGAGGCACCACTGTATTATGGCTGGTCTATAGTACAGATCCACACATCATCATGTTTTACAAGTTTAGGCTAGGCAGAGAGAGCATGCCTGACCCAACATCATTCTGTGGGCTTTGTGAATTCATAGGAATTTGAATGCAGCTAGCCTTATTATGAAGGGACGTGGTGGCGCTGCGGGTTAAACCGCAGAAGCCTCTGTGCTGCAGGGTCAGAAGACCAGAGGTCGTAAGATCGAATCCATGCAGTGGAGTGAGCTCCCATCGCTTGTCCCATCTCCTGCCAACCTAGCAGTTCGAAAGCATGCAAATGCAAGTAGATAAATAGGTACCACCTCGGTGGGAAGGTAACGGCGTTCCGTGTCTAGTCGTGCTGGCCATGTGACCACGGAAACTGTCTTCGGACAAACGCTGGCTCTATGGCTTGGAAACGGGGATGAGCACCGCCCCCTAGAGTCGGACACGACTGGACTAAATGTCAAGGGGAACCTTTACCTTTACCTAGCCTTATTATAAAATTTGAAAAGTGGCAGCCATCTCCGGCAGCTAATTTTGGCCAGACCCTGTTTATATGGAACTAATCATGCAACATCCATAATGCAAGAGAGTTTACATTTAAGGCACTGGTGCGAGGAATTATCCAGGCCTTCCATGGGGAAGTGTAACTTGGCCCACTGGAAGAGAGATCACCACTTCCATCTGGGCAATGTTTGCAGAAGTATGAACTCAGTTACTGTTGCCAGTGAGACTTTGCCCTCTCATGGTATCAGACTGGATTCTAGCCGCCCAGAGTGGTCAATTGACTAGATGGGCGGGATATAAATACTATAAATAAATAAATAAATAAATAAAATAAAATAAATAGTCTTCCAAAGGAAAACAAATTGTTAGTGACTGAATTTGTTGATATTGTTTTTTTTTAATTGCTAGGGAAGTGGGGAGGTACTTGTGGAATTTTCTGCCAGAAGTGACAAAATAATTTGGTTGACTATAAATACTATGCACCTTGACTCTATTTGGTGCTATGCAAATAGAGTCAAACAGGAAATGCTAGGGACCAGCCTCAAACAGGAAATGCCAGGGACCAGCCCTTGGGATCAGCACACAGTTGCTGTCATGCTTATGCTTCCCACTGAATTCCATGAGGGTCTGCATGTAATTACTTTGGTTCCATTGGGTGCTCCAACTCCACACCAGATCAAAGGTTCTAGGATGTGTGTGTCTGAACATATACATACAGTGACCAAAATCCTTTTGCTTAGATATGCCAGCAGAAGGTGGCTTTTCGCTGGCTATAAGAAGTGTGTGCTTAAATCTTCAGGTATCTGCCACGCCAGTGGGTGGGCACTTCCTCAGGGATTAATTAATTGCCAGTGAGAAGGTCCTGGAATTAATGACATTTGCTTCCACAGGTATAAATAAGCAATAAAACTTTGGCCAGTAAGATATCATAAATTTGTTTTTGTCAGGTAATATCAAGATAGCTTTTGTCAGAACTTGAAAAAGTTATGTTTTTTTAAGACTACACTTCCCAAATTTCCCAAATACTGTGGATATTGGCCATGCAAGCTGGGAGAATATGGGAATTGTAGACCTAATGGCAGCTCTAAGGGTGAGCAGAGCCTCTTTGCTCTCCCTCCCAGGATAGTGTGAGACAAGTCAATTGCGTTTCTGCAATCCAGGAGGGGAGGGGGAAGAAGCAACTTATTTATAGCTGCTCCGTCCCAACATCAGCCTCTTCCGAGGCTTGCAACCCACCCTCGGTTCTAGTATGAGTTTTAGTGGTTGCCTTTGGGGGCTGGATAGGAATTTTTGGCCTGCTTCCTGACTGGCTGGCCGGAGCGGGGATTTTTTGCCTATCCCACACTGGTAGAGGGCATCAGGTCTGTTAATTATGGGAGGAGTTGTCTTCAGTCACACTGGCAGGTAGTGCGGAATGCAAATGGATCAGTGAGTACCTCTTGGAGCACAGGGGAGGTTACAGCCCATCTGAACTCCCAGCACTGCAGATTGTGAGATTACAGCATGGGGGGGGGGAGGATGAGCTGGGGCCAACTGTGGGCCGACAGCTGATGACCACCAACAGACAGGGGGCGCGAGGCCCAGGGTGGTCAGATCAGGGCTGGCTGGGGCCGTGCTGTCTTCAGGACCGCATGACCTCGGGGCATGGGACTCAGCCGTTTTTGTAAAGAAGGGTGTGGTGAGACCTATGCTACAAACCTGATTCTGCACTACTGCAGGCCCCTCTTATGGTTGGACTCCAAAGTTAATAATATGGTTAATATTAATAAAGTGTGGCCCTAGTATACCCCATCACCTGAGTCTTGCCTCATTATTCTGAAATAGGGGGACAAGGGTACCTTCTACAAGCTATTGTTCCATTGGCAGGTATGTCATATCCTTACCTCAAGCCACTCCTGCTGCAACCTCCATGAATTAAGATTTCCAAGGTTATACCTGTACATAAGCAAACATACCACTCACATAGGTCAGTCTATGCACCTAACCACAGTTGATTCATAAGATATCATTTTGTCTCAATCAAATTCAAGAAAAGATTCAAGGAAAAAAAAGCTCTGCTGTCATCACCTAAAGAACTGAAACATTTGTGAGACTTTATGGGGGAACCTCAGAAAAATGCAGTAATATTTTAAGATGAGAAATGCCCATAACTGAAGTAATACACAGAAAAAACACAGATAACTTCAATCAAATGGGAAAAAAATATGTGAATGAGTAAGATGTCTAAATAAATGCATATATCAGGAATATATATATATATATTTCTGATATATTCTGATATATTCATATATCTACTTTCTCTTTTCCCCTTTCTCCATATATATACGGAGAAAGAATGGGAAGGAAAATGTGATTTGGAGAAACACAATGAAATTGAGACAGTATTTTTCAGTGTGATCTATACTGAGGATGTTACGGACCATCAGTCCCAAAACAGAGGAGTTCATGGGGGATAGTTCCACCCTTCCCCAAGGAAACAAAGAAGGATGGGGGAGTTTTTGGTGTGCACACCTTCTGCACTCACTGTGCAAGATGGAAAAACAACCTTGACCTCTGCATGTTTAGTTGTGTGTAGTTTTGAAATTTAATGTATGGTTGCCACAAGCTGTGGAATGTATGCGTTTCTGAGGCAAGCTTTGCTCCATTCTCTTGCTAGTATGATGTGTGAAATTAGAAAATGTGAATCTGGCATATTCTTCTCCATCTGTATTCCTACAGCTTAACAGCTGGAGATGCCTCAATTTATTTATTCTTCCTTGAAGAAGACAAGCAGAAACTTTTGCAAGGGCTGTCTTGTTGATGAAAGCCCACTTTGAATGTTGCAGAGAAAGCAGATATACAAGTGAGTCACATACCTGCTTTTAGCACTTTAGGCCTACGAGACAAAACTGTTGTGAGATCTATGTGATGGACCTACAGCTACAGTTTATGTATCCTGGAGTAATAATCCATATTCCTCTTCATGGATTACACCGTAAGCATGAGCATTGTATTTGAATTACTGCCATGTTCATTCTCACTACTGTTTGAGCTTCTCACTTTTATAGTGTTGTCCTAGCGAGGTATGGACCATATGATGAATCTTCAGTTATGATGCTACAGCCTTCTAGAACTTGTATTACAGACATAGAAATAAGAATACAGTGGTGCCTCGCAAGACGAATGCCTTGCAGGACAAAAAACTCGCAAGACGAATGGGTCTTGTGAGTTTTTTGGTGCCTCACAAGAACAGCTGAGAGTCGGCAACCAGCAGAGAGGTGGCAGCCATTTTGGAGAGGCGGCAGCCATTTTGAGAGGCGACCACATGGCTGCTGCCAATCAAAATGCCTGCCACCTCTCCAAAATGGCTGCCGCCTCTCTGCTGGTTGCCGACTCTCAGCTGTTCGGCGCTCTGCTCACACAGTCTGGCTGTTCCGGGGCTACCAAGGCACTGTGAGGAGCGGGGCTGGGTCTACTGTACCTGGTAAGTGACTTTTTTCTGACTTTTTTTTGGTTTCTGATTTTATCCCCCATAGGAACGTATTAATTAAATTTCAATGCATTCCTATGGGAAACCGCTTTTCGCAAGACGAAAATTTCGCAAGACGGCACTACTCGCGGAACGAATTACTTTCGTCTTGCGAGGCACCACTGTATTCATGAAAATAAGGATTTGGAGAATCATCTTGAGAAGTCCTCTCCTCTGGCATTCAACTGGGGTTGGATTTGCCCTTCCCCCTTGCACAGGATGAAGCCTTGTGGGACTGCAAATCTTGCAAGCCTTGTAATCTAACTAGAACGTCACAGCAGCCTTGACAAAGCTGCTATTTAAAAAAAACGGATCCTCTGTTTCATACTATTTAGGGCTAATTCTGTTTATAAAATTATTTGGCTTTGCTATGGTTTCAGCAGCCACAAAATTAAAAGACGCCTGCTTCTTGGGGGAAAAGTGATGACAAACCTAGACAGCATCTTAAAAAGCAGAGACATCACCTTGCCGAAAAAGGTCCGCATAGTCAAAGCTACGGTTTTTCCAGTAGTGATGTATGGAAGTGAGAGCTGGACCATAAAGAAGGCTGACCGCCAAAGAATTGATGCTTTTGAATTGTGGTGCTGGAGGAGGCTCTTGAGAGTCCCCTGGACTGCAAGGAGAACAAACCTATCCATTCTGAAGGAAATCAACCCTGAGTGCTCACTGGAAGGAGAGATCCTGAAGCTGAGGCTCCAATACTTTGGCCATCTCATGAGAAGAGAAGACTCCCTGGAAAAGACCCTGATGTTGGGAAAGAGTGAAGGCAAGAGGAGAAGGGGACAACAGAGAACGAGATGGTTGGACAGTGTGATCGAAGCTACCAACATGAATTTGACCAAACTCCGGGAGGCAGTGGAAGACAGGAGGGCCTGGCGTGCTCTGGTCCATGGGGTCATGAAGAGTCGGACACAACTTAACGACTAAACAACAAGAATGGTTTCACATCTTGGTGGGAACTGAAGTTGGAAAGGAGGTCTGTTGATTAGCTCTGGGAAGCCCCTTCTGGGTAAAGGGGTGCCACTCCTGTCCAACCCATATCACTCAGCTCAGGGGACAAAGGTGAGGGCAGACTACAACAAGATTAGCTCAGAAAGACTCAGGAGGTAATGCTTTGAACCAGGCAGGTTTAGCTCTGGAGATAAGTACATGCTTACAGTCTTTGTCTCTGTCAGGTCATAGGCCTACACTCCATTTGGCAGTTTGGGATTGTTTTGGTTTCTTGTTACATTTTCGCTTTTAACTGACTACTAACAAGCGGCCTCAGTTGAATCCAGCTATTGTCTCATTTTTTTGTTCTGGGGAAGGATGCAGAGGAAAATTTGCTTGTCTTATTTGGATGAATATTTTTGACAACATCTGACACTTTTCAGAAGTTTGATCTGGAGGAACATTGTAAATCACTTAGACTTCATTTTAGGACCCTTTAGAAATGACCCTTTAGAAATTAGACTAAGGAAAACATGTTCCTTTCAAAAATTCTTGCTTCCTTCCACTTCAAAGGAAAGCTCAGTTTGCTTCCATGTTAAATTTCAGTGCCAGTGCTTATCAGAGCTCAAGCAAACAATGCTTCCCTTCTCTCTGTCACTTATACACACACAGATGGAGTTGTGTGCTGCTAACTTTTCAAAGACACCTTGAAAACACTGTAGTATTTACAACAATGCACTAGATAAACTTGGGACCTCTTTGTACACACACTTCTTCCTTGTCATCTACCCCTAAATCTCCTTATCAACAATAATTGTCATTTGTTTGTAGACTCTACAGTAACCAAACACCATTATTAAAGAAAAAAACTTTATCTATAAGCAAATGATGTTGTTGATAATAGTAGCATGATTTCAATAAAACCAGCTTCTAAATAAGTGTGTGATTACCACTGCAATGTGTGTCCTGTTCAATAATTTCATGGGACGCAGCATTTTCTACCTTTTGAGCTTAATATACTCAAGCTGCATATTTTATGTTGTTTGTACCCTGTTTCCCCAAAAATAAGACCTAACCTGAAAATAAGCCCTAGTATGATTTTTCAGGGTGCTCATAATATAAGCCCTACCCCCCAAATAAGCCCCAATTAAGTGAAACCCTGCCCTCCACCATTGTGAAGCAACCAGAAGAAGATGACATGACTGTATTTGAATAAATGTAGATTGTTGTACATGAAAAAAATAAAACATCCCCTGAAAATAAGCCCTAATGTGTTTTTTTGAGCAAAAACTAATATAAGACCCTGTCTTATTTTTTGGGAAACACGGTATTACAATATCAATATTAATACTGTAAGATACTGTAGAAATCAAGTTATGGTGCCAGATGGAAGAAAAGAAAAGAAAAGAAAGACAGGTCTCAAAACTCTATTTTTGGGGTCTTGGCACCTTGAGCCCATATCGGGTTAGGCAAACATTTCTTGAAGGTCCAACATGGGTCAATATAAGTTTGCTTTGGGCCTCCCTGCCTCTTCCCTTTGCTCTGCTACAAATCAAGGGCTTGTGGGCTAAATGGACAACTGAATGTCATTATATACAATTTTAATATATTGTTGTAAAACTGAGAGTTTGGCTTTAAGAGATTGGAAAGAACCAGTTTTAGTACCGGAGGCTCCCTTAATAGTCCTGGTGAAGTTGTAAGGCACATCTTTTGTTAGGGAAACTACAGGTTGATTGCCTAGGATATTCTGATCATGCATCTCCATGGATGCTTATTGTCAGATAATTGTTCTTGATTGCTGCATCTTGCCCATGGGATACAATGTGACCTTCCCCCCAGCCTTCACCTAAGGATGAAAAAAACAAACAAGCAGATAACGAAGAACAAGAATGAATAATGTCTGAAGAACAGACTGCATTTTTCACAGGGACAATGAAATAGCAGAGACACATAGAAAGCTGAGTTTGAGAATCTCCTCTCTCTGGAGAAGCTGTGCAGCAGATCTGACTGTCTACCAAAATGTTTCTACTGTACTTTCATCTATTCTAAAACTCAAATATTGCAAACTACTATAAGCCTCTTGTAACCTCCATGTAAGGAAACTGAATTCAAGTAAGCACTGTGCCCTTAGAACTTGTCCCCACTCTGAGAGGTAGGTCAATCACAGGAGTATTATAATTAGCTTTTCCCCAAAGTGCAACAACATCTCATATTTACTTTACACAGTGAGCTGGTGTGCTTGTTGTTGATGTGTCAGATTGGGGGATTCTAAGTGAATGGGTGGAGGGAAAGAGCCTTTTAATTTTGAGAGGGAATGTGGGAAATATGGATCTTACTGCTATGGGAGTGAATCTGGATAGAGATCTAGGTTATACACATATCTCAGCTTGTAAGGGCCTGCCCACACTGAATATTTGTTCAATTTTGCTTGCACCTACAGTATGATACTAGTACTTCATCCCATTGTCCACATGACCTGGAGATGAAACTAGTATCAACAGAGTCAAACCAGGACACATAACCTTGCTTTCAGGTTTTCTTATACCACCCCAGGCTGGTGGTGTATTTTTATTCTGTTTTGCTCCAATTTGCTCCAGTGCACAATCTGCTCATGTGGGTTTCAGTATCTCGTTGATGCATGCTAATCCATCCATTTTTGGGTGCCTGTTGTTTGATGATATTTCCTTATGTGTGTTTTTCTGTTGGCCACTCCCCACCTGTACATGGAGTTGAGACTCCTGTTCAGTTTTCTTGGGAAATTATTACTACATGAGAGTGCATTGAAATTATTGTATAGCAGAGTAAATCAACATTCTACAAAGCAATTCTAAAAATGGGAGAGCACAAACAGAATATTATACTGGGCTTCAGATCAGCACAAAATTTGGCATAGAAGTAGCAGTCTGCTTTTGTTCTACACCAAATTTTGGAAGGTCTGGGCAAAAGGTTTTTGAGTTGTGATTTTTTTTAAAAGGAAGACTGTTCCCACCCACCCCATGCCACATTAAACATCCTCAGATTTAAAACAGATCAAATAAATTTAAAAGACCAATCTTGCTTATTTTGAAAAAGAATGATTGACCCCCACCTGCTTTTTTTTTAATTTGGAAGGAATCCAGGCTGAAGCAGCTAAAACACTAATCCTCATAAAAGGTCTTTCAAAAGGGGAAAACAGTGACTTTCTTATAAATTGAGCATGTGTGAAATACTCTCTTGTGCTCACTACCAGCCAGGACAATTGTTTTATGTTTGGGTGAGAAGTGGTTAACTGATGAAAAAAGTAGTCAATTTCTGGGATTTTTCCCTTACTTTATGTCGCTCTATGAATGGTAGTGAGCAGAAGAGGGTACCCTGTAGACCATCTTGACTGCTATCATTGGTGTTGCCAACATTTAGGCTGCCCTTTGCTATGTAGAATATTGTGCAGCAATATCAGGCCATTTCCTGGCATTTTGAACCATGAGTACAGAAGTACAATGTACCACATTCATAAATTGAAAGTTTTTTGATGAATTGAATAAGCTTGTCCTGTGTTCTGCTTTCTTATTGTTTTAAAAGATGGTTTTAAAATGTTATCACTTTTTGCACCACAGCACAAAAGTGAGAACTAACCATTTTTTAAAAAAGAAGTGAAAATGTGAAAGTTTAAGAATGGATAAAAAACAAGGAGGTAAGGGAGTTGCAAATGAAGTAGATAAGGAGAGGGCAGGGAAGATATTAGCTGTATCCTGCTTTTCTTAACATTTTAAATGTTATCACATTATGGGTGAGAAATGAAAACTAAAACATAAAAATATTAGAAAGATTAGGGGTAAAATGGATTTGAGAATAAGGAAGGGAAGACAGAGTGATATTGGCAAAAAAAAAAAAAAAGCAGAGAAGATGTCAGCTGGTCCTGTGTCCTGCTTTTAATTTTTTTAAAAAAAGTTATCACTTTTTGCACCATAGCATGAAAGTGGATACAATGCAATGCAGTTCAATAAAAATATAAAACACTGGGGTCAGAATGGTGCATGGCTGAAAACAAGGAGGGAGGGAGGAGGGAGCAAAGTAGGATGTGGGAAGGCAGAGAAAGGGATCAGCAGTTACTTTGTTCTGTTTTTTAAAAATCTTATTGCTTCTGCACCATACTGTAAAGTCAAAACTAAACATTAAAAAGAATAGAATACACTGTGATGAAGGTTTGAGAATGACGGATGGGTAAAACAAAGAGGGAAGAAAAAAGAGTGAACTAGGAGGGAAATGGGCTCAGAAGAGAGCCAAAATGGGATATTAATCCGTATTCGGAATGCAAACTCAGGGAGCAGTTTCAGATGTGTGTGAACAGAGAACAATGGGAGGACTCAGTGCATGCCAATATATTCAACATCACATGCCTTCCCTATGTGTGGACACCAATACTGGGATGATCTCTTTAGACTAACAACAAAAACAACAACAACATACCAGAATGACCCAGGGCAACTCCAAAGTGACTGGGGACAACACCATTGTGTGGACAAAGCCTGAGATAGCCCTGTCATCCTTCAAAACGGCCCCAGGAATAAGACAGCATGGAGGGCAGGGATTTCTACTTGTGTGATCAACAAGCCAATCATTTGGATATACAGGTTTTAGGTCTCATTCTGCCATTAATTACCTCACGAGTTGTAGGAGGCAGGGACAAGAGTGTGAGGTTCTTCTACCAGATTGATGTGTGCTGCTTGAGATGTAGTGCCCAAACAGCTGTTAGTGTAGAGTGGGAAGAGAAGTTCAAGAAATAACAAACAAGACCATTTGAGACCTCCTCCTTCTCAATTGGGTGAAATACATCTAGGTAAGAACGTAATTGGACTGGCAACTGTCCCCTGCCTTGCAGGTTGCAATGGAAAACTTAAGAGGCTATCATGGTGTAAACAACGCTATGAGAAACAATATAATCTTAGCACAACAAAGTATAATGTAAGTCTCCTGTTGCTTTAGAGAGTTACCAAACAGTATAGAGGGGCCTGTCTGTTGTAAATGCCATCTGCTTCTCTGGCTGGCAGATCTGTGATTATGGCCCAAATCCAAGCCCTGGCCTAGGCTTTCAGGAGCTGGAAAGAAATGCTATGTTCACAAATCTGACATGAACTTCATGACAAGTACTCTGGACAGGAAAAGCTGCAGTTTTCTGGATCACAGGGCTACATTATTCCTGAGTTAATCAAAGGACTGATTGTGAAGCAGATGCAGTTGTTCATCATGGCCACAATCAAACTGGGAGAGGTTTTGCCTTCCATCAGCTTTGTGTTTCAACCCCAGTGTGTTCAGAGGTAGCAGATGGTGAGCTTAATTTCAGAGATGAAAGGTGCATGGTTGTGAGTCTGCTCTCATTAGGATATGTAACAGAAATCTACCTATTTGTATCAGGCTTGTCCTTTCTGATAGATTCCCTTTCTTTGGGGAGACAGGGTTTCCAAATGAAATATCTATTGTTTGTGGCTAAAAACTACAAAAGTGAGAGGCTAAGGAGCAAGCAGAGATACTCCTTTTCCAAATCCACCCTGTATTGAGGTTCAAACCAGGTGTTCACTAGATACACAGAAATACAGTTGGCCAAAAGCCTTTTGCTGCTCAAGTCCTGTCTGCAGGTTTTGATTTTATTTTATTTTTATTTTATTTTATTTGTATTCTCGAAGGCTTTCACGGCCGGGATCCAATGGTTGTTGTGGGTTTTCCGGGCTGTTTGGCCGTGTTCTTAAGTTTTTTCTTCCTAACGTTTCACCAGTTTCTGTGGCCGGCATCTTCAGAGGACAGGAGTCAGAACTCTGTCTGTCAGATTTTGGGGAGTCCATATAGTCTTGGTGGGAGAGCTTCTGTCTTGCAGATTCGTTGAAGGACGTTGGGGTGCAGGGAGGAACTCCTAATCAGCATGTTTGTTTGTTTTGTGATTTTGTTGGTTGGGTCCCGTTTCAGTTTTCTGTAGGTGGTGGGGTCTAGAAATTCCCTGATTTTGTCCTTGTATTTTTCTGTTTGCATGATTACTGTGGCGTTGCCTTTGTCTGCTGGCAGAATGATGATGTCCGGATCTGAGTTTAGGGACTTGATAGCATTTCTCTCCTTTCTTGTTATGCTGCTTTTGGGGTTTTTTGCTTTTCGTAGGGTCCTTGTCACTTCACCTCTTATTTCTTCTGCTTTCTTCAGAATTCTGACTCCTGTCCTCTGAAGATGCCGGCCACAGAGACTGGCGAAACGTTAGGAAGAAAAACCTTAAGAAAACGGCCAAACAGCCCGGAAAACCCACAACAACCTTTTTTTTTTTTTTTTTTTGCTTCTCATTTAGTGCAGAGAAATGCATGGAGGGATTTGTCCAGCCTCACCCCTTCCCTTGGAAAAGGAAAAATGACAAAAGACCAGTCTAGATCCTTCTTGAGTAAAGGAAACAAAACACTTTCACTTCTGCTCCATCACTTTGTTGTTTTATATATTCAGTATGGTAGCAAAGGGGGTGAAACCTCTATGTTTAGTGTTGGGATATGGGAAGATCTACATTCCAGCCATTATGGGCTTAATGTAATTTTGTGGTCCTATGACTAAGCCGGCCCGGTACCTCCCCCAGACAATAAACACACTGCACACTTTAAACTGGAAGTAAAAGGCCACAACTTTATTAATTGAATTACAGCTACGGTTCCCCTGGCTAAGCATTGGGGTCAGGTCAGTTTCCATCAGGAGGCCCGAGTGCATTACTGATGTAGCATCCACTTCCCAGATCCCTCTGCTAAATGACCCGGGGTGGCAGATCCTCGGAGATCATGTGGGTGTATGCCACTCCATGGTTCCCTGTCACCCAAGGGCAAGGGCAATGCCCTGGCCTCCCAAGTTGGGGCAGTCCTGGCCCTTGCCCCTACCCCCCCCCCAAAGGGAAGGGGTTCAATGACTTCTGTCTCTCTTCCCAGTAAGGCTCTACAAAGGGGGTTAATTGCTTTTGCCTGACACAGAGACCCACTCCATACTGACATAGAAGGACTGAGCAAGGCAGAGACTGTGTGTGCTTGCTGTGGGCATTGCCTGAGTGGCCATTGCCCTTCTTGCTTGTACTATTTTGTTATGTTTTGTTATGTAGTTTTAGTAATTTGTTATTTTACTAGGAATCTCCTGTTTACTCTTTCCTAAGAGTCTTAGATAAAGTTTGTTACTTTCCTATTTCACTTTTGTCTTCATGCCTTCAATTATTTCCACATTTAGTAGCATATACACAGCATGCTCCCCACAGATACCTACTGTTAAAGGAGAAGCACACATACCATATTTCATCTCTCCACTGTGTGCTGGCTTGATGTGGGAAAGACCCTTCCACCACACTTGAGGGCAGCAGGCTTGTTTAAAGGTGCAGGACAGGCTGGGTGATACATAGACCTCTTAAAGGATGCAATGCCCAACTGCTCAGGAGGAATATTGGAGCACAGGAGCACTTAGGAAAAATAATCGAGATGTGTTCCCCACCACGTGGTGTTTCACACTGACTATGTGTCTTGTTTGTCTTGTTCAAACTACACTTCAATATGTCTGTGTGTTGAGGGGATATTATCATTGAGGACACAGTGTTCCTCCTTGAGTTCTCTTGAAACAAAAATTCAGCCCTGTACATGTCTAGAATACTTAGTGAAAAAAGTTTCCACTTCCACTTCACTCCCCACAAGCACACTAGATGCTTTGAGTGTGTGTGTGTGTGATTTGGGTTCCAATCACACTGGGTGAGATTAAAAACCCTTCCCTTCCCACATGCTGTAAAGCCAGGAAGAATCACTTTATACTATATTCTGATAAAGTAGGAGATAAAACCATAATGCCTAGCTGCATTTTTTTGTTATGTTCAGTCAAGTAGTTTCTGATTTATGCCAACCCTATGAATTAGTGATATCTGAAAGTTCTATTGTTAACTGCCCTGCACAGGTCTTGCAAGCTAAAGTCCATATTTTCTTGGTTGAATGAATCCATTTTATTTTAAGTCTCTTTCCCTGCTGCCTTCCATTTTTTCTTAGAGTTATTGTATTTTTTCCCAATGAGTCTTCTCATCTCATGATGTATCCAAAGTACAGCATCCCCAACAATGTAGGCTTGATCTGATCTAGAGCCCATTTATTTGTCTTTCTAATATCTGTAAAGCTCTCTTCCAACACCACATTTCAAATGTACATATATTTTTCATTGCCCAGCTTTCACATTCATACATTACAATGATGAATATCATAGTATGGACCTTTGCTGTGTTTTCCAGCAGCACATCTTTACAGCTCAGAACTAGTGCTACACGAGAGTGCAGTGATGATATTGTGTGGCAGAGCCAATAGATCTATCTTGTCTACTGGCAGAATGTCTCTAGGGTTTCAAAGGAGAGTACATCCCAGCCCTATATTATGTGCAGTAATATTATTGTGCTGACAAAGCAAATCAATATTCTAAAAAAATGGGGGCAGACAAAACAAAAAAATTATCACTAGGACTTTGGATCAACACCAAATTTGGCACAGTTGCAGAAGACAGTATGTTCACACTCTGTGCCAATTTTGGAGAAGTTTTGAAAAAGGGTTTTTGAGTTGTGACTTTTTTAAATGTAAAACTGTGTTACCCCATCATTCAGAAATTGGCAACTCAAAGCTACCCCAGATTTAAAATAGTTCAATTAAACTGAAAAGACCCATCTTGAAAAATAATGGTTGGCCCCACCCACTTTTCTTTATTTAGAAAGAATCCAAGCCACAGGAGCTGAAATATTGGTCCTCAAAAAGGCCTTTCAAAGGGGAAAAACAGTAGGGCCTTATAATACTGAGCATGTGTGGTACAGACTTGCCAGGAAGAGCTTCACAAAAAATACATTGTAACTTAACTGCAGGTCAACTGAAGTTCACAGTTCATATGAAAATGAGTTTTTAAAAAGCAGGTTTGCTGTAGAGAAAGTAATGGAAGGACAGTCCTCCAGAAAGGGAGATATATTGGTATGCAATTTCAGGGAATTAGCATACAGTTTTGTAAGGCATATTCAGAGTATTTCCCTATATGTTAAGAAACACATAGGAGTTGTGTTTTGTTCAAGTCAAAGTGCTTTCAGTGAAAATTGTCTCAGGATTTCTGAAACTAAGCAGTCTTCTAATGTAAGTTTTCAAAGAGGAAATCAGCTCTGTGTATGGGGCAATCTGAACTTTTGAACCTGTTAATTAGGACCCAAATAGCTGACTCTCAGAAAGACAACTTTTTAACTCCTTCGTGGCCAAACAGGAGGATTGTTTAGGTTTCATGCTTGTAAGCGGATTCTGTGCCTGGTAGATGACTTTGCCCCTAAATTTGTTCATTGATGATCAACATATCTCACAGGGTTGTTGTGAGGAAGCTTTCCTCAGACCTAAGCAAGATCCTACAAGCTAGTCCAGAGCAGATATAGTCACATGGGCTTTTGCTCTCTGGGGATATGACCAGAGTTGTCCAATAGTGTCTGGAACAGTGGAGAGCTGTTCTGGTGTTCAAAAAGCTGGTTGGAAGATTTCAGTATCCCCCAGCCAATCCATGGCTGTCTTGACTTTGGGGGAAAAGGGAGGTTTCAAATGCCTTCATGTGTAAGCTTTGGAAATATAAAGCTGCTCACACAACTGTGGTTTGCACAAACAGAACAATAGGGCCAGATTCTGTCCTAGGTGGCTTCCAGATGATCACCCCATTATTCCTCCTTCAGTCAATATGTTTCTAAAAGTTGATGTAATCTGAAACAGCACACTTCTGAGATATTAACAAAGGCCTTAATAAAAAATGTGAGTGCAAATCTTCTGCAACCTTTAGGCCACAAATTGCTGTCAGGCAGCTGATAGCAGTATGTTCCAACTGGCCCAACAGTAAATGTTCAAGACTACATTTGTACATACCATGTTTCCCCGAAAATAAGACAGGGTCTTATACTAATTTTTGCTCCAAAAACCACATTAGGGCTTATTTTCAGGGGATGTTTTATATTTTTCATGCACAACGATCTACATTTATTCAAATACAATCATGTCATCTTCTTCTGGTTGCTGCACAATGGTGGAGGGCAGGGTTTCACTTAACTGGGGCTTATTTTTGGGGTAGGGCTTACATTACGAGCATCCTGAAAAATCATACTAGGGCTAATTTTCAGGTTAGGTCTTATTTTCGGGGAAACAGGGTACATATCTACATAGACAAGTGCATTCTGCATCTGTCAATTGCAGAGCAGAAACAATTAAATAAAAATATGCACAAGTAAATATTTGAGGACCAAGCAATATATTAAAGCAGGTGCCTTCTGTTGCAGTGAAGCCCTGGTGATCTGACAAAAGTCAGTCTCTTTGCCAACCTCATTGTGCAACTTGGCACTCTTGTATGCTAATAAAAATGCAAATCTTCTCTCGAAATCTAGAGCAGTTGGCACATGGCAGTCAGTGCAGTCATCCCATGCTTGCTGTCTCATACTTGCACCCACTTGATGTGTACTTTCAGATTTTTAGTCAAAAAACTAGAAAGCACCTTGATGATAGACTAGCATTTTGCAAACTGCATGTAACCAGGAAACAAACACTGAGTGGTAGATAAATTGTATTTTGTAGAGGCTCCCGTAAATTGAAAGCACCCAGGGACTATATTTCTGCATATATTTCTACTCTGCTAATTTGTCCTGTTCTCCTAGAAGTGATTACTTGTGATCTAGGAGCCCCACCAGGGGAAAAGTTTGAAAAACTGTTTAAGGGCGCCTATATTGAGACAGGACTCTTTGAGGGTGCTTACATGGAGATTTCCAGTGTGGTGTAGTGGATAGAGTAACAGACTAGAACTCTGGAGAAGAGGGTTCGGCTCCCCGCTCAGCCATGGGAACCCACTGGGGGAGTAGAACTGGTAAAATCATTTCTTAGATATCTCACTTACCTTGAAAGCACAATTAAGTTTGCTATTAGAGATGGACACAAGCCGCTAGTTAGGCAGTTTGTACCAATTTGGACGATGGCCCAACAGGTGTTCCACAGTTTGGAGCCCCACCCCCTCCAGTGAGTGCCCACTCAAAGGCAGCATCCTGGCTTCCTTGCCCATCCTCCTCTGGGTGGGTGCCTGTCAGAGGGGGTGGGGCACCAAACCATAGAACACCTGTTGGGCTGTTATCCGAACCAACACAAACTGCTGACCCAGTAGTTCAGGCCATCTTTAATTACTGTAAGTCGGTTTCAACTCAACAGCACAGAACACACACACACATGAAAATAGGGCTCCATTTCCCCTCATCTATTCATAGTGAATTGTGAATTATTTCAGGCCACCCTGACAGTTTTATAGGAATTTAACAGCAGATATGATTCTCCATGTAGGCCTTCCAAGGTTATGTCCAAGTTTGTCTCTCAACTTGCAGAAATTTGAAAACATGGCAAACTGGGACAGATGCAAATGCTCGAGCCGCTGCTGAGCTAAAGCTTCGGCAGTGCGGCTCACCTTTGCCTTTCTCCCTGGATAATGCGAGACCCTAGGTCTCACGAGAGCAGTTGGGCGAGAGGGGGGAACGTTAGGTTATTTAAGGGACGTTTCCCCCTCTCTCCGCCCTCTTCCTTTTCTGGCAATGGTCAAGGATAGAGCTCCGCTGCTTGGTTCCCTTTCAGATGTGTCACAGATCGAGACCTTCTTGATACAGCATCCAGGAGATCGGGAGAGTAGCATCAGCTCCCTCCAGGGGTTTGGTCACGATTTTAGTGAGTCAATTCGAAGTTTATATTTTAAGACATAGTATTTTTGGGGATTTCTTGGTGTGTGGCTGAATAAGAAGGGCAGCGGGGGGCAGTCGAGGCAGCGTGGCTTGCGCTGATTGTGCTTCGGCACAAGCGGGGCCTAACAGCACCCGAGTTTTTTCTTTTAAAAAAAAATAGGAAGAGGATTTAAAAATATATATAAAGGGATACCTGTAGCAAGAGGGGCAAGCTTCGGCAGGCGGGTAGGTTGAGGGCCAGCATGTTTGGAGCCAGCATAACAATTTGCCTCGGGTCCGGATAGGTGCGTGGCTGCGGAGGTGCGGTGCGGCTCTGCTTAGCCCCAGCCGGTTCACGTGCATAGTGTGCCACTCGGCTCCCGGGCTGCAGGCATTTTTTCCATTTATCCCTTCGCCCCCCCTTCCCCCTCTCTCCTTATATAATGGTCGGCGTGGGTTTTGGTCCTGGGAGAGCGGGTTCAGTAGCGAGGCCCAGCAATTGATTTGGCTTCGTGATTGTTACTGGCCTGCGTTACTTAGGATACATTTCAATAATAATAATAATAATAATAATAATAATAATAATAATAATAATAATAATAATAATAATAATAATAATAATAAAATAAAAATAATTAATTAATATATTTTTAAAACATAAATAAATAAGTAATTTATAATAATATTGATCTTAATTTTATTCAATTAATGATAAATTATTATTAAAATCAAACAAATTAGTATAATTTAAATTTCAATAAAATTTATATATATAAGAATAGTTAATCAGAGCATTCATGGATTAAGAGAATCAGCTGTTAATTGGGTCTAGTGACACTGGTCGAAGGATTTTAGGTTAATATTAATTAAGTATAATCACTGGAACTTGGATTGAGTCCTGAGCTGTTTACTTGAAATTAATTAAAGGAAGTAATTCATTGCTAGTGCTAATTGGGTTTATAGACATAAAGGGATTTAATTAAGGAATTTAGTTCATTGTATTGTAAATTAATTAAGTAGGAGCAATCTATAACAATAAGTGGTCTGACTCATTACCTATTACAATTTGGTCAGGCTTGTGTTGTATTGGCATGAGGGGCATAGTTGAGAGTTGTCAGCGGGCCCCCTTTTCCCTACTTGTGCATAGCGTAAGGGCTATCTTTTGATTTGGCTGGAACTGATGAGACACCTGGTGCCTTCCTATGGTTTCGTGCACTAGGTACATAATGGCATCATGTAAGGGTCAAGGTAATAAAAAGGGGAAACAGCCTGCCAAGAAAAGGCCGGTTCCCCAAGTGTCTCCACCCCAGTCTTCTTCCGATGAGGAATCTTGGCCTGTCTGGCAGCAACTGCAGGAAAAAATTTCTGCATTGGAGGCTGAACGGCTGGCAAGGCAAGCTCCTCAGCCACGCGAGGCTCAGCCATGCAGATCAGCCAGGGATGCCAAGAGCCATCGTAGGGCCAAGCTTAAGGCTATAGCTGATGATCTAATGACTAGATTTGCTATTCTTGAGGCGGAGCAGCAGCCTGTAGGGACGTCCAGACACGATGCAGATGGGGCTTCTCCGACAACATGACCGCGGCGTACTGATAAAGGAAGAAGGTTGTCAACCCCTGCATCACCTGAACCAGCAATCATGATCCTGGATAGGCAAGATGAAGTGAATGAGGCCAGCCCTGACAGACTCTATGCCAGGGATGAATCAAGCATGGCGACGACTTCGTCAGGTGAGTCGGCCGTTGCACCGGGCACCCTTTCACCGACCCCCGCCTGGCCCTGGGCTGGTGGTGGACAATTTAATCCCACAGTGTATACACCGTACGACATAAAGATTGGTAGGCCACCCAACACTACATGGCCGGGTTCTAGCGCGCAATTCTGTGGATGGGGTACACCAGGGGTCTCAAACATGCGGCCCAGGGGCCATTTGCGGCCCTCCGGATGATAGTTTGTGGCCCCCGCCTGGCCTGCCCCCCCAAAGCGCCCACACGGCCTCTGCTGTCAAGAGTCAAAAAAAGCCTCGCCTCGCTCGCCAGCTCTCCCCCAAGACAGCGCCTCTTGCACCCTCCATCCGGAACTGCAGCCTGCCAGCCAGCCCACCTGTCTGCCGGCTGGCAGGCTGCAGTTCCAGATGGAGGGTGCAAGAGGCGCTGTCTTGGGGGAGAGCCGGCGAGCGAGGTGCGCTGCCGGCCATTTTCCCCGAGCGCCTGAGCCGCCGCCAAGCGATGCCTGAGAGCAGAGCTCGCTCCCGGCCCGTCCTCGAAGAGCGCCTCCAAGCCACCAACAGCAGCTGCTGCCGCCGCCGCCTCTTCCAGGGAAGCGGCTCTCTGGCTCTCTCTCTCTCGGCAGCACCAGCCTGGCCAGCGCCCGCCTCAGCGCCCGGCAGTGCTTCCTCCTCCTCCTCTTCATCCTGCTTCAGCCGCCTCAGCTCTGGAGGCTGCCTGGCCTCGCCTCGCAAAGTTTGCTCCTCTGTCGTGGTGGGGGTAGCTGCTGCTGCTGCTGAGTGCACCTTTTTTTGAGGGGGGCCTTCAGAGGAAGGTTGCCGGACCTCCGTGTGTGTGTGTGTTTGTGTGCGTGCACGCACGCGCACCTGTGGGGGCCCCCGCCCCGTTCTGTTTAATTTCGCAGGTACCGATGGGGGCTTTTCTCCTTTGGCAATGTGATTCTGTGAGGTTTTTTTTTAAAAAAATTATGTCGTGCCCTCCCCCCCCCCCGCTAGGCGGTCGCCGGCACTCCCTCCCTTCTCCGCTTCTTCGTCCTGCTGCTGGTGCTGGTGGTGGTAGTGAAGAAGGAGCCGGAGGGGGTCGTGGCCGGCGACGAGGGCTTGCGTGCCCCTCCTCCTCCTCCTCGGAGCCCCAGCCGGGCTAAGGAAACTCCTGGGCGGCTTCCTCGGGCTCTTGCTCCGCTTGGCGGAAAATCTTATGCGGCCCAGCCTCACCCAGACTCTGCCTCCAGCGGCCCCCAGGTAAATTGAGTTTGAGACCCCTGGGGTACACCATACCCTCAGTTTGCATTACCAGCCCAGTTTAACACTACGGCTGGCATTGGGGTTTGGCCTTACCCGTCTGTTCCCGACATGGGTTATAACACCGTGCCTTTACAAGCATTACCATACGGTGACTACTCAATGCCCTTGGGCAATCATCTCACCCCGGCGATGCAGGAAAAGATATGGAGGGGCAAATATGTGGATTTATTCGATTTACTAAATAGAAATTTAGAGAAAAAGGATCTTGACAAGGAAGATGACAAAGAGAAGGAGAGATGTAGGAGGAAGAAGCCTGATAGGACATGGTCTAATTGGCTTCCTGGGTTTCTGATTTACGCTGGGGTGGTCGTCAAGGCCCAGCCATGGTGGGCACAATCCCTCTTTCAATACCTAGACTTAATTTACAGGGCGTATGTAGACTTTGCTGGGCAGGCGTGGCTTCATTATGATGAATTTTTCTGTATGCGGAGAGCGATTCACCCAAATCTTCGTTGGGATGAGCCCCTGCTGGGTTTTTGGCTTCAACACATGACTCCAGCCAGACCCAATTTAGGGGATAGGTTTGATAGCGGGCATCTGAATAGGAAAGTCACCCCAGGTGAGAATCCCCACGTCAGAGTGGGGCAGGTGGTTCAACCCCACCTGCTGTGTTGGGAGTACAACTCCAAGGGTGCTTGTACCAGAAAACCATGCCATTTCAGGCATGAGTGTTCAGCATGTGGGGGTCAATACCCAAGCACCTCATGCTTCAGGATTGGGGCTCAACACCAGTGCAGGAGGAGGCAAAAAACCCAGCAGCGGCGGGGGTACCTCTGGAAAAGGGACCCAGCCCAATTTCCTAGAAGCGTGGCTGAGTACCTACCCCTGTAGAGAAGATGCTAATTACCTCTTGGAAGGCTTCAAGTATGGCTTTAGGATCCCGGCAGTGGGTGAGCGCAGGGCATTTTTTGCGCAAAACCTCAGATCGTGTACGGGATGGAAGGTGTTGTCCAGGATAAGATAGCAAAGGAAGTAAAAGAAGGGAGAGTGCTTGGGCCCTTTGCAACGACTCCTTTGGAGAACTTGGGGGTTTCGCCTTTGGGTATAGTGCCAAAAAAGGCCCAGGGTGAGTTCAGATTAATTCACCACTTGTCCTACCCGGAGGGAGTGTCGGTCAATGATGCTTTCCCTCAGGAACTTTGTATCATGTGCTTTGTACCTCCTTTAATGAGGCGGTTTGCATGGTGAGAAAGTGTGGTGTGGGGGCAGAGCTGGCAAAATGTGATATAAAATCAGCGTTTCAGATTTTGCCAGTTCACCCGCAAGACTTTAACTTGTTGGGATTTCATTTTCAGGGATTCTTTTACATTGATAGAGCTTTGCCTATGGGCTGCTCGGTGTCATGCACTGCATTTGAATGGTTCAGCTCATTTATCGAGTGGAAGCTTAGGAGTAGGGTGGGCTGTAAGTCTATGGCTCATTATTTAGATGATTACCTTTTCTGTGGAGAAAGGAATTCAGAAAAGTGTAGATTTATCTTAAACAGTTTTCAATTAATGGTAGAGGAGCTGGGTTTACCCCTGGCAGAGGAAAAAATGGAGGGACCAGCCATGTCCCTCACTTTTCTGGGCATTGAGCTGGATACTGTGCAGCAGACATCACGGCTACCTGAAAGCAAATTAGCTGACATTAGGATCAAGATAGCTGCATTGTTGCAAAAATGAAAGGTGATGAATCTTCACAGTTCAGAATGAGATGGCAAAGTAATTTTATTGTGTCCAAAAATGGAAATATACTTATGATTTTTTTTAAAAAATGCATATTTTTCAATGCACACATTTTCCTGTTCGCTTATTTTTACCAGCAATTTCCCATTGAATAAAATTTTTGTATACCTTTTCCAGGTCAGCAACCATTGACTTTGAACTTAGTTGTGCAGCCAGTTGCATAACAGATCATGCAGTTGGGATTGCACCAAGGAGAAAAACATATTGTGTGAATTCCCTTACGTGTGTGTAACCACAAACAGGATTCTGGCCAGCAATGGAGAAATATGTGATAGAACAGTAGAAAAAGTTATGCCGCACCCTTGGCCACCTTGTGATGAAAAGGTGTGGGGCTGGCCCTGCTCCCCCTTCCGGTGAGAGTGAGCTTTCCACCTCCCTGAGAGTAAGGGTGAGATTCCCAACCCACAGTTCACCTGCAAATTGAGGCACTGGCAGCAATGATGTGGACAACACATTAGAGGCCTTAGGTGTTAACATGGAGGAGTAGGGATTTAAGGAATGAAAAGGAGGGAGAAGACTGTTGGATGGACACCATCGACTGGGAGTGTACAAGGCCCAGGAGGTACCAGAGCTGTTGGAGTGCACAATGGCTGGCTGGGAGATCATCTGTAGCTGGGACACTGACACCGGGCATTGGGAGGAGTGCTGCTGGAGGAAGCAGCTTAAGTACACCGGGATGAGGTGAGTTGATGAGAGATGAAGCAACTGGAGAACCAGCACAAGTGTGACGCTGGCAGAGATACCCATGAGCAGTATTCCCAGCACCAGCCAGCTGGCCCTCCTTCTCCTATCCAACCTCCTTCTGCACCTTGCTACACAGGTGGACCCAGTCATGTCTTTATAGACTTTGCCTGTGCCTCCAAGGAACAGTACTGCATGTATGGGGAAGCTGCTGCCAGCGGGGACTACAAGGGAGTTGCAGGGGAAGGTGCCCAGGCTACGTTACTCCAGGGACAGCTGAATGCCTGCATTCAACACCCTTCTTGCCTAGCACACCTGATGGATGACCTTGAACTGGTACAGCAGGTGAGGCTCTGCTCCTCCCAGTAAAAGACTGTTGTGGACTGGTCCTGTTGACCTGTTTGGGAGTGCAGTTCATTTCCTGGCACCCGCACAACTGTTTAAGTTGGCTCTGTTTTAGTTGTGTTGCTCTAATAAAAGAGACTGTTCCTGCAAATACTATCTGCATCATCATGGAGGGGTGTGTGAGGTCCTCTCACAAAAGCTAAGCTCAAAAGTTCCCCCCAAATAAATTAAAAAGAAAATTTTACAGTTGATATCATGGAGGAAAAAAATTTTGTGGGAAATGAGAGAAGAGATATGGGGCAGCACCAAACTCAAAATCACGTTAAACATTTGGAACAAAAAGTCCCACACTAGCATTCCACAATAAACGAATGATTTATAATGTCCAACAAATAGTCCACTTTCTACATTACCTGCAAGATGAAATTCACAAATGTGGCAGATCACCAGAGCTATCCCTCTCATTCTGTGAGGATAAAATATCACAGAATGTAGAGATGGCTATGAGGAAAGACAGCGTTTGAAACTAAGCACAGATAAATGAAAGGAAGGAAGAGGTTATTAGTTACGATGGGTGCACAGAACCTCCATGCCCAGAGGCACTACACAGCACTGTACCAGATGTTGGGAACAAACAATAGGTGAAGGCCATCCCCTTTTGAATTTTCAGAAACATATGACTGGCTGCTATCGCAAGCATGGACAAGATGAACTTCAGTCTGATTCCGCAGGGCAACTGCTGTGTTCTTAAGATTATGCTCTGACCCTGCTTGGTTGTTCAGCCTAGCAATACTCTATGGCAATCACTACATGAATATCCCAAAGACATCCCTGCAAGCATCTTATTTATTCAGAAACTACCTTTGAGAAGGCAGAGGATACGTGAATTATTCATTGGCATTATGCAGGGAAGCTTTCCACCTCAGAACCTGTTGTACAAACTCAGTCAGCTTCTGTCTGGAGAAGTACGCAGATTTTAAGATAAAATCATCCACAGAAGCTTTGAGGTGTCATTTCACAAAGAAGACTGCCAAAAAAAATTGAACTAGGCCACAGGGAAGACGTCATAAAACTGACTTCAATTCTGGAATCACTTGAAAAACAGGTAATGTAGCAGTTCAGGTTTCCCCCTGCTACTTCCTGTTGTAGCATTATTCAGCTCCCAGCTGTTTCCCTGCACAATAATTTATTTATTACATTTTTATCATGTCTTTCCTCTGGTTAGTTCAAGGCAGCATGCATGGCTCTCCTTCTCTCCAGTTTACCTGGACAAGTAACTCTGTGAGGTAGATTGACTGGCCCAAGGTCACCTAGTAAGTTTCATGGTCAAAACAGGATTTGAACCCAAGTCTTCTGCATACTAGTCCAACACGTCATCTACTACTCATATTGGCTCTTTATGTTTCCCAGGGCCCACTATTCTCCTAAACTGTGGTGCTGCCCCTTATGCATGCATGGTTGAGGGGTCTTATTGTTTGACATGTTTTGTTCCTTTCCAGGAAAACAAGAGGTGGACATGAACAGGAAACCAAAAGAAACAAAAGATTCAAAAAACCAAAAGAAACCCGTGGAGATGAGTAGCATCTCTTCCTAAAGGTTACGGTTTATTCTGGTTTTAAAAGGCACTTAAAAATGAGAAAGGATGTAATGTAACAAATGTACCAGTTCTGAGTATATCTTGGAAGTACATACTGTGCTTGAAGTGTTTACACGTTAAAAAAAAGTACAGATCTCAGTCAGAGAGCTCACTTCTCCTCATGACTGACAAATGGATCAGAAAAAAGTAGTGTTTACAGGCTGAGGAACCTAAGATATTTTGTTTATCTGTGAAAACTGTAAGGGCATGAAGAAAATGCTGAAACATTATTTTAGTACCAGTTTCCTGTGCTACAAAGAACAGCATTTATTTTGTCTTTGTTTTTGTTTTTTTGCTTTTCTGACAAGGCATTATGTTTGAGCTGGGGAAACTGAAGCATCTTTAGGGTGAAAAAAGCACTTAAAATGAAATCAGAATGGAATTGGGGATTTCTCCACAATTAAAAGATCTAATAAATTTGGTGAAAAAACAGCACATATGCAGGGGGTGTTTGTGACATTTCCCCACCGGTTTCTAAGACATATCTCTAGGAAGTTGCCCCTGGGTTTTATCGAAAGCAAAATTCAAAATTGGGCAGCTTCTTTTCTGTTTCAGAGGAGCTATTTAATTTTGAAGGAAAGTGATTCAAATTGTCCAAGTGTAGGTGTACTTTTCTAGGCTGCTGAAAAAATCTGGAAGGGGCTTTCCCCATTTCTTGGGACAGAACTAGGAGTTGCTAAACCACAGCAGTCCTTAAGGGTATCATCCTGGCTCTCCTTTTCCTAACTTCCCTGTAACAGGTAACAGTTAAATAAATAAAATCATAATTTGTATACAACTTGGTACTCAGATATTTGATAGTTCATATACTCCTATGATCTTAGTTCTAAGATCATGGCCACTGGTCCCATCACCTCCTGGCAAATAGAAGGGGAAGATATGGAGGCAGTGACAGATTTTACTTTCTTGGGCTCCAGGATCACTGCAGATGGTGACAGCAGCCACAAAATTAAAAGACGCCTGCTTCTTGGGAGGAAAGCGATGACAAACCTAGACAGCATCTTAAAAAGCAGAGACATCACCTTGCCGACAAAGGTCCGCATAGTCCAAGCTATGGTTTTTCCAGTAGCGATGTATGGAAGTGAGAGCTGGACCATAAAGAAGGCTGACCGCTGAAGAATTGATGCTTTTGAATTGTGGTGCTGGAGGAGGCTCTTGAGAGTCCCCTGGACTGCAAGGAGAACAAACCTATCCGTTCTGAAGGAAATCAACCCTGAGTGCTCACTGGAAGGACAGATCCTGAAGCTGAGGCTCCAATCCTTTGGCCATCTCATGAGAAGAGAAGACTCCCTGGAAAAGACCCTGATGTTGGGAAAGTGTGAAGGCAAGAGGAGAAGGGGATGACAGACGACGAGATGGTTGGACAGTGTCATCGAAGCTACCAACATGAATTTGACCCAACTCCGGGAGGCAGTGGAAGACAGGAGGGCCTGGTGTGCTTTGGTCCATGGGGTCACGAAGAGTCGGACACGACTTAACGACTAAACAACAACAACAACAATGCTCCTATGAGAGCCTGCCTGCTTTTCAATTTTCCAAGAAGACCCTGCTGTTGTTCTCACAACCATCAGAAGAATGTGTGGTGGAAATGTGAGTGAGGTCTTTCTCAATGGCCACTCCTAAGCTCTCAAACCCCTTATCAAGGGAGGCTATGCTGGATTCCTTTTGCTAGGTTGCTGCTGGAATGGTTTTAATTGGTTGAGTGCAGGCTTTAAAAAGATTATTTTAATTAAATTTTTAGTCTAATGTTTGGTTAGTTATATTTCTAATTTTACTGAATTTTCTATTTGAGTTGGAAAATCCTTCTTCCTTTGCTCCCAAAAATGAGGACGAAATTTCCTGGCACCTCCAATGGAGTTTCCACTTCGGCAAGAAGGAACGCTCTGTGCGCCGCCGCTGCTGCCGCTGCGGTAGCGCTTTGCCGGCCTGCTCTGGATGGAGCGAGCACAGAAGAGTGAGGTAGAGGCCGAGGGGGAGGAGTGGGAGGGCTTTGATTAGGTTGCCTACCTCCCTAGCTCAGCGTCTTTTCCAGGTCTGTCAAAACCGCATCATCGTCGGCGCCTGTCAGTGGGGATGAAAGAAGATTTGAGGGTATGGTTGCAGTTCTTGGAAGGTTTTAATGGGGTTTCCTTTTGGAGAGAGGAGGTTCACCTGGGGGCTGAATTCCAGGTACATTCTGATGCTGATTCCATTCTTAGGCTATGGAATTTATTTCCAGGGCAGGTGGTGTGCTGGGCTATAGCCCCCTGAGTGGCATGAGTGAGGAGTAACCAGAGACCTCCCCTTTTTGGAATTCTTTCCCATAGTGGGGGCCCTATTGCTGTGGGCAGATACATGGGCCTATTCTACGGTAATTTTTTGGTGTGACAATATGGCAGTGGTGCATGTGGTGAATTTGCTTTCCTCTAAATCTGGGAGGGTTATGCACCTAGTGTGAGCATTTACACTGTGTTGTTTATGCTATAATATTGTTTTTCATGTGCGTCATGTGCCGGGTGTTAAAAATGTTCTGGCTGACGCCCTGTCCCACCAACAGATTGACTGGTTCAGGGCATTGATTCCAGCAGCCCAGACTCAGCCAGATGTATTGCTGGAGGAGGTATGGAACCTTGGAGGGCTGAAGCCAATAGGGCCATCAGTTTAGCAGTGGCTCCCAGCACTAGGCACAGTTATGTGACAGCCTGTAATGAGTTCTTCACATTCTGCAGACAAGAAGGTTTAGGTCAACCATGGCCCATTACAGTTGACCATCTACAGCAGTACAGAGTGCACCTACACTGAAAAGGTTTAGCCCCTCGATCCATTCAGAGTAAGATGTCGGCCTTGGCATTTTATGCTAAAGCCAGTGATGGTCAGGACCCCACAAATGATTTTCGTATATGAAAAATAATTGAGAGTTGGAACAGGGAGAGGGGCAGGAGTTAGGACAAGAGAACCCCATTTCCCCCAAATGTTTTAATTCACTCAGCCGTAACATGGCAAGTTGTTTGTGCTGATAGTTATGAGGTTACCCTTTTTAAAGCAGCGACTCTCCTCACATTTTTTGGGGTATTTAGGATCAGTGAGTTGGTGCAGGTTTCTAAGAATGACCAGTCCCGCTCGGCCTTGCAAGTGGACGATGTAGTGATCTTCGAAGATCTAATCATCATTCACCTGAGGAGATCCAAGACTGACCAAATGGGAAATGGAAAAGTTATACAATTGTGTTGCTATTTTATGGTTAGCTTGTGCCCAATGAGGGCTATGCATGATTACATCCAAATGTGGGGTGACCTGTTTTGTCACAAGGATCTATCGCCATTGACAAAATATCAGTTTTGGATGATTACGTCATGTGCCCTGAACAAGGCTGGCATAGTGGCTTGGAAATTTGGGACCCATTCTTTCCACATTGGAGCTGGGTCTATGGCAGTGGCTCTTGGATATGGAGAAGAGCAAATAAAGAGGGTCAGGAGGTGGTCATCCCACAGGTTTTGAGCTTATGTGCGCTCTTTGCCGCAATAGACACTGGTGTTGTTTATTCTTCTTTTACAGTTTCTGAGTTTCTGAAAAGGAGGTTGAGAGTTCAGTTATGCGGCCATAGTTTTATATTTTGGGCAGCCAAGTATGCTGCATGTTCCAGTTGGGGGCATAATTTGGGCCTTGGTGCATGGGCCACGCTAGAATGGATGGGAAGGAGAGGCATGCTTTGGGAAGGGTTCGTGGAAATGGCATCCCAAGGCACTTCTGATGTGCCCTCAGACATTATATTGGTGCACCTGGGTGGAAAGGACTTGGCTCGGCAGAAAGACAAGTCGCTTATCTTGCAGGTGATCACGGAGCTACAGGCCATTAAGGCCAGGTTCCCAGGAGTGCATATAATATGGCCAAACATTATACCAAGGTTGGTATGGAAGGCGGAATGTGACCCCAGATGTATTGACTGTACCAGACGGGGAGTCAGTCGTGAAGTTGAGAGAGCTGTAAAGACTGGCCTGGGGTTGGTGGTTATGCACCCAGACATTTGGGTGGAGAGACCTGAATTGTTCAGAGAGGATGGGGTGCATTTGTCCGAGTTGGAGTTAGACCTGTTCCTTAAGAATTTGCAAGGGGGCCTTTGGGCTGGAATTCTCGATTTGGATTGGGGGCATGGGGCATATAAATAGCCCTTATGCTGTGGTGAGTAGTGCAAAAAGTAAGAGCTTGGTGAGTTCCAATTGGTCATCCCATCTCCCTGATTGGTGGAATCAGGATTTTTATGAAGGGGGAAGGGACTTAAGAGGATCTCCTGGGCTGCAGTGCAACTAGGGTCACGTGGCTCGGTGACTGCAGCATTGGTGGGAATCCCACAGATGGCGGGTGAAGTCATGCTAGACAGAGATCAGCATGCTTCAGTAATAGGAACTCGCACTTGGTGGTCTGATCCGGATGTATAAGGTACAATGGATTCAGAATATAATTTCGCACTACAGTAGGCCCCCTTGTGAAAGGGGAAGTTAAAATTAAAGTTAAATAGTTAATAAAGTTGTGGTCCTAGTTTTATCCAACTTCTGTGTCTCAACTCTTTATTTCAGGCTGGGCGGGCAATTATATTTTGCACAAACTACCAATTACACCAGTTTTGTGCATTACTTACTTAATTAATTAATTAGGATGACTGCTGCTTTGCTTAAAGGTTGGAAGCACTGGACAGGTTGTTTGCATCTTTCCTAACAATCAGTCCTTCAACAGAGTTACGTCAACTCAGCCTAAACTGAGAATAAAGAATTTAGTGAGAACTCCTTCTGTCTCTAATATTTGCCCACCCAATCCCGGAATAAAGACGCGAGACAAGAATATTGGATTAAAATGTGGGCCACACTTTATTTAAAAGAATCTGCATTTAGCCAACAATTATCTCAATATAAGGGGCCTGCTGTAGTGCGGGAAATGGTGACAGGTAGGGGTAACCAATACCCCTTGCTGATCAAATGGGCGAGTCCCTGGCCCCAGGTTCCAGCGGTCTACCAGACAGCAGGAACCCGGCCTGCCGCTAATAAACACCCCCAGACCTCAAGACATCTTTATTGGATGACTGTTGGTCCGGAAGTGGCCCAGCGCATCCTTCCCGCACCGGCCCTGTAATCGCACGATCCGCAGAGCCGGGAGGTCGGATGCGCTGTTGGCTTACCTGAAATTACAATTGGGACATACCAAAAACACCTGTTTTTCCGCACTACCCGCCACAGCATAGGGACTAGCCTAGCTAAGTCCCATGCCCGCCACAGAGCCGCTGAAGCTCAAGAAGCAGGACCCTTCTGATATCATCCAGAAATATGTCCAAACCTGCATCAGACAGGTGGACACCATCACTGTGAAACAGAGCAACATTGCTCAGTTGGATCCTGTGGTGACAAACCACCGACCCGAATCCGCCACTGCAGACACCTCTACACACTTCACGATTAACATGGCGCCGGGCCGTGTTAACGTCAGCAACGCTCCAAGCGCCCCACCAAGCTAGCCGCGGGATGATCGTGGACCACACGACCCGCATATCAGGATACCTGGCATTCAACCTTTTCAGGTCTCGTAGAATGTCCAGGATCAATGCCTTACCCGGAGCTCGAGGCAAATCATTGCCGCCCAAATGAATCAACAAGATATCTGGCGGGGACTGGTCGAACGCTGTCAACCGACCAAGCTGGATCCAAAGCAAGCCACGAACGCCTCTCCAAGAAACATGAGCATGGGCACCAAGCCCCAAGTCTGTCCCCAAGTGGAGACCAACGTCCTAAATGCTTAATTTGCTCAGTACTGGAGGCTGCTCCAATTCTAAATGAATGTGTCCCAAATCTCAGACCTTTTACGCCTACCCTGTCCAAAGCCAGGTCCATGAGCTTCCAAAATTGATATCTTGTCAATGGTGACTTGTCAGCATGTTGTAGAAAGTATCCAGGCCCTTGGCCTCTATATGCCAAAAAGGCCTGGGTGGCCGCCACAGGGCATATACGCCTAATGCCACATTGCCCTAAGACCAACAACCTCCCTTTGCCCTTCTGATCAGCCTTCGATCGCCTAATTGTAATTTTTAAACTATTATCCTGAATAATCACGTCACTCTGCTGCAGCGCATTTTTAGAGGTGTCTGCCTTTCCCATTGCCACCAACTCGCTGACCCGAAGGGCACCAAAAAAGGCTATCAAGGCAGCTGCTTTAAATAAGGCCACTTCGTATTGGTCCGTACATAAGTTTTCCCATTGGTCACATAATTGCTCGAGAAGGAGTGGGGAGATAGGTGTCCTGGAATCATACACCCTCCCCCTCTCCTTTGACCATCCTTCCAGCATTTTCCTTATCCTGTAATCTCCCGTGAAGTCCCTAAGGCCATTAATCTTAGCATAGAAGGCCAGCGCCGACAGTTTACCCTGAATAGTGCTCAGCGCAAGCCCCCTTCTATGAAGAAAAACCATAAACTGCTGTAGATGTTCTACAGGAGCCGGCCATAATTGATCCAATGCCATTGAAGCCCTAAACTCCTGAAACTCGTGACTTGTAACTAGATAACCTTTCCTCATCCTACGAGCTAATGCCAAACCTATCGCTTTTGCTACTTCCTCGTGCCAATCTGCCAGACCTCTGGTGGAAGACCTTCTGGCAGCTCCCTGGCATCTGGAGCTAGTTCCCTGAACCAATCAATCTGTAGGCGCAAGAGAGCATCAGCTATCCTATTGTCAACGCCGGGAACATGCCGTTTGTGTACCAAAACATTAAATTGTAAGGCTTGCAAAGTAAAGGCCCTGACTAATTCCATGACCCTATCAGAGTGAGACGATAATTCGTTTACGATGCAAACAACCGCCTGGTTGTCGCACCAAAAACGAACCACTGAGTTGGACCATTCTTCGGCCCATAGCCAAAGAGCCCCTACGATTGAAAAAAACTCAAGAAATGTTAAATCCCTCATAATCCCTTGACTATGCCATTCCTCGGGCCAGGTGTCAGCACACCATCTTCCTCGGAAGTAAATCCCAAATCCCAAGGACCCAGATGCATCTGAATGCACTTGAAATTCTGCCCTCAAACTAATCTCGGATCTCCAAAAGGAGACGCCATTAAACTCATCAAGAAATCGCTTCCACGTGAGCAGGTCTTCCCTCATACCACTAGTGACCCTAGTCCTATGCGTTGGACGCTTAAGACCCTTCATAGCAGCACAAAGGTGCCGCACAAAGGCCCGGCCCGGAGCTACTACTCTACAAGCGAAATTTAAATGTCCCACTATCTCCTGTAGCTCATGAAGAGCCACTTTTTTCCTGCCCAATAACTCACTAATTCTGGCTTTGAGATCAGCCAACTTCTTATGCGGCAGCCTAGAAGTTTGTTGAATGGTATCCAACTCGATACCAAGGAAGGTTAAAGATGTGGCTGGGCCCTCTGTTTTTTCTTCAGCCAGAGGCAAACCGAGTTCGTTTGCCAACGACTGAAACTCTTCTAACATCCGTGAGCATTTACCATCATTGCCCTGACCACAAAAAAGAAAATCATCCAAATAATGGGCCGTCGAATTACAACGGACCCTTTGTCTGACTTTCCACTCGATGAATGTTCTAAACTTTTCAAATGCAGCACATGAAATCGAGCATCCCATGGGTAATGCTCTATCTATGTAAAATAATCCCTGGAACTGAAAACCTAATAGATTGAAATCGAGTGGGTGAACGGGCAAAATACGAAAGGCTGATTTAACATCACACTTTGCCAGTTCCGCCCCCACTCCGCAGGCTCTAACCATATTAACTGCCTTATCAAACGAAGTGTATCTAACCGTACACAATTCCGATGGAATGGCATCATTAACCGACGCCCCCTCCGGAAAAGACAGATGATGGATAAGTCGAAACTCACCAGGCGCCTTTTTAGGAACTATCCCTAATGGGGAAACTCAAATTCACCAAAGGTGGGTGGGGAAAGGGCCCGAGGACCCTGCCCTCCTTAACTTCTTTGTTGATTTTATCCAAAACAATGTCCTCCATACCCCTAACCAACCGAAGGTTATTTGCGATGAAAGCTGTTCGCTCCCCCAAGGCAGGGATATGAAAGCCATCACGAAAGCCCTGAAGTAGATATATTGCCTCATCTGTCCTAGGATAAGCCTGCAACCATGCCTCTAAAACCTCAATTTTGATTGGGGTGGGTCCCCTTACCAGACGCACCGCTGCCCCCATTGTGCTTTTTTCCACCCCCAGTTCCCTTATTCTGACGTTGGGTACCTCCTTTGAAGCAAGTAGCCTTTGGGTGCTTTCCCCCGCAATTAAGGCATTCGTGACTAAACTTGCATGGGTTTCTGGAACAGGAACCCTTGAAGTTAAAGTCGAAGCAAGGCAGATGGGGTTGAACTGCCTGCCCCGTGCCAGTGCGGGGAGTAGCCAAGCTAGCCAACTTCCTATTCAAATGGCCACTGTCAAACCTATCCCCCGTGTTAGCTCTAGCCGGGGTCATATGTTGTAGCCAAAGCCCTGGCTGTGGTTCATCCCAATGTGAGTTGGGCTGAATGGCACTCCTCATTCTAAAAGCCTGGTCATATAGGAGCCAAGCCTGCCCCATGAAGTCTGTGTATGCTCTGTATATTATGTCAAAATATTGTAGTAAGGAGTAAGCCCGCCAGGCTGGAGCCTTAACTACTACCCCAGCGTAAATGATAAAGACCGGAATACAATTGGCCCATGTCCTAACAGGTTTTTTATGCCTACGTTTCTCTTTCTCCTTTTCATCGTCTTTATCAATGTCCTTGTTCTCCACCTCGTGGTTCAAGAGGTCAAAAAAGTCAACATATTTCACTTACCATATTTTTTCTTTGGTAGCTGTGGTCAAATGATCCCCAAGTGTCGTAGAATAATCCCCGTAAGGCCGTAAGGCATAGCCGGCAAGGGAACCGTGTTGTACCCTGTGTTGGGCACCAACAGATGCTGAAGAGTCCCCAAGCTGGCTCCTACACTAGATGTCCCCGTTGAGGGCATAGCCGCTTATGGCATGCCCCATCCAAGGGGTGGAACACCGGCCGGAGGCCAAGCTACACTGGGGCCCCCTGTGGGCAGTGCATTGTAGGGTGTGTATGCAGGGTAAGAAAAGGGAGGGCCTCCGGCCCAAGGCCAAGGAGTGGAAGATAAATATGAACTGTGTGCAGTGGACGACTCACCAGAGGACCCAATGGATGTCCTGGGTACGTCACCGACCAAAGATGTGCTGGGCCCGGCCTCCTCCGTGAAATCGTGGTCATCATGGACAGCAGCCACTGTGTCATGTGCCCCCGTGGTGTCTGCGCGGGTACCCTTCTGGCCTGTCACGGCTTTGCTGGAGGCCGCAGAGCCTTCCGCCTCAGACTGCTCCTCTCTTGCAGGAACCTGGGTGGACTCCAACGCAACAAAATGATCCATCAGGTCCTGTGCTAAAGCCCTTAATTTGGTCCCTTTGCGACCTTTAGTTTCCCTGGCTGAGCGGCGAGGGGATGCCTCCTTTTGCTGAGGCATCTGCGATGCAACCCTCTGCGCCTCAAGTGCAGACATCTTTTCTTGTAACTCTTGCCATATAGGCCAAGATTCTTCATCAGAGGAAGAACACTCAGGCGAAACTTGTGGCATGGGTCTCTTTTTCACGGGCGCCTTGCCTTTGCTTGCCCCACGCCCTTTGCGGGAAGCCATTGCAATCTAGGATGGTAATGGCACACTGACCCCAGAAAATTGATTAACTTCAATAGTGTAACTGCTCCCCCTGTTGATGAGTAATCAATCTACAGAGGCTGAACAGCGGGTGGAGCCTGAACCAACTGGCCCTATCGATGCCAACAATTGAAATTTCCCTTTTTATTATTATTAATAATATATATATTTAAATGAAAAACCTATATAATGAACTCAACTGAAATTAATAAAACAAATATGTTATAACTTACTCCGAGTTACTAGAGAAGTTAAGTGTATGATTTATGTAATTTAATATATATAGCACCCTATGCCAATCTTTATTACTTACTTATTATTATTATTAATATTTATTATTTATTATATATATAAAGGTTTTTTTTGTATGTTGTTAGGTATCAATGAATATTATAACTATTGGTATTATTACTATTCCCTATGAAATATTCCGGTACTAAGTTTGAATTGGAATTTTTTTTTGATTAACTATACTATGCCTCCCCAAATATCAATTAAATATCAAAATAATAATTAATAAATCAAATATATACAGAAACCCTGAATGAAATGGACGATACTAAACTAATAATAAATTAATTTTTAACTAAAACCTAAATAAACTACAAGTGATACCAATCACTGAACTGTAAGAACAATATTTCCTGGGACTGAGTAGTTAAACTGTAAATACTATATAAGGTTAAACAATTAAATAATATGTGAACTGCAAGTGCTGTGAACCAGAGGACTACGTCAGCCCTTGACCTAACCAAAACAAAATGGTGGACGGGAAAAAGGGGCGTGAAAAGGCAGCCACACAAAATGGCGGCAGCAGCTATAAGCACTAAATTATAGCAGGTAAGTAACTAAGGAGGGGAAACAGATCCGAGAAAGCACAACTAAATAGAAAATCAGTAAAACCCAGGCAAATTAAACCCCCTTTTAGATGAGCCGCCCCCCCCCTTCGGGGCGGGCAAAAGCCCGCCCGGACTCTCACAGCCCCTCGCCCCTTAAAACAATGAAACTGTTGTCAGGAAGGCAAAATGAAATATAAATCAATGAAAAACAGAAAGCTTTAAACAAACCCAGGGAAGGGGCGTAAGCTGCCTTCCCAACAGCAAGCACAGCCACAGAAGTTCAGATGCCACCAAAAGCCAGCCAGCCAAACGAACTGCTCGGAAACGCTCCCGCAGAAACACCTTCCTCGTCGGTGCCCGAAAAGGAAAGAGGGCGAAACGCGGGGAAGCGCTCCCTTAAAAACTTGCGCTTCCCCGCCCCCTTGCGATGATGTGGCGAAGCTATCTCGCACCATCTGGGTTGGTGGGCAAACGCCAGCTACGCCCTATCCAGGATGTTAAAAACGGCCGTCAGGCGGCTGGAACCTATTATTGGTAGCCAACTTGATTTTTCTGCAGAAATATATGTATTTGTTTAAATAAATAAACAAAGTGTGGCATTATCATTGTCATTAATCATTTCTTACATTTACACCTGTCCCTCTTTTTGCTTCTAGGCAGTGCTCAAGTCAGCTTACAATCATCATAAATCGTAATAAAAATAAGTAAACACAAAGTCAGGCAAAAAATTGTTAAAATCAAATCAAAGCATAGCCATAAAAACTAGGGATGTGCACCGACTTTTGACAGATTCAGAGAAGTGTGGAATCTGGAGGAGAAATGCACAATGCAATGGGGAGTTCCTTTTAATTATGCAGCCAAAGCAAATTGTCCACCTTTCCCTCATCATTGTAGTCTTTGGTTAATAATTTTCTTCATTTTGAACAATAATAGGGGAACTATCCAACTTCTATATATATTGATGCTGGAAATTCCTATAAGCCTGCAGCACATTGATGAATTATCATTATGAATATACTTCTGCCAGCCCTGTCTTGTTTCCATGGAAATTCAGCCATCTGAAATGTCATGGATGAACCTGTTGGCAGTTTTACAAGTGCAGTGACTTAGAAAAAAAAGTATTCAATTTTTAAATATATTTCCTTATTTTTGGCTAAAATGTTTATTGTTTTTGGCTAGCAATTTCTTAAAAGCTTTTGTCAGCCTTTTGAAGGTGCATTTGTTTATCCAATGATCTATTTTAGCGTGACTGATCTTAAGGCTAAATCCAAAGGCTAAATAAGGCCATTCTCGGATGTTCGAGGGCTGCACCTACTACTGCAGTCTTTGCCCGAAATGTTTTTGTCTTGGAAAAAGATTTTTCCCCAGTGTGCTTTCTAGTAGCCAATTTACCCCTTAAAAATTAAAGAAATTTAGGGAGTGTGGGGCTAGGGTGCCACCAAGAAGGCAAAATTGCAGATACTCCCTCTAAATGTCCTAAGGGGACTTTCTGAGAAATCGTGGGGTTTTTTGTTGTTGTTGTTGTTTTTCAAAATAAAAGGAAGGAAGGAAGATGCCAAGTTGTTTGGAGCCCCAGGGGTGCCAAGTATACTGAATGTGGGTCCCTGAGGACTATATGCAGCCCAGAGACCACATGTTGTTCACCCCAGGTTTAGGTGATATATAGAAAAACAAAGTGATCAATGAAACAGGAGTCTCCAGCAATACTTTATAGACCTTTCAAGACATCCAGCCTATGTGATGAAAAAAATGTGAGACTGTTCATCTTTTTGAGATGGTTTTTCATAACCTATGCATTTTATCATTCATAAAATATGTCTGAGTCATTCCTTTCCTGGCTGTACTTCTTGCAACATTTTAGGGGTGTGGATGTACCAGGACCGTGTTACATTTATGATCAGAACTCATGTGAAGTTGTATATACATATTATATCTCTTGCAAATACTTTTAGAAATGCATCTCTTCACTCATCAGACCTAGCCAGAAAAAGACTTTCTTAGTTGTGATCCAGAACTTGGTAAACCTCACTGAGAATGAGCTAGGGATATTTGAGGAATTCAGGCACTGCATATCTAAAGACAAACTAATCAAATCTATACCTTCTGAATGAAGGGATGAAAAAAATAATGTGTTTTCTCCTATAAAATATATTCATTCTGTGTCCCATAAGATTGGCGGTAGAACTCTGAAATGTGCACATTACCAAGAGTTATGATTCATGTGGGTGAGGAAAAAACACACACAAAAGCATGTACACATTTTTTAAAAAAATATGTTCCTAAAGATACATATAGTTGAAAAATGCTCAAGTACAGGGGAAAAATACATATAGAAATATGTACGTTAGGAAAAATGAATATCCAAGCACATACATATTTCCATACAGGAAGAATATAAAGTCAGTATCAGTCTCCAGTCTGATACTGAAATAGGACAGTGGTAGGACAGTGAAAATACCAGTGGTATCCTGAGAAATATACAGAAAATAAGTGGATAGATTTTTACATCCGAGCTTCCAGATGTTCTCAGTTGAAAAATGCACTCCAGTTCATATTTTAGACTATACTGTAAAGGTACACAGTTTTGAAATACATGAATTAGAACAAATGGAGCCTATCAGGATATCCCAGACTCTTTATCACTAAGATCCTGCTTTCAGCTCCATCACTTGGGGGTGCTCCTGTTGTGATGGGATGTTGCAAATTAAAACATGACAACCTGTTAAAGACAGCTATACACAAAAGGAATCTTGAACATCTCCACACTGTTTGTGAGCACAGAAACTAGATAGATTATGTCCCGAAATACCTTCACTCAATGAAGAAATTCTCCAACAGTTTCTCAAGGGTGAGGATACCCATTAGCGGTGGTTGGCCTTTCCCCCCCAAAGTATTTTTAGGCTTTGCACTGCCATCATAAAGAGCAAGAAGAGCAACTGTGTTGGAAGGTTGGGGCCAATTTTGTTCCATCCACAATGCATTTTTTCTCGCATCTTTCATAGAATCCTAGAATAATAGAATTGGAAGGGCCTATAAGGTCATCAAGTCCAACCCCCTGCTCAATGAAGAAATCCAAGTCAAAGCAGATATGAGAGAGGGTTGTCCCATTTTCTGTTGAATGCCTAGGGTGTGAGGGGTGGAGGATGTAGGTACAGAAAAAAAGGTGGAGAAACTTTGAAAATAATTCTGCAAAGTAGTCATAAGGGAGGTGATGGGGGCGGGGGGAAGAAATCGGAAAATGTTTCTGTGGAAAAAAAAAGTCTTCTAAGAAATTTCAGCTCAGCACAAGTTGCCATTCTTCATGGTTCAGCACTAGAGATGGGAGCTTCACATTCGTCTAGCTGGGATCATATGAAAGATAGAGCCATGTTGTTTCCTGTGATTCCAGAGGGTAGGATCTGAACTATTACTTTAAAATTACAATTTCCAAGAAGTTTTATTTCCCCTGGAAAAGTCTTCAATTTGTCTGGTGATCTGGCAACGATGTTCAAACCTAAACTCAAATCCAAACTCTGGAAGTTGAATTTAACGACCTTGGGGGCCCTTGCACCTCTAAAATTGTATGATTTTGTGACTCTATTTTATATTATTTTCCATGCAATTCCCCCTAATGTATGTATTTCTCTGTGCCTTCTTTGTCTGAACAGTTACATCACCAATGAAATGAAGGCTGAGACTCCAAGAGCTTTCTCTTTCAGTGCTGGATTTATACAAATGGTACATAAAATACAGCTTAGGGACTCTGATCATTAGGGGCTTCTGACTGAAATGCAAAATGGAGTTCACATTTTACATATGTGTAAGAATAAGACATCTTTCTTTTATCGGTAATGCAGTGATGCCTCTTGAATGTAACATATTTTAAAGCCTTAGCAATTGTTGATCTAGACTCACTTGGAGTTCAGATATGGCATGGTTCACCATTTCCAGCTATACTGTCTTGAGAAACTTCAAATGTAAAGCTACTGATTTTTATTCTGAAGTTTACCATCTATGTAAATTAATAGGGGAGTGTGACGTGTCCCTGCGTGTCCCCAGATTATTTCACTAGCCTGAGGCCCACGACACGTTCCCTCCTTTACGCTGCCACCAGTTGATCTCTGTCAACAATGTTCACTTAGAAAGACTGCGGTCCAGGCTGAGTGTGAAGTTTAACAAAACTAGTTTCTCTGCCTCCGCATCCCAACAGCTCCCATTGGCACATGCAAATAACCTCCTACATGAGCCAAAGCCAGGTGAACACTACAGGGAGCAAAGCCAGTATCATGTAGAAGAACCAAGTTATGAATCACAGAAAAGTAATTACTGGCAATTAATCCCTTTCTTTGATTGATGAAGTTGTAACTGAATTAAATTATGATTGTAACAAGGAATAATTATGCCACCCCTTTTGTGACACAGCTATAACATTTTAGTTACTTTTACTGTTGCAAGAGTGCAGCCTTACAAAATGGTGGAGTAGCAATATTGTATTCTTTTAATTCTGCATGATGCTGCTCCCTTTGCTGCTGTTTCATAGTCTGTTGTGCATGTTGAAGAGACATTGAGGTGGATTGGAAGTTAGAATGTGTTTTGTATGATGAGCTAACAGCTCCTAGTGTTTATTTGGTTCATCTGCAAAAGTGACTAGAAAATAATTGTTTTAGCTTTCAAAACCAAAAGCATTTATAGTGGACATTGACTGCTTTGGGAGCTTTGAAGCCACAACAGTCACTAATTACTTTTTTAAATGCTTTGTTTTTCAACCTCTGATTCAGGATGCTGAAAGGTAAATGAATGTCTCACCCATGGCTAGCTATTTTAAGCCAAACAATCCTTTCTATTTATTGGGTAGCATGGAGCTCTGTCTTTGGCTTTTCCCTTTTTAAAATTTACATTGTATGCCACTGTGACATATAACATATCATCTAGTTACAGGAAGCTTAATTTTTCTCTCTCCAGTCCCGATCACAGTGGCAATGACTTAGTCTGGATTTTTTTTTTTTTTTAGGGTTTAAGAAATGAATTTCCTATTGGTGCCAATGGAAAGTTTTCTTCTACATTCCCCAGTCATGTAGGAGTGGCAAGTTCCATTGTGATTAAAGCTAGGTAGGTAAGAACCAAGTCTCTCCATATATATTATTTATATTATAAATGTAACGATGCACACTAAATTTAACACAAGAACAGTACTTCTCCTGCACCTGTAATTTAATGAGGAAGAATACAAGGCGTAGCTACATATTACATGGTAAGGTTAATATATGGTTATGCCTTAAGTCCCTCCTCCTTTGGATCCATCTAATCTTGTCTAGTACACCATCTTATCCACAGGACTAGTATGGCTCTCAGACTGATTTAAGTATTGCATCTCTCAATTTATCTAAGGCCTAAAGGAGTTACATCTCCAGATGCAAAGAAAAAAAAAAAGTAAAAAAACTGATGCCCAAAGCTTGATTTCCTGAGCTGTGCTTTGTTTTCTGATAAATGACAGGGTGGTTTCTTACCTTAGGAAGCACTCATGGTGGGGCGGGGGAAGCATCTAATTCCCAGTTCATGTTAATAAGCCCAAGACAACTTAACTGATTTGGGAAATTAACAGCTAAATGAACATCCCTGATCATGTAAACATGCTGGAAGAAACGGCACTAAAGCAAGCGGAGAGGAAACAGTTGCCTTGTTAGTATCTCCGTTCCCTACTGGTTTTGTGTGCATTAGGCTGGCGGAGAATTGTTGTCTACCACGTTTGGCTGAAAGCTCTCCATTTGTATCTTTCTGTAGATATGTCTAGAAGTACGCTTGGGGGAAAATATATGAGCGTTAACATCCAAAGATTGTTTTTCAATTCTACCTTTAGGTGCTGTGTCAAGAGGGACGTGAGGAGGCCTGAAAAGTGCATACCTCAGGCACAGGGTTTCCTGTTTTCTTTTTCTTAAGATAAATCTATGTAGAAAAGTAACCTTTTGGATTTAACTTTTCATTCATATTGATTTAACGTCAAGGGCTTGCACTCTAATGATGCTTTATCCATCACCATTGTTGCTATGCAGGAAAGCTTTGTAGGGACTGTGCAAAAGAACCTGTCAAAAAGGTGTGGAAGGAAAAGGAAAAGCTTCTGAAATGTTTATGCAGGGGGACATCGAGTGCACTTCATATCCACCTTGCACCATTTAAATAACAAGTCAGCAATTTTCTGTGTAATTAGTCATTTGGCATACTAATACTTCTTTCCTGCTCTTGCCACTCGTTATTGGCTAATTTTCCTTCCTGCTTAGTAGAAGCAAAGGATACTTGAGGTACTTACAGTATTATTTTCCGTCCCTTTTAAAAGTACTTTCCGGCACAAGTAGCTCAAATTCCAGCTGAGGCCTGACATGTTGAGTCCAGAGGAGCTATTTAAAGAGCGCTCTCTGCTCCTTCCCCTCATCCCATCCTGTTTACTAGGCTATAATTTCTAGCCACTGTTGGCAACAGGCTGTTTCAATTCAGCCAGGAGGCAATACCATTTCAGCCATGTTTGCCACTTTAGCTGGTCCAGAAATTTATTTATTTATTTATTTATTTATTACATTTATAGCCCGCCCATCTAGTCATATAGACTACTCTGGGTGGGTAACAACATATGATGTAACAATTTAACAATTTAAAATCATAACAATATATTACTAAATAAACAATGATCCAAGATGGAAGAAAACACAAAATAACTAAATTCAGACAGTGGGTGGAGGGAAGGCTTGCTTAAACAGCCAGGTTTTCAGTTGGCATTTAAAGATGCCCAGCGACAGGGCCATGCGAATCTCAGGAGGGAGGCTGTTCCAAAGACGAGGAGCCACTGCCGAGAAGGCCCGGTTTCTTGTTTTTTCCTTCCGGGCCTCCCTCGGCGTTAGGCTCCTCAGCCTCACCTCCTGGGTAGATCGGGTGATACGGGTAGATCTAGGAGGGAGAAGGCGTTCTGTCAGAAAGCTCCTAGATCACAGAGAAATAAACTCCTGTACACATACAGCACCCCCTTCATGGATTGCTGCCTTGTTGTGGCGAAGGGGCTTGAGTAATTCAGAGAAGCTATGGGCTATGCCATGCAGGGACACCCAAGACGGACAGGTCATAGTGGAGAGTTCTGACTACACGCGATCCACCTGGAGCAGGAACTGGCAAGCCACTCCAGTACAGTGGTGCCGCGACTTATGACTATAATCCGTTCCAGAAGATGGACATAACTCGAAATGGTTATAAGTCGAAGCACCATTTCCCATTGAAATGAATTGGAACGCGATTAATCCGTTCTGTCAAAAAAAAAAAAATTAAGCACACAGCAAGCCCGGTTGGAAGGCGCTGGGGCTTTAAAAAAAGAAAAGAAAACCAAAAATAAACAGCGAAGCAAGCTCCGTGGCTGGGGCTTTAAAAAAAGAAAAAACCCAAAAATAAACAGCGAAGCAAGCTCCATGGCTGGGGCTTTAAAAAAAAAAAACAACCAAAAATAAACAGCGAAGTAAGCTCCGTGGCTGGGGATTTTTTTTTTTAAACCCAAACCAAAAATAAACAGCAAAGCAAGCCCCGGCACTGGGGCTGAAAAAAAAAAAATCACCAAAAAACAAAACAACAACACAGTACAGAAACATACCCCCCCAGCCAAAAACCACGCTGCAAAACCCACCCAGAGCGGTTTTTAAAAAGCAGAAAACAGCACCTTACCTTACAAGGCAGCCCGAAGCCTCCCTGCAAACACACAAACATGCTCTCAGAAGGAGGCAGTCCCAAGCCTCCGATGACGACGCACACTCTCTAACGGTTGGGGCGAAAGAGCTACAAAGAAGCAGCCTCGTCGCCACCTACAGTTAGAAATTTGAATTTCCCGCCTTTTCTCCCTGCCTTTTTCTGTTCGTAAGTGGAAGCTCCGGTCGCAAGTAGAAGCAAAATTTTGCTGCCGGAGCTGGTCGTAATTCGAAATGTTCGTAAGTAGGGACGGTCGTAAGTCGAGGCACCACTGTATCTTTGCCAAGAAAACTCCATGGACAGAAACAAAAGGCTAAAAGATATGACGCTGGAAGATGAGCCCCTCAGGTAGGAAGGCATCCAACATGCTACTGAGGAAGAGCGGAGGAGAAGTACAAGTAGCTCCAGAGCTAATGAAGTAGTTGGGCCAAAGCCGAAAGGACGCTCAGCTGCAGATGTGCATTGAAGTAAAAGGAAAGTCCGATGCTGCAAAGAAAAATACTGCATAGGAACCTGGAAAGTAAGATCTATGAACCTTGGCAAGCTGGATGTGGTCAAACAGGAGATGGCAAGAATAAACATTGACATCCTGGGCGTCAGTGAACTAAAATGGACGGGAATGGGCGAATTCAATTCAGACGATTATCATATCTACTATTGTGGGCAAGAATCCCATAGAAGAAATGGAGTAGCCCTCATAATCAACAAAAGAGTGGGAAAAGCTGTACTAGGATACAATCTCAAAAATGATAGAATGATTTCAATACGAATCCAAGGCAGACCTTTCAACATCACAGTCATCCAAGTTTATGCACCAACCACCGATGCTGAAGAGGCTGAAATTGACCAATTCTATGAAGACTTACAACACCTTCTAGAACTCACACCAAAGAAAGATGTTCTTCTCATTCTAGGGGACTGGAATGCTAAAGTAGGGAGTCAAGAGATAAAAGGAACAACAGGTAAGTTTGGCCTTGGAGTTCAAAACGAAGCAAGGCAAAGGCTAATAGAGTTTTGTCAAGAGAACAAGCTGGTCATCACAAACACTCTTTTCCAACAACACAAGAGGCAACTCTACACATGGACATCACCAGATGCACAATACCGAAACCAGATTGATTATGTTCTCTGCAGCCAAAGATGGAGAAGCTCTATACAGTCAGCAAAAACAAGACCCGGAGCTGATTGTGGCTCTGATCATCAGCTTCTTATAGCAAAACAACCTTAAACTGAAGAAAGTAGGAAAAACCACTGGGCTAGTCAGGTATAATCTAAACCAAATCCCTTCTGAATACACAGTGGAAGTGAAGAACAGATTTAAGGAATTAGACTTGGTGGACAGAGTGCCTGAAGAACTATGGATGGAGGCTCGTAACATTGTACAGGAGGCAGCAACAAAAACCATCCCAAAGAAAAGGAAATGCAAGAAAGCAAAGTGGCTGTCCAACGAGGCCTTACAAATAGCAGAGAAGAGAAGGGAAACAAAATGCAAGGGAGAAAGGGAAAGTTACAGAAAATTGAATGCAGACTTCCAAAGAATAGCAAGGAGAGAGAAGAGGGCCTTCTTAAATGAACAGTGCAAAGAAATAGAGGAAAATAATAGAAAGGGAAAAACCAGAGATCTGTTCAAGAAAATTGGAGCTATTAAAGGAACCTTTTGTGCAAAGATGGACATGGTAAAGGACAAAAATGGTAGGGACCTCACAGAAGCAGAAGACATCAAGAAGAGGTGGCAAGAATACACAGAGGAATTATACCAGAAAGATCTGGATGTCCCGGACAACCCAGATAGTGTGGTTGCTGACCTTGAGCCAGACATCCTGAAGTCAAGTGGGCCTTAGAAAGCATGGCTAACAACAAGGCCAGTGGAGGTGATGGCATTCCAGTGAAATTATTTAAAATCTTAAAAGATGATGCTGTTAAGGTGCTACACTCAATATGCCAGCAAGTATGGATAGAATGATTTCAATACGAATCCAAGGCAGACCTTTCAATATCACAGTAATCCAAGTTTATGCACCAACCACCAATGCTGAAGAGGCTGAAATTGACCAATTCTATGAAGACTTACAACACCTTCTAGAACTGACACCAAAGAAAGATGAGGTGATGGCATTCCAGTTGAACTGTTTAAAATCTTAAAAGACGACACTGTTAAGGTGCTACACTCAATATGCCAGCAAGTTTGGAAAACTCAGCACTGGCCAGAGGACTGGAAAAGATCAATCTACGTCCCAATCCCAAAGAAGGGCAGTGCCAAAGAATGCTCCAACTACCGTCCAATTACACTCATTTCACACGCTAGCAAGGTTATGCTCAAAATCCTCCAAGGCAGGCTTCAGCAGTATGTGGACCGAGAACTCCCAGAAGTACAAGCTGGATTTTGAAGGAGCAGAGGAACTAGAGACCAAATTGCTAACCTGCGCTGGATTATGGAGAAAGCCAGAGAGTTCCAGAAAAACATCTACTTCTGCTTCATTGACTATGCAAAAGCCTTTGACTGTGTGGACCACAACAAACTATGGCAAGTTCTTAAAGAAATGGGAGTGCCTGACCACCTTATCTACCTCCTGAGAAATCTCTATGTGGGACAGGAAGCAACAGTTAGAACTGGATATGGAACAACTGATTGGTTCAAAATTGGGAAAGGAGTACAACAAGGCTGTATATTGTCTCCCTGCTTATTTAACTTATATGCAGAATACGTCATGTGAAAGGCAGGACTGGATGAATCCAAAGACGGAATTAAGATTGCCGGAAGAAATATCAAGAACCTCAGATATGCAGATGATATCACTCTGATGGCAGAAAGTGAGGAGGAATTAAGGAACCTCTTAATGAGGGTGAAAGAGGAGAGTGCCAAAAATGGTGTGAAGCTCAACATCAAAAAAACTAAGATCATGGCCACTGGTCCCATCACCTCCTGGCAAATAGAAGGGGAAGATATGGAGGCAGTGACAGATTTTAATTTCATGGGCTCTATGATCACTGCAGATGGTGACAGCAGCCACGAAATTAAAAGACGCCTGCTTCTTGGGAGGAAAGCGATGACAAACCTGGACAGCATCTTAAAAAGCAGAGACATCACCTTGCCGACAAAGGTCCGCATAGTCAAAGCTATGGTTTTTCCAGCAGCGATGTATGGAAGTGACAGCTGGACCATAAAGAAGGCTGACCGCCAAAGAATTGATGCTTTTGAATTGTGGTGCTGGAGGAGACTCTTGAGAGTCCCCTAGACTGCAAAGAGAACAAACCTATCCATTTTGAAGGAAATCAACCCTGAGTGCTCACTGGAAGGACAGATCCTGAAGCTGAGGCTCCAATACTTTGGCCATCTCATGAGAAGAGAAGACTCCCTGGAAAAGACCCTGATGTTGGGAAAGTGTGAAGGCAAGAGGAGAAGGGGACGACAGAGGACGAGATGGTTGGACAGTGTCATCGAAGCTACCAACATGAATTTGACCCAACTCCGGGAGGCAGTGGAAGACAGGAGGGCCTGGCGTGCTCTGGTCCATGGGGTCACGAAGAGTCGGACATGAGTTAACGACTAAACAACAAACATTCTGCATTGGTTATGCCTCATATTGAGTATTGTGTCCAGTTCTGCACATCACATTTTAAGAAGGATCCTGACAAAGTGGAACAAGTTCAAAGAAAGACATCAAGGATGATCAGGGGACTGGAAACCAAGCCCTCTGAGGAAAGAATGAAAGAATTGGCCTTTTTAGCCTTGACAAATGAGGACTGAGCAGATATATAATAGCATTCTTCAAATACTTGAAAGTTTATCAAAGAGATGAAGGGCAGAATCTGTTCTCAATCATCCCAGAGTGGAGGACACAATGATGGGCTCAAGTTATGGGAAGCCAGATTTTGATTGAATATCAGGTAAACCTCCTGTTAGAGCAGTATGACAATGGAACTATTTACCCTGGGAGGTGGTGAGCTCTCCAGCACAGGACTTCAAGAGAAAATTAGACAAGCATCTATCAGACATACTTTGATTTGGATTCCTGTATTTAGCAGGGGGTTGGACTCAATGGCCTTATAGGCCCATCCCATTATTCTATGATTCTATGAAACAGGCTGCAAGTGGTAGGGAAAGACTTAACAAAATAATAGACCAATAAAACGACAGCATGTTTCACCCCATAGTTATATTTCCACTAGGGATAAACACAAACATACACCCACCCACAAATATATATACCGTATTTTTCTGTGTATAAGATACTTTTTCCTAAAATAGTTAGATTAAAAATTGAGGGTTATCTTATACATGGAAGTAAGGGGGGAAAGGGATCAAAGAGCTGCAGGATCACAGCCCTTCGATCCTGCAGCCCTTTCATTGCTGCTTTACTCGAAATAAAGCAGCGATGAAAGGGCTGCAGCATCACAGCCCTTTGATCTTGCAGCCCACAGGGCTTAGGAAGTGGGTAAAGCAGCCATGAAAGGGCTGCAGGATCAAAGGGCTGCGATCGTGCAGCCCTTTCGTCACTGCTTTTCCCCTCCACTTCCGCAGCCGCATTTGGTGAACATATTTTTCAGAAATAATGGAGAACATGAGAAGAGAAAAATCAGTGTGTATATGAGAAGTAGATGCAGGGATAGACCAGCCATTAGCAAGGGTGAGGCAGTCTGGGGAATATTGGGCTGATGGCAGACCCGCCACTGCCACAACTCTGATGCCTGAGCTGCATGCTGATACCATTTATCACTTTCTTGCTGCTATCACCTACTGGCCTACTTTATCTGCCTATATGAATAATGCCTTCACCCCGAGAGTCTTCAGAGCCAAAGCATTATGTGAACAAGGGCCCGTAGTGCCAAGGCATTATTCACAGAGCTGGCAGGGGAGAGGATGGAGTACGTAGGTTGGCGGTAGTGGCAAGGGGCAAGGCATTACTGCCAACCTCTTCACTGCCAGCCTTCTCCTCCTCTTCCTTCTCCCCACCCATACCCCCATGTCAGAGAAGAGCATCTGGCAGCAATGCTTCTCTTCCTGCCTCAGGCAGGAGGAAAACTTGCTTTGGAGCTAGATAAATGTTGTAATTTTAAAAGGAAAAAAAAGAGGCTAATTTTATGATAGTAGAGGCACAACTCTGCATTCTCTGGAGTTAATAGACTGTGCTTTCATCACAATTTGCGTTGAGGGGACTAGAGACAACAAAAAGAGATTATTATTATTCTTGCATTATATACCTCTAGGGTTTATGTTATTATTGAGCTGTGCGATTATCCACAGAGACAAACTGTTAACAATTTCCTTTTGAGGCCAGGAAGCTAGAAGGTAATCAAATGTCTGATGAATGCAATCTTCAGAATAGAAACAAATTGTTGTAAATATATAAAAAAAAATCCCATTGAGTCCACATATGATGTCTTCTTCATTACTGCTTTCACTAAATAATTAATACTAACATAATTCAGTTGTAATGCTGTACTAGGGAGCTGGGCTTTCCTTCTTTCCTTGCTAGAACGGCAGATCAGGGCAATGGTCTCCCTTTGGAAAACTCTCTTCCCCATTCACTTGAGCCAAAAAGTCATTTTGCATGCCTGTAAAAGCTGTTGCTGGATTTACATTTTTAATTCACCTGTGCTAATGACAGAGTTGTGTATTCCCTTAATTGTAAGCAAAACAGTTGCACATAAGGATCCAATTTTCTTAATGTAGGACAAGCTTTGAGTGTAGTGAAGTAACACTCAATGTTAATGCAATTTCTTAGGTGTCCCTCTATGCGCCAGCATTAATAAGAACTCATTCTTAGTGTGGGTATTTTTACTCACAGAAAAAAATTGACAAATGTATGAATCTGATCTAAAGACAAGCAGACCAGGAATTGGGTTTTTTGTTTGTTTATTATTTGGGTATACAATACCCAAAACACCATAATTTGCGTTTTCTCCTGTCATTACATAACTGGTTCGTGCCGGTTTGTTTTTCAGCTGAACAGGTGTTTGGTGTTTCCCAACACTGCCTCCTGCAGCGGCCACCCACTCAGAGGGAGCACCTATAGTGGGCGGGGCAGGGAAGCTGGGGTGCTGACTCTGAGTGGGGACCCACCCCACCTCTTTTATATTGAAAAATGAACTGGAACAAACTGTTGTTTTGGTGGTTCATGTCCATCTCTCGACAGACTTCTAGACTGTTTGATAAGCTCTGTTGACTAATGGACTCTCAAGAAACAAGATTTCTTCATGTTCTGGAAGAAGAAGATATACTTCAATTCCTCAGAAGTTAATACAGTGGTGCCTCGACTTATGACCATAATCCGTTCCAGAAGATGGACGTAACTCGAAATGGTCGTAAGTCGAAGCATCATTTCCCATTGAAATACATTGGAATGTGATTAATCCGTTCCAGAAGAGAAAAAAAACCCCAAAAAATAAAATAAAAATAAAACACTGCAAGCCCCATCGGAAGGCGCTGGGGTTGCAAAAAACAAACAAACAAAAAATAAACAACGGAGCAAGGCCCGAAGGCGCTGGGGCTTAAAAAAAAAAACCAAAAATAAACAACGGAGCAAGCCCCGTCGGAAGGTGCTGGGGCTGCAAAAAAAAAATCACCAAAAAACAAAACAACAACACAGCACAGAAACATAACCCCCCGGCCCAAACTCACCCTGCAAAACCCACCCAGAACAGTTTTTAAAAAGCAGAAAGCAGCACCTTACCTTACCAGGCAGTCCCAAGCCTCCTCCGATGCACTCACTCTAACCGTTGGGGCAAAAGAGCTACAAAGAAGCATCCTCTTCGCCTACCAATGCTTAGCAATTTGAATTCCCCACCTTTTTCCCCTGCCTTTTTCCGGTCGCAACTCGAATCTCCGGCCGCAAGTCGAAGCAAAATTTTGCGGCCAGAGCTGGTCGTAACTCGAAATGGTCATAAGCTGGGACGTTCGTAAGTCGAGGCACCTCTGTATAGTCAATATAGTATAAGAAATCCCAGTATATAGGAATCCCAGTATGTTAACATATCTATATGATAAGAACAGCATGGAATGTTTGTCAACTTTGCCTCTCTCTCTCTCTCTCTCTCTTAAAATCAAAATTGCCAGTTCTAGGAGGATAAAAATGTAGTAGTCAGACAAAAAAAAAATCCCTAAAAGGCATGAATATGGTCTACCTTTTCTTAGCCAAATAATTACATGTGATAGGATGACTGGGCTAAAAAGAGATGGGGGAGGCTTCATTTTGTAATTCTGAGCTTGTTCCAGTGTATTTTGCCATATTCTGCAGTCTTTGCTAAAGAAATCTGATTAAGAGAAAAGAGACTTACACCAGCTCCCCTTACGTGATTGAGAACCCTTAGAAAACACAGTTTTTGATCACGCTTGGACCCTACATGAGCAGAGAAGGCTTATTATTGCAGAAGTTAACCTCTCAACATGTGGAGGATGGAGACGTCACTTCCGCTGGGATGGGATGTGCAGCTGAATCTTCGTCTCCTCACCCTGCGGAATGTAAATAAGCTGATAAATACCTTTTTCCCTTCTTGAAATGTGAGTAAACTTGCTTAAATTCTTTGTGAAAAGTTTAAGCAGAGATACAAGTGCTTTTTAAACTGTAAAAGTCTGGCTGCTTATCTGGAGAATGTACTTTCGCTTTCGCTCGGATGAACGCCAGTGAAAAGTTAAACAGCTAATGAGCTGCTTTGTCCTCTTGTGCTATAAGCTTTGCTTTGCTTTTGAGGAAAAATAGAGATAAGAGATATAAGAGTTGAACACGACAGTTGCCAGAGAGAAAACCATCAGATCGTAGCCTCGAGCATTTAAGACGAGTGGAGGAGGAAGCCATAGCTCCTAAAGAAGCTTCTAGACAGACTCAGGAAGCTGTTGGAAAGGAGGAGGGAGGGGCTACCTCTCTGAGCAGTCTTATTGAAATCAGCATGGAAAAAAAATTTTCAGAGCTAACTACTTGTGTAAAAGATCTGGCTAAAGATATACCATGCCAGATTGATAAAAAACTGCAACAGGTTCTTACCAAAATACACTCTTTGGTGAAGGAATTTCAGCAGATGGGGGAGGACCTTAAAACAGTCCAGGGAGAAATGCAAATGATGAAAGCTAGCATACAGAATAATGAGGACAGAGTAAAGCAATTGGAAGACTTCCAAGAGAAAGCAAGGAGGCAACAACAGAAGATAGACGATCTGCAAAAGAATGTGATTTATATGGAAGACAGCTCAAGACGTAATAACATCAAAATAATGAACTTTGAGCATCAAAAAGGAACTGATCTTAAGCAGGAAGTGGTGACCTGGATTAATACTATTGTGAACTCCCAACATCTGGTTGAAGAAGATACAGAGAGAATTCATTTTGTTGGGAATCCAAGAAGCAAGAGATCAAGACCTATAATACTGAAATTTTTCAACTATGTTAAAAAAGAGCAATTTCTCATGGTCACTAAAGATAAACCAGAATTGTTGGTCTACAGGTTAAACCCAGTTCAGATCTACCAGGATTTAAGCAATGAATCTATACAGTGAAGAAAAATGATGAAACTCATTACATCAATTCTAATCAAAAATGGTCGGAGAGACAATTGGGGTCATCCTGTTTTTTAAAAAAATATGGAAGGAAGGAGTCCTTTTCAAAATCTCTTTCGAAGAAGGCAAAGATCTGTTGATTGCATGGGGCCTATGGCAAGAAGATCAAGATGATCAAGGTGAACAAGGTGCAAGCAAGTAGGCCCGCAAGGACTGGAAATTTGAAAGAGAAGATATTTGGACTGAAAGAAATCATCGGACGTTTGAAGACTCCTCCCCCCCTTTTTTCTTTTTTTTTCCTTTTCCTTTTTTCCCCTTTTTTTCTTTTTTCTTTTTTCTCTCTTTTCCCCTCCCCGTGAACCCTTTTATTATTATTATTATTATTATTATTATTATTATTATTATTATTATTATTATTATTATTATTATTGTCCGCCCGCCCTTTTTTTTTGAAACACGGTTGTTTTTTTCCGTGGTCTTTTTTTTTAACACGGTTCCTTTTTATCCATGGGTTTTTGCTTTGATTGTGGTTTTTTGTGTCCCCCCCCCCGGTGGGTCTTTGCTTTTTTATTTTTTTTATTTTTGGGGGAGTGGTTGGAGAAGGGAAATTTAAGGGATAAGGACATAAAGAGAAACAAATATGTTAAATGAAAGAAGGGAGGGTATTAAAGGAAAAAAGAGAAAAAAAATAGAGTAGGGGGAAACAGGAATGAGGATTTGGCCCAAACTGGTGTAAGTGACATCTCCCTCTCTCCCGGAGCTCGCGTCAAACCCTAGTGAGGTGCGGGGAAGTGGGAGGGAGGAAAAGATATTATGTGTAGAGAGGGAAGTTAGGGATAGGAGATTAGGTAGGGATCAAGGTGAATTTGTTTTTTTTTTAATTTTTGTATTGTGGGATGCACAACGGGACCGAATAAAAGAAAGAATATAGAACAGATATGGGGGAAAACGTAAGGGTAGCTACTTTAAATGTGAAAGGCCTAGGGTCTGTAACAAAGAGAAAGAGAATAGAATCATTACTGAAGAAAAACAAGGTGGACATTATTTATCTACAAGAAACTCATCAAAGGATGGAGTTAATGAACTGAAATTACAAAATATACACATTTATGAAAAAGGATTTGGGACTTCCAAATCCAAAGGAGTAGCGATATTGATATCTAAACATTGTGAATTTGCAGTAAAAGAAGTACTAAAAGATAGTAACGGTAGATATTTGATAATACAGGGTCAAATGGGGGAAGAAGATTACACATTAGTAAATATCTATGCACCAAATATGAACCAAGGAGAATTTTATAAAACAGTGACTAAAGAGATGGAGAAGGTTAGAAAGGGATATGTGATTATGGCAGGAGATTTCAACATGGTTTTGGATAAGGTAAAAGACAAATCTGTATGTAAAAAAGATGATTTGAATAAAAGAAGTACCCTCTTGAGTAAGATATTGAAAACTACGGATTTAAAAGATATATGGAGAGAACTGAAGGGGGATGAAAGAAGGTTTACGTATTATTCTTCTGTACATAATAGTTATTCAAGAATAGATTTTATGTTTATATCGCAAAATTTAATTTCAAAAGTAGTAGATACAAATATTAATGTGATAAAAATAATGGATCATGCATTGATGATGATGGAGATGAAAGTTAGGAAAGACTATAGAGAAGCTAGAAGATGGAGAATAGATTCTAATATTTTTCAGTACATAGATGTAGTGGATGGAGTTAAGAAAAAATGGATGGAAATATGGTTAATTAATGAAGCAGGTGGGAGTAAAATAGGAGTGTTACGGGACACGATGAAAGTAGTTATGAGAGGAATTGCTATGAGAATCTCTCGTATAAGAGAATCGTGTAGAATAAAAAAACAGAGAAGAAAATATTAAAAAATAGAAGAATCAATAAAAGACTTAGAAACTAAATATTTTATAGATAGAGATAATAAGAAATTATTAGAGATCCAAGCTAAAAGAAGGGAGTTAGAAAGTGTGGAGTTAGAAAAGGTTCAGAGGGATTTAATGTACTCGAAGAGGAATTTTTTTGAATATAGTAATAAAAACAAAGCTTCTAGCTAGGATAGCTCAAACTAAAAGATAAAAAAATATAATTGGAGTGATCAAAAATAAATCAGGAAAGAATTGTAGCCTAATGAAGGAAAAATTAAAGACACTACAAGAATTTTATCAAAACTTATATAAAGGTAATAGTACATCGAAAGAAGATATAGAAAATTATATTAAAGAAAATGTTAAGAGTAAACTACTAGAGAATGATAAAAGAGAATAAGAAAAAGAGATAAAGGATGAAGAGATTATAGAGATCATCAACAAACTAAAAAATGGTAAAACTCCAGGCTTTGATGGAATGGGATCAGAATATTATAAAGCTTTTAAATCAATACTGATCCCCAAGTTAAAAATACTTTATAATGGGATATTGGAAGGAGAGAAAATACCAGACTCTTGGAAACATTCATTAATAACTCTTATTCCAAAACCCAATAAAGATTTGACAGGCCCAAGTTCATATAGACCTATTTCATTATTAAATCAAGATGCAAAGATATTTACTGTAATAATGGCAAATAGAATGAACAAGTTTATTATAAAATACATTAAAGAGGATCAAAATGGGTTTTTAAAGGGCAGACAAATGGAAATTTTAACTAGGAGGGTTTTGAATATTGTATATAGTATAGAAAAAGATAATTCAAAGGCAGGTATTTTATCATTAGATATTTTTAAGGCATTTGATTGTGTAGAATGGCCAACATTAAAGATTCTTTTAAAGGGTTGGGGGGTTGGAAAGAAATTTAGAGCGGTATTAGATCAATTATATGTGGAGAATACTTCAGCAGTAATTGTTAATGATGGGATGACAGAACAGATAGCTCTAGGCCGAGGCAATAGACAAGGTTGCCCTCTTTCTCCAGTTCTGTTTTGTTTGATTATTGAAATGCTTGCAAATGCAATAAGGAATGATGATTTGATTGAAGGTATGGGTGAAAATAATAAAATAAAGATTAATTTATTTGCTGATGATTCCCTATTGACAGTGAAAAATCCATTGGAAAGTATAGATAGAATTAAAATTCATTTGGAAAAATTTGGAAAAATAACTGGATTATGCATAAATTGGCAAAAATCAGAAATAATGTTGTTTAATCATAATAAAATAGAACAAGAAAGGTTTGCTGATAAATATGATTTTAAGATATGTAAAAGTTAAATATTTAGGTATAGATTTAGTAAAAGATACTCAAAAGATAAAGGAACATACTTATTATAAATTAAAAGAAGAAATTAAAAAGAGATTACAGGAATATACTAATTTAAAACTTTCTTGGTTTGGAAGGATTGCATTGATAAAAATGAAAATTTTGCCAAAAATTAATTTTTTATTTAGAATGTTACCAATACAGCTAACAGAGGATGATTTAAATTTTTGGCAAGGAATGATTAATAAATACTGTAATGAAGGGAAGAGAGCCAGAATAAATAAAAAGTATTGGTATAAAACAATGAAAAAATGAGGTATAGGTATACCAAACATAAAAAATTATTATCTGGCTAATCAGTTGAGGTTTATTGGGGAAATTATATATAATCCAGAAAGGTTAATTTGGTGGGAAATGGAATCATCAGAATTACAGGTAGATATTGAAAAATATTTATTTGGTACGATCAAGAAATATAAAATAAGTGAAATTAATAACCCGTTTTTAAAGACAATGTTAAACATCTGGTATAAGTATAGAAAGAATTTATGTCCGTTTAATTCTCCATTAGGACTAGTCACTGAAATAGAGAATTTTCCTGTCAATATGAAAGTTTATGTGGAATTGTTTAAAGAAAAAAAAGTGATTAGATTAAAAGACTGGTTGTATAAAATGAGATCGAAAGATCAAATGAAACAAATCCTTCAGAATAAGAATATTTCATGGTTGAACTATTGGCAATAAGAAAGATGGACTAATGAATGGGTAAAGAAATATAATAAAGGTAGAGAATATACAAAGTATGAACAATTTCTATTATCATATGAAGATATTCAGATGACTGATTCAGTAAAGGGAGCAGTGAGTAAAATTTATAGATTCCTGCTTGACTTAGAAGAAGAAGAGAGTGAGAAAGAAGGATTGAAGTTAGTGTGGGAACAAGACTTAGGAAAAAGAATAAATGATGAAGAATGGAGGAAGATGTGGAAAATGAGGGTTTTAAGATTTATGTCAGTGAGAATAAGAGAAAAAATTTCAAATTGGGTTTAAGATGGTATTTGACACGGATAAAATTGAATAAAATTAATGCTAGTTATCTGAATGTCTGTTGGAAATGTGAGAAGGAAATTGGTACATACTTTCATATGAGGTGGGAATGTGAAAAAGTACAAAGATTTTGGAAACTAATTTTTAAAGAACTAAATGATATATGTGAAAAAGATATAGAATTTAATCCTGAGGTTGCTCTGTTATCTATATTTGAAAATGTGGCATATGATAAGATGACTAAAGAATTGATTACTAATTTATTAACAGCAGCTAGATTAATAATAGCTAGGCAATGGAAATCAAAATCTGAATTTCGAATGGAAGAATGGTATAATGAAATATGGAATATAGCTATAAATGATAAGCTAACTTGTAATTTAAAGGTTAAGAAAGGAGAGATAAAAAAGAATAATTTTTATGATATATGGGGCAGATTTTTGGAATATGTGTTAATAAGAGGAAAAGGGAAAGCTCCAAATCAAGAATCAATGCAGTTCTGGAGAAGAGGACAATGAAAGAAGAAGAATATAGATGGAGGAAGAAGAGAATTATTGCAAGAGGTCCCGTCTATGGTGGTGGGGAACACAGTTAATTTGTATTTTGGTTTATGTATTTTATGTTTATGTTTATGTTATAGTTAAAATAAAATAAAATTCTTGACAAAAAAAAAACATGTGGCAGATGATAGCAGCAGGTCAATTTAATTTGACCCAAGCCTTATTAGTGTGCCATATCTCATGGTCCAGGAAACATACCATCAATGTGGAATTTAGAGATGAATGTATATGTCAGGTAAAAACATGTGGTTTAAGCCTACCTAATAAAACTGTGTGCTTAGTATGGTTATGCACAGGGAAAATATTCATATTTCTTTCTTTTCAGGTTCTTTTTGGGGTGCATCTTTCACTTTCTTCTGATTTTGTATTTTTTGCATACTGGCTCTTTTACACAAAAGAAGAAAGTCTCTTTCACCTCGTTTGTTCTGTGCTTCCCCATTCATGTTTTCTGGCACTCCAAAAGCCCTAAAGAAGTCTTAAAAACTATTCCAAAAAAGAGAAGAGGAAATCAATCTACTTCAAAAGCAGGCAACAGTACATCTGAAAGAAAAATCATCACCAGACCTACGCCGGCACTAGTTTATATTATCACGTTCAAAACAACAGTATGACTTCAGTGCCACCCACCCAGCACAATAGAAACTCTGGGTGTGGGCAGCATAATAGGAGGAGGAGGAGGAGAAGAATAAGAAGGGGGAGGAAGCAGCTGGCCAGCCTTGTGGACAGGCTACCTGGGACACAAAGACACCCATCACCAGACCAGCCAACAAGAACACAGCACCAAGATAAATGTCCCAAAACTCTAACCAACCAATTCCATTCCTAAAGCTGAGTGGCACACTGACACAGTCACAAGGTCAGCTCCCTGGCCCAGACACCCCTTTAAAACGGTCCTTTTAAAATCCCACCAAACATATAAATGTTTAACAGGATAAATGCACACTAAATTAACCAAACAGGGACGTGGTGGTGCTGTGGGGTAAACCGCAGAAGCCTCTGTGCTGCAGGGTCAGAATACCAGCAGTCGTAAGATCGAATCCACGCGATGGAGTGAGCTCCCGTCGCTTGTCCCAGCTCCTGCCAACCTAGCAGTTCAAAAGCATGTAAATGCAAGTAGATAAATAGGTACCACCTCGGTGGGAAGGTAACGGCGTTCCGTGTCTAGTCGCGCTGGCCACGCGACCACGGAAACTGTCTTTGGACAAAACGCTGGCTCTATGGCTTGGAAATGGGGATGAGCACCGCGCCCTAGAGTCGGACACGACTGGACTAAATGTCAAGGGGAACCTTTACCTTTACCTAAATTAACCAAATAACATGCACCCACAGACCCTCTCCGAAGAAGCAAGTAAGCAAAAACAGCAAAATAAATAAATAAATAAATAAATAAATAAATAAATAAATAAATAATAATCAAAGCCTCCCCCCCCCGCCCCGGAATGAAAACTACTTGTCTATGGAGAGACATGTCTCCCTGCTACCACTTGATGCATTCCCTAAGTCCTGTGGGCAGCAGCAGGCAGGTCAGGCATCAGCAAAAAGGAGGAAGGGAAGGAAATCTTCAAAAGAAAATGGGAGGGGGGATGAAAAAGATAATCGCAAGGAGGCATGTTGGCAGAGGCAGCTGTCTGGCAGCAACAAAAATACTGTACCCCCTAAAATGGAGGAATTTCCCCAAAATCAAGAAAAAGAGGCAGAAAAGGAAAGGATCCAAAATGGGCATGTAGGCAGTCAGGTGAGCAAGCAGCAAAATCAATCCAAGCTGGAGGGCTCTGGAAGCTCCACACACAGTAATCACACAAGGAATGATTGGAGCAAAAAGCACTCCCTCTCTCCCTCCTCTCAGAGTTGCAGGCCCTTCCCTCTTTAGCTCTCCTGGACTTTCTGATTGGCTGCAGATAATTTTAGAGATTCATAGATCTGGGTACCCTCCCAGTGGACATTCTGATTGGCTGCTGACAGTAGCCCCTGTGACATCAGCCCTTTTTCAATGAAAAATTTGCAACTTGACAAGCACTGGGTGAAATAAAGATTATACAAAAGACAGGAGCACAAAAGAAACATGAAATGTTAGTGTACCCCTCTTTCATAAATCAGGACCCATTCATGTTTTAGGGGCTCTCATTCTTCAATTAATGAAAGAAAATAATAATAATAAAAAGGAGCCTCTTTTATGTCTTGGACTTTTCATTCAAAGACAAAAGACCCATCCATAGTGCATAGTCTTTAGAGATGTCAATAGAAATAATGTGGAAGCAAATATCAGCCTATGTTTTTATCCTTTCTCTCCCATTCCCTTACTGGCCAATATTATTATACAAAGAAGGCATTGTAACTCACAAAGACTGGCAAAGCTTTAACTATCTGGGAATGTTATCAAAGCAGATGAATTTGGAATGTCCTTTGGTGTTTGCAAAAGTTATCATAGCCCGCTAATTTGGCATGCCCAAGGCAGCTGGGATTGACATCACAGCCCAACATTTTGGCATCTTCACACTTAAAAAGGTCTCTTAGGTTTCAGAAAGGAATGAATACTTTCCCACTCAGTTTATCTCTAGCAGCACATCCAACAGAATCTTCTTGAAACATAAAACCTCATTATAGGCTTTCATTAAACTAATACCATCAGGTCAAAACATGAAGATTCAGTTAAATGGTAACATCTCTCCCCTTCACAGCATATCGTATAGTTAACATTTTGCTTTTGGAGCCTAGTTCTTGTGCAGCTTCAGGAGAGAAAATGTTCTGCCCTCCCATTTTAATCTATTAGTCCCCATGTTAACAAGAGGGCATTCAGTCTCTACATACAAGGATAGCACAGATAAGGTAGATATGGGACTGTGCTAGCCTTATCCACTGTTGACATGATTGATAACTATCCCACCTCCCAGCTGTGTAAATGCAGTAACACAATGAGATTCCTCCTTTCTGTGTAAGTGATGTGTATGCTATTAGGTGCAGTGGACCCTCGACTTGTCAAGCACATGGGTAGTAGAGACTGCACTTGAAAGATGCATTAGCAGCAAAGGAAGGGCTAACCAGTTACCCCACAGCCTTCCTCCCACATGTTTTCAACATCTCATGAAGTCTGTCTGAACCTTCTTATGGTTACGTAGGTAATCTTTGAGGAACATGTGATAGCCGAGCTGGCTGAGGATGGAAATGGAGATAAAGATAGGATACAGGGTAACAACATATCCGCATACAGATTCTTACAAGAGAGGGGCATAGGCCTAGCTTAAAGGGGAAGCTAGGCACAAAGTCAGAAACTTAGCCGAGGACCAATAAGGCCACTAAATGTCTAAGACAGATAGGTAATACCTCCATGTACAGAAAAAGCTTTGTAGAAATTAAATAGGAACAATATGGCCAGACTAATACTACTGAGATGGATGTACAAATCACAATCTTCAGAATGTTAATGCCTTACCTTGATTGGTCATCTGTGGAAGGGGAAAAGGATATCTTGTAAACAGAGGGGGCCAGTGAACAGGATGAATTTGTCCAGCTGATGGCACTCTTGGAGAAGCCTTGGGAAGAAGGGTAGAGGCCAGTTCTGCCAGTGAGGCATCAGGTGAGAAAGAGGGCCTGGCAGATGTTAGGCTCATTTGTCCAAGGGGACAAGATTGGAAGATTCAACCAAAAACAACATCAGTGTCTTAAGGTCTCTTGATAATTGATTAGAAACAGCTGGACACCAGAAAGAGGTATGTTGAGAGCTATAAATTATTGCAGCTCTGTCAGTTAAACAACCTATTAACAATCCCTTGCTCATATGCATTTCTGTTTTTCCTGGACTCCTTCAAACAATTTGCTACCAGGACTATCTGATGACTAGCTGCTGCCTTCTTCATGAGATTTAAGGTGACAAATTACTTGCACCTACTTTTCAACTTGAACCACAGACATTGACAAGAACTCTTGGGAACTGGACTGGTTCTGAGGACACAACCCAGCACTTGCTGTTCTCAAACATAACAAGAACTAGGATGTTTGACATGTATCAGCTTTCCACACCATCTTCTTTAAATTAACAGTGCAACTGACAAGCAGTGTGTAAGAGCATGGGAAGGTGCAATGCACTGTGGTGGTGGACTGAAAACTGAAAACACACTAGGGAACTGGGATTTTGCCACTATTTGTATTAAGAAAGAGAGGATGCATATTTAGTAATGATTTACATTGGAAGGATTTAGCTAGCCAGAGTAAGGAGAGAAAGTTGTTTGGACATATGTAGGATTTCTGGGAGAACAAGCTATTGCATACGGGTGTTAGGGGGAAATTAAGACAGGGTCCTTTGCTCACATTGAGAAACTGAAAGCACATTTGTGCTCCAGTAGCAGGATTTCCTTCCAGCTGTGTGTCTATGCAATCAGACTTCTAAATTTTCTCACAGGCCAGCATACACCTCGTAGACCAATCACAAATCAAAACAAGCTAATTTGTAGGATACAGAGATGAAGAAAAGCTAGTGTCAGGATGAACAGACATCTTTTACCACTCAGGGGCACTTCGCTTTTAAATGTGAGTTGAGTGTCTCAGCCAGTTTTCAAAGACACTGAAAAGAGCTGATCTATATGTCTTTTTAATCTCTAGGGGAAAAAGGAAACTGACTGTTGAGGCCATGGTGCCTAGTGAAGAGATAATGGCCGTGGAGGTATGGAACTCAATGGGATGTTTTTTCTAAAAAAAATCTAAATAAATAAATAAATAAACAAACAAACAAATAAATAAAGTAAGTGAGGTTGTGGTTCCTGCTGATTTTATTGCAGAAAGAATGTCATTTCAAGATCAAGGAAGCTATATCAGGTTCCTCTTTAGGTAACATATAGTATTCCATACTCTTAATTAAGTCTTCTTTAAGATAATCCTCAAAAACTAGAAATGCAACTGTTTCTCAGCAAGGATGTCATGCTTTGGATGAGTGTTCTGTCCAAATCTGGTTTATTCTGCTTGACAACAGGGGGGAAAAATACCCTTGCATACTTGAGAGCAAAGCAATTTTAGTTTAATGTATTTCTGCTTCATTTGTATAACAGAATCTATCCAAGTTTTATATCTTTGACAGAAAGATGAAATATCTAGTCTAATCTTTTCTGTAATTTAATGGAATTCCGATACAATCCAAAGACAGTGAATAATGTAAAATCCTATATTTTACACCCATAGTAATATTTAGCACTGGCTGGAGCTTCCTCACCTCATCCATATTGGAAGAGAGATGTAAGCAAGTTTGGGAAAGCCATGTGAGTAATCGAATGCTTCATTCTGATATACGGTAAACCATTGAAGAGTGGTTACTGTAATTATAATTTCTTTTCTTGTCTAAGGAAGCTAGTCATAGTAGGTTCCTACGCTCAAGTTTCTTCCGTAGGCATTCAAACAGCTAGATATGTCAGATTTATTTTGATTACTTTTCAAATGAGCATCTAAGGCTGGAGTTAGCCCCAATGTTCATGATCAGCAGAAGCATCTGCTTCTTTTCAATAGCTTGTGATACATAAAGCAGTGGTCCCCAACCTTGGGCCTCCAGATGTTCTTGGACTTCAACTCCCAGAAATCCTGGCCAGCAGAGGTGGTGGAGAAGGCTTCTGGGAGTTGTAGTCCAAGAATATCTGGAGGCCCAGGGTTGGGGACCACTGACATAAAGGACATGGCAAAAGATCACGAGAGGAAAGAAATGCATTTTGATATTTCTAAATCCTTTAAAAGGTTGGCGCATCTTTATTGAAGGATATGGAATGGGAAGAGGATTTGGACTAGAGCTTGGGAACATGTTGCACTTGCTGTTGCTTTTATTTTGTTTTTGGACTACAACTTTGAGGGCTCTGGAGAGTTAAAGTGCAAAAATGTAAAATGTCCAAGCTATGAATTGAGCAATGGATTTATGATGGAAATATGACAGACAAATGGATAACAGGAAAGATAAACAAAGTCACTTATACAGAGGAAATAGCCTTTGGAGTGGCTTCTGTTTAGGACTTTAAAGAAACAATCATTAACAGTGGGGCTAACTCCTGGGGACTGATGTGGAACAAATGACTGGGAAAATATTAATGGCAATGAAGTACTGAGAAAGTGGAACTGTCTGGCTGCATTTCACTATTATAAGCTCTTAACATTATGAATGTTAATAAAATGCTAATAAAAAGAAGATCAATTGTCCCCATTATGTGAAGTTTGAGAGGAAGAATCAGTCTTTCAAGCGCTGGGGTGGGGGTGGAGGGTGGCGAAACCCTGTTATTTTTCCCCCTTATTTTACACAGTTTTCTTTTGAACATTTAAGCAAACATAGCATGCATCCCGTCTTTTTATTATTATTATTTTGCCATTTTAAATATATTGGGAATTCAAAAGAATAGCAGATGTTTGGTCCTTTTTCTGACAATGTGTTGTGCATTACAAAAACAAAAACAAACCAAAAAGGGGGACGGGATCAAGAAGGGAAACAGCCCTCACCAAGCCCAGCTGCTGTTTGCTGGCAAACTCAGAAGTTCAGTGCTACCCAGACTTTTTCAGCTTTTGGCTCCCTTGACTTATGGATGACTGGCTTTGGCTTCCTCAATATCATATTTTGGGTAGCAGGGAGAAGGGAGGAGGGGGAAGCCCAGCCTGAGTATTACTTCTGCGGATTCTGCAGAAGTACTTCCAAGGATTCCGCAGCACTTCTGGCTGGGTTTGGCTGCAACCCTGGGTGCCGCAATGCACATTTTTGGAATCAAGATGCAAGCTCTCTCGCTATTGTAATGATGGTGTATGGAGGATAACTTGCTAACTTCAGTAGGGGAATAAAAGAAACAGATGAGGGATAGTTTAGAGGGAGATAGAGCCATATCCTTGTCTCCTCATGGAACAAGTGGTAGTGGAAAAGAGCGTTTTCAGATAGGTAGGGAAGCACTGTATCACTTCATGGAGACTCTCAACTCCAACAAATAATGTAACACTGGTTCTGTCGATTAAATTAATAATTTAGAATACAGATGCTTTTTGTTCAGCATGTCTGTGTGTCCATCCAAACAGAGAGAAAGAGTGCTAACAGGTATCATTTCCATGTAGCTTTGACTCATTTTCCTGTCCTACTATTATGGGCAACAAATGATAAGAAATGCTAAATTCACTATTTATTTATTTTTATTTATGTATTAATTCATTCATTCCTATCTTTCAGTTCTCTATGTGGCTCCCCTATGTGGTGAGGTATCAAGATTATAGCTTGAAACACCTTTCTGGCTGTGAATTATTTCTAGCAATTAGCTTTCCTGGATAGAAAAGACCATGGATGGTCCATGACCAGTGCTGGAGGAGGAGATAGCACTCCCTTTCAAATTTGGGGTGAGAGGTTTCTCTGGCCTGGTCCATAACCTGAACATAGGAAGGATTACAAAAACCAAATGAAAGGAAGTCTTGCACCCTTAACTTCGCTTGAACAATACCTAACTGGCATCTATGCATTTCCTGTCAGTTGTTCCTGGGTTTGTTCCCAGGCGCTGGCTCCTTCTGGGCTTGGTCCAGTGTCCTTGAGTCCCTGGGCTGTGGCTCAGCTCTGACATTTGCCTATGGCAGAGGGGTTTTTCAGAACTGTTTTTATCAAAGTTATTTCAAAGCATAAGAAATTGAGCATTGAATGGTGAACACTGAAATATGTCCCAGCTTCCATAAAATCTATTTCAAAAGCTGTGATTGGTGCTGCAAAAACTGAAGTTTCAGCCATTTTCCACACCACGTAGCTAATTTAGAAAGAAATTGGCCACCTATGCTAAATATTGGTGGTACAACATGGCTGTGCTTCTTTGAAACATGTGATGTGGGCTTGGCTAGTGGTGATCCCTTTTTGGTTGTATGTACTACAGCCAATTCACTTTGTATTAGATAATCTTTTATATCTGCAGATACATTTGTACTTTTAAACTAAGTTCCTGAAGTTTGGGATTTAACAGATAGTCAGGATGATTGGATTTTACAAGCTCTTACCATTGCCGAAAGACTTTACACTTCAAGGCTGTAAAGATAAACATATATGCCTATGGCAGAAATGTTGGAAGATATGAGGAAGAGTTTATCCAAGAAATGAATCGTTCTGCTTGTTTTCTATTAAAAAAAATATTGGGGAATGCACAGAATGCCTGGCTCATCTTGAGCAGGCCTACTACCTCAGCTATGCAGACTTTTGCGTGCTCTCTCTCAATCTCTCTCTCTCCCTCTCTCTCTCACACACACGCACACATATACACACACCCTTATACCTTGTTTCCTGCCACTCTGGTAGGGTTCTTCTTCCCTGGGCAGAACACCTTCTTTTCCCTTAGTCTGTGAGAATTCTCTGAACAGAATGATACAAAGCAAGACAGTTTACCCAGGAAGGATGCTAATAGAATCCTTCTGCAGCCAAGGGAACTTGTTTTGATCTTGTTCATCTTGAAAAGGAAGCTTCCTATGTGCAAGAAAAAGCACTGAACTTCTATGCTGACTATGGAGGAGGCAAAATGATTTTGATAAGTGTAAAATGCTTTGTTGTTTAGTCGTTTAGTCGTGTCCGACTCTTCGTGACCCCATGGACCAGAGCACGCCAGGCCCTCCTGTCTTCCACTGCCTCCCGAAGTTGGGTCAAATTCATGTTGGTTGCTTCGATGACACTGTCCAACCATCTCATCCTCTGTCGTCCCCTTCTCCTCTTGCCTTCACACTTTCCCAACAGCAGGGTCTTTTCTAGGGAGTCTTCTCTTCTCATGAGATGGCCAAAGTATTGGAGCCTCAGCTTCAGGATCTGTCCTTCCAGTGAACACTCAGGGTTGATTTCCTTCGAAATGGATAGGTTTGTTCTCCTTGCAGTCCAGGGGACTCTCAAGAGTCTCCTCCAGCACCACAATTCAAAAGCATCAATTCTTCGGCGGTCAGCCTTCTTTATGGTCCAGCTCTCACTTCCATACATCGCTACTGGAAAAACCATAGCTTTGACTATGTGGACCTTTGTCGGTAAGGTGATGTCTCTGCTTTTTAAGATGCTGTCTAGGTTTGTCATCGCTTTCCTCCCAAGAAGCAGGCGTCTTTTAATATCGTGGCTGCTGTCACCATCTGCAGTGATCGTGGAGCCCAGGAAGGTAAACTCTGTCACTGCCTCCATATCTTCCCCTTCTATTTGCCAGGAGGTGATGGGGCCCGTGGCCATGATCTTAGTTTTTTTGATGTTGAGCTTCAGACCATTTTTTGCGCTCTCCTCTTTCACCCTCATTAAGAGGTTCTTTAATTCCTCCTCACTTTCTGCCATCAGAGTGGTATCATCTGCATATCTGAGGTTGTTGATATTTCTTCGGGCAATCTTAATTCCGGCTTGGGATTCATCCAGTCCAGCCTTCCGCATGATGTATTCTGCATATAAGTTAAATAAGCAGGGGGACAATATACAGCCTTGTCGTACTCCTTTCCCAATTTTGAACCAATCAGTTGTTCCATATCCAGTTCTAACTGTTGCTTCCTGTCCCACATATAGATTTCTCAGGAGCTGGATAAGGTGGTCAGGCACTCCCATTTCTTTGAGAACTTGCCATAGTTTGCTGTGGTCCACACAGTCAAAGGCTTTTGCATAGTCAATGAAGCAGAAGTAGATGTTTTTCTGGAACTCTCTGGCTTTCTCCATAATCCAGCGCATGTTAGCAATTTGGTCTCTAGTTCCTCTGCCCCTTCGAAATCCAGCTTGTACTTCTGGGAGTTCTCGGTCCACATACTGCTGAAGCCTGCCTTGGAGGATTTTGAGCATAACCTTGCTAGCGTATGAAATGAGTGCAATGCTATGTAAAATGCTATGATGTTTCAAAGAATAGATGGAGCATTCAGTCTTTTCTCTGTCAACCTGATGTGAGCATGCTGATGAACCCTCATGCCCACAAATCAAGACTTTTGAGTTTTAGATGGAAAGTTCAGTGGGGTCATTCTGGAGTCAAGGAGTGGTATTCTTGTCCATATCTAGCCTATGGTTCAGTTTTGACATTTTTTTAAGGATTGCTTGGGATCCTTCAGCAATTTCATCCCAAAAAGCATGGCAAAAATATTACTAATATCTCTATAAACCTTTGTCTCTCATCAAAGGCATTTTTCGAATGCAGTTTATATAAGACTCGGAAAACTGAAACAACGAATGCTGTCTTGGACCAGACCAGGACTATCAGTATGTCAGCTCAGCACTAGTTATCTTTTGGGCTCTACCAACACCAATTTTGGGCCCCATTACATACGATGTCCAGCTCCAGCAACTTCTGAGTAGAGGTACTTGGGATCTTAAAAGGGCCAGGCTCTCCAAAACTATAATAGTTTCCTCAAAGAAATAGGCAAAGGTGGTGTAACTGAATTTATATGAGTTCACTTTGTTTCATGCTATTACTAATTGACTGAAATAATATTAATAATATTATAATAATAGTCTTAGAACTGCAGAGCTGGAAAGCACCCTATGGACCATCGAGTCCAGCCCCTGTCAAGGAGGCACAGATGCCAGCTACCTAAGCCATGATTTAAATATAATGATTTGAAAATGCTGTCTCTTGCATATTGCTCTGAAGTGAGTCAGCTGAATCTCAAGTTCTACCCAGAATGGCTCCCCCACCAAGTTATAATTCCCATGGTAAATGGACTTTATAATGGAAATGTTAAAACAACCAACCCTAATTACCTCAGCACAAAGGGCTTGGTATGCTTCAATATCCTAATTAACATGTCATATTCATCTAATACTGAAATGATTAGCTCTGAATTATAAGGTCACAAAAGGCGAGATATGTCCTTGTTCTGAACCATTTCCAATTACTTCATTCCACTCCCTTTAAAACTTTTCTCATTATTGATGTGTCCCAGGACTGACTCAGTTAACAACTCTGCACCCATTCCAAGAAATTTTAAATTTGCTATTTTGGTCTGTCTTATTTATCATCCTTACTTTCTTTATGGGGAATTGAGCATGGAATAGGTTGTACTTTTTAGATGTTAAAAGAAGAAGAAAAAATGAAACCAAGGAGCCTTGTACTGAATTTTCAAATATGCATCCAGGCTTTGTTGCTGAACAGTTGTTATCCAGGTCATTTTCTCTGAAAATGGGGGAAAAAAACCCATGACAAATGATCCACCCATTTAAAAAAACCTTATCTCGACTGTATTGTTTCTCCCCCTTTTCCCTCCCCTTCTTCTGCTTTGAAAAATGGGATGTGTTGCTAATTCACTTTCACATCATGTAAATCTCTGCAACCTTCTTTGATCTAGCCTTCCTTATGCCTTTATTCTTACATTTATTCTTACATTTTACAAGCTGGATCAAATTTTTCTTTTTACGAAAAATAGTTTCCTTCATCATTTCTCAGGAGTACAGCAGCCTTTATTGCAAAGAAAGCTGAGCCGAGCTGTTCAGATTGCTATTTGGGGACAAGCTTCGGTTACCAGAAGACTCAGGGGGTCTTTTCTACCTTCCATTGTATAGAGGGGTAAATTCAACAAGGGGGAGACAACAGCCAGGGGGAGGTAGCTGCCTCAGGCAGCAAGTGCTTTGTGTTACCCAATGGGATCAAATTATTATTTATTAGTTTCCTATTGTACCCTTTCCTAGCAGAGGTGGGGAGAAGAGTTTGTGGGATTTTCTGCCTCAGATGCCCAAACAACATGGGTGGATTTGATCCTATGTGTTTGATTTAAATTTTTTTTAAGTAGTGATATTATTATTATAGGTTTCATTGTATTTTCAAATTAATACTCTAACTTATTGTAATTTTAAATACATTGTTACCTTTTTAGCTGTTGTATGCTACCATGGGTCCCTTCATTGGGAGAAAGGTGGGATATAGATAAAGTAAATATGAACTGCTGCATAGCTCAGTGGCTTCGGTATCTGGTTCTCCACTGTGCCACCTTGACAAGAGTTGGACTCAATGATCTATAGGGTTCCTTCCAGCTCTGCAGTTCTAAGATGATGGTGATGACTAATGTTGACTATTTTATTTTATTTTTTATTTTAGACAAGGAGCAAAAGAGGCTGCCCCTCAATGAGAAAAGTCACAACTTTTACTTCTGAGTAGCATTCTTCCTTTGAGAAACCTATGTAGAGTTTCTGTCAAATAGTGGGTTATACTGTAGGAAAAGTTACTGTGGAGCACTGTTCATTGAGTTTATTTGTGTGTGTGTGTGTGTGTGAGAGAAAGAATATAGCATATATGTATGTAATATAATATAATTAATATAATATAGAAGTGTATTTATTTGTGTGTGTACATGCATGTGTGTGTGTGTGAGTGTTCTCCAAGAAATCTGTACTTGGCCAAATGTTTGTCTGCAGGACAGAATTTGGAAGATTGCTTTAGAGAAGAAGCAACAGAATGAGGTGTTCAAACTGTTCATTACAGAGGAGTGCTAGGATGAGGCTCTGGATCTGCAGCAAGTCCTCTCATGCAAACCTGTCTAACAAAGCACACCCAAGGACTGCTTGTTCACAAATAAAACGGAAGCACTAGTAATACTGAAGAGTGAGGAACTTCCAAAGATGTGCCACGAAACTCCATCATCTGACACAGGCCTCTGGGCTATATTCTAAAGCAAGGGCGCAAAGATTATAACCTTAAAGGTTTCCTATGGCCCTCAGCTAATAACTATGCAGCCCTCCCCAAACTAGCCATGTTGTTGTTCTGGTTGTTTAGTCGTTTAGTCATGTCCGACTCTTCGTGACCCCATGGACCAGAGCACGCTAGGCCCTCCTGTCTTCCACTGCCTCCCGGAGTTGGGTCAAACTAGCCATACATTTGCCCAAATCCCAGTTTATCTTCAAGCTGATTGTATAAAAGCCTTTATTTTAGATTAACGTTGAGTTTCCTTATTTTAACTGGCTTCATTGACGAACAAAGCCTTCAGCTGGAACAACTACTTTCTGTTTTCTGACCACACACTAACCTGAGAAGAACTCAGGAAAGACTGGGGGGAAAAATAATAATTTTAAAGTAAAATAAAGGCTGTGAGCCAAGTTTCACAACGAAGTCGGCTAAAATAAATTGGATGAAGAAAATAGATTAGGCATCCTTCAGTCTTGAGAGACTATGGTAACGTGCTCTGAATAGAGGACTTGGAACAGCGTCTAGTGTGGCTGAGAAGGCCAATTCGAGAGTGACAATCCCTTCCATGCTGAAGACAAATACAATCTGTCCCCTGTCCAGCTCCCTGATTTTGCTGGTTTCAGGACTGCCTCTTTCTCTTGGAAGATGGAAGTTGTAACTCAAAGCATCTTGGACATACCACATTGTCTACTCTCTATGGGGGGTTGTTGTTGTTTAGTCGTTAAGTCATGTCCGACTCTTCGTGACCCCATGGACCAGAGCACGCCAGGCCCTCCTGTCTTCCGCTGCCTCCCGGAGTTGGGTCAAAGTCATGTTGGTAGCTTCGATGACACTGTCCAACCATCTCGTCCTCTGTCGTCCCCTTCTCCTCTTGCCTTCACACTTTCCCAACATCAGGGTCTTTTCCAGGGAGTCTTCTCTTCTCATGAGATGGCCAAAGTATTGGAGCCTCAGGTGAGCACTCAGGGTTGATTTCCTTCAAAATGGATAGGTTTGTTCTCTTTGCAGTCTAGGAGACTCTCAAGAGTCTCCTCCAGCACCACAGTTCAAAAGCATCAATTCTTCGGCGGTCAACCTTCTTTATGGTCCAGCTCTCACTTCCATACATCGCTACTGGAAAAACCATAGCTTTGACTATGCGGACCTTTGTCAGCAAGGTGATGTCTGTGCTTTTTAAGATGCTGTCTAGGTTTGTCATCGCTTTCCTCCCAAGAAGCAGGCGTCTTTTAATTTCGTGGCTGCTGTCACCATCTGCAGTGATCATAGAGCCCAAGAGAGTAAAATCTGTCACTGCCTCCATATCTTCTCCTTCTATTTGCCCGGAGGTGATGGGACCAGTGGCCATGATCTTAGTTTTTTTTAATTTGAGCTTCAGACCATTTTTTGCGCTCTCCTCTTTCACCCTCATTAAGAGGTTCTTTAATTCCTCCTCACTTTCTGCCATCAGAGTGGTATCCTTGTCGTACTCCTTTCCCCATTTTGAACCAATCAGTTGTTCCATATCCAGTTCTAACTGTAGAGATATGGAGATTTTTCAGGAAATAGATAAGGTGGTCAGGCACTCCCATTTCTTTAAGAACTTGCCATAGTTTGTTGTGGTCCACACAGTCAAAGGCTTTTGCGTAGTCAATGAAGCAGAAGTAGATGTTTTTCTGGAACTCTCTGGCTTTCTCCATAATCCAGCCACATGTTAGCAATTTGGTCTCTAGTTCCTCTGCCCCTTCGAAATCCAGCTTGTACTTCTGTGAGTTCTCGGTCCACATACTGCTGAAGCCTACCTTGCAGGATTTTGAGCATAACCTTGCTAGCATGTGAAATGAGTGCAATTGTACGGTAGTTGGAGCATTCTTTGGCACTGCCCTTCTTTGGGATTGGGATGTAGACTGATCTTTTCCAATCCTCTGGCCACTGCTGAGTTTTCCAAACTTGCTGGCATATTGAGTGTAGCACCTTAACAGTGTCGTCTTTTAAGATTTTAAATAGTTCAACTGGAATGCCATCACCTCATCTTTCTTTGGTGTCAGTTCTAGAAGGTGTTGTAAGTCTTCATAGAATTGGTCAATTTCAGCCTCTTCAGCATTGGTGGTTGGTGCATAAACTTGGATTACTGTGATGTTGAAAGGTCTGCCTTGGATTCGTATTGAAATCATTCTATCATTTTTGAGATTGTATCCCAGTACAGCTTTTCTCACTCTTTTGTTCACTATGAGGGGTACTCCATTTCTTCTATGGGATTCTTGCCCACAATAGTAGATATGATAATCGTCTGAATTGAATTCGCCCATTCCCGTCCATTTTAGTTCACTGATGCCCACGATGTCAATGTTGATTCTTACCATCTCCTGTTTGACCACATCCAGCTCAGTATTGGTAACTCCCATTAAATACTGAGGTGTTTACTTCCTCATTAACTGTGGCTGTTATTTCCTTCAAAGAAGCAGTCCCCTGAAGGAAATAACAGCCACAGTTAATGAGGAAGTAAACACCTCAGTATTTAATTGGGGTTATCCCCGCCATAGAAGGTAGACAATGTGGTATCTCCAAAATGCTTTGGGTTACAACTTCCATCAGTTTCAGCCATTTATATAAGGGTTACCTTGGACTTTTACCCAAAAGGACAGTTCACAGTGGCAATTTGGGAGTAATGATTATGGTTTTCTAACCATCCACCGTAGGTAGGATTATGTTTTGGTGGAACATTTCTGATTATAATATGCATTTCCAAGGGGAAAATTTGAGCAGCACACCAACTATCTGTGAACAGCTTGTAGCATGCAGGACCTGTCTTTTTAAGAGGGAGATACAGCTTCAGTTGGAACCTCCTTTTTCCTGTAAACAAGATAATTCCACCCTTTGCTACACAGATGTTGTGACCTCTGTAGATTTTATTCATGGCATTAATTTCATGCTATTGACAAGCCATTCAAGAACTAAAAAGAGAACTTGAAAAGGAGATGACTAAGCCCCTCAATAATAAAATTGCATGACCTGTATTGTTGAAAGCACAGATATAAGGTGATTTCTTTTCAAGCTCATATGGTTCCACCAGCATCTAATTAAGCTGAAACTGGGAATGCTGCTTACAAATTGAAAGCACAGATTTCACCTTAATACAATATTTATTGCATGGCACTGTATTCGGACAAAACTCTAAGATCAAACTGGCACCATCTGGTTTTCAACAGAATCCCAAGGTTTTTATGGTTCCCTTGAAGTGAGAGTTCACTATAGTTACTCTTAACCCAAGGGACATATGAAGACAGGATACTTACTTATGTTCTTTCTAGTACCAGAGGCACTGCTAGATATTTCGACATGAGAATTTCCCGAATAGAGCTCCAGGGATATGTATTTATTTATTTATTGTACTTTTGCTTCTCAAAAGTTGGTGTCTTCTCAAGCATTTTTTTAAAAAATCCTACCTTCCTGTCTTTAAACTATTTTCTTTAAATAAAACACTAGAAACATAGTTTCTGCTTTAACCCCATTTTAATGGTGGTGTGAAGAGATGTAATATCAACTATAAATAGTATGGCTATGATCATCAAATTAATATTGTTTATTCAAAGACTCAATTCTGAGTAAAGCAAAGCAAAGCATGATGCTTATATATCGTCCTATAGTGCTTAAAGCACTCTCTGGGTGGTTTACAATTTAATTATGCAGGCTACGCATTGCCACTAAACCCCAGTAAGCTGGGTATTCTTGAGTAATGAGTCATTGCTGTGTGTGATATATAATGTGAGGATCTTTGCCATATTATATGTTTGCATCTGAAGATTTTTTTTAAAGGGCCATTTTTGGCACAATCCCTGATGTCCTTTCATCCATTTTAGACTTCTCTGTGCTTTACGCTGTATAACTGCCACTGTGGAAACAGCACACTTTTACTCAGAGCGACTGAGAAAGAGAGAAGCCAAACTATTTTGCCACAAAGTTTCATTTTGAAAATTTTTTGTTCCTCACTCTAGTGAATATATATTTTAAATGATGAACCATATCCTTCTGGAATCTGAAATAGATTTGGTTCAGGTACTCTGTGATGTTTGAAGATCACTATTCTCTTTCTCTCTGTCTCTCTTTTTCTGTCTCTAATATTCAAATAGACTTTACTGATTTCATTTAAGAAATACCTAGGAAATGTTGATTATTTTGAAATTATATTGACACTTTTATGTTTTCTTACATCAACATCATTTAAACTTTGAATTTAAATTCTATATATCTTCTAAAGAAGGTGTCTAGGCAGCTTACAGCAATTAAAACATGCAAAAGAATGTCTGTGAAAAATGTATGAAATTTATGAAGAGTATTTTGGTGTAGCTGTGAAATGAAAAACAATAGAACACAGTTAAATGTTTGGGGTTTTTTTAAGTTGTTTACAATAGTGCAGACATTTGCTGCAATCCTACTAGCAGGGATGGGGACTTGAGTCGTGGGACTCTCTGTCAAGGACTCAGGGTTTTTTTTAATCAATGACTCAGACTCAACTCGCAAATGGGAACCCACCCACCCCTCCTTTTAAAAAAAACAAAACAAAACTTGGTTTTAATAGGGACTCAGCCTGGGGTCTTGGGACGTGGTACATGGTACCAAAGACTAAGACTTGGACTTGGGGTTCAGACCCGAAAACCTGCCAACACCCCTGTTGCTTATTATAGCAAGTTGCAGCTGCAATAGGCCCACTGAATGAATGGAGACTTGGTGAATCACCTCTTCCATATGTTCTGTTGATTCAATAGGCTTACCCTACTTGTGACTTACTATGCTAGACAACGAGATTGCAGCCATTGTTTTGTCTAAGCAAACATATCCAAGGACAAATATATTGATCAAAACCGTGATAGTTTGGATTTCTAAGAAAATCTATAGTTATTCTGTACCATTTTGAAGGATTTCATGTTCTTCTCTTACCGCACAAGAACTTGCATGCATTGTACATTTGGCTAGCAGGGTAGATTGCTACTAAGGGCAGCTGTGTGATTTATGCTCCCAGAGAAATAGAGATAAAATTATATGCTCAGCTTTAACTTCCTGTTTCATGATTTCTCACTGTATAATCTTGCAACCTTAATGTCACATTAATGTGGTTTATTACATTTAATATATTCTATTATAGGAGTGTTGTAGTATATGTTTAGTGAAGTGAAGGCCTATTTATTTATAGATTCAATAAGCAGTAAACTCACCCCTTGACCTGGATTCCTTCAGGCATTCTGATTAAATACTGTTGAGAAACCTCCAGCTTTATTATTGGTGAGTAGTGGTGCTCTTGTACTTGGCCAGTTTACTGGTTTCTCTAGATGAGAATGCTCACAAAATGGAGGATTAAAACAGACATTAGTAAAAAATTTAACTGCAGTTTTCTTTTGGCTTCTCACATTCATGTGATTAAAGGACAAGCTAATTTTCTCCCTTCTCCTCCATTGGTTAATACTTTAGTTGGAAAATGTAGTCAGGTGATGGGTACAATGTTATGCAAAAGATCATCAAAGCAAATCTGAAGCAGCATTAATAAGTAAACCAAATATTTTATTTAGGGCTGAACTAACCCATGTGCAGGTGGGCAACCACTGGGAAATGGGGCAAAAGGGAAAGCTCAGGGGGGTTACCAGTCCTCCCAGTCTATGAATAGTTTTTTTCTTTGTTGTCCAAAAATTGGGGACTTATGTTACTTCATCAAAGAGTGTTGTTTCCAGTGATTGTCATCATGAAAAGGTTGATAGGAAAAAAGATGCTATTTTCTTCTTTCGATTTCTATGGCATTATGCACCATCAAGCTGCATCCAACTTATAGCAACCCACAGACAGCTTTAAATCTATGTGAGATATTTAAGGACTGGTTTAATTGTTCGGTTTCCAGGGCTAAGTGGACTTGAACCCTAGTCTTCTGAGTCCTATTCTATCACTCTGTCCACCATATTACACTGGCCATTTCTCATTTCTATTTCCCTTTCCAATTTTGATCTGATATTGAAGTCTCTTACAGGGATTATTCATATCTATCTTAATATGTTTATATCTATTATGACATACATAGTAGTCTCACTAATCTTGTGTTATCCCAACCATTTGTGAGGTAGGTTAAGGTGAGAAGAATGGCTTGTCTATGGTGATCTACTTACGTTCATGGCTGTATTAGATGCTGAACTGAAAAATCTCCAGTCCAAATCCAACATTTGACTCAATATATCACACTGGCTCCCCATATTGCTTTCCCCAGTTCCTTTGAGACTCATAGGATACTCATGAAACACCTTTCCTATCAGCAAGGATACATTTATCATCTATCTGTCATCTCTCCTGCTATCTTCTTCTCTCTCTAAATAAGGGTTGAAGTAAAAGCAATTGAAAACAGCAAAATCTGAGAACACCAAGGCAGCTAAAATGCAATTGTACAACTGTGATCTTTCTACCTTGGAGAGAGAGGAACAGAAAATGTATAAATGAGAGAATTTTCAGGATGATGTGATATCTGTTCAAACATCTCTTTTTCCTTTTTATTCAGGTCAAGCAAAGTAGCAATATTGGTAAATCAATAGCTGAAATCCTCTTGATGTAACTTACGCCAGACAAGTAGGATGACATCATCATCCTGTGATAGTAATATTTAATTTAAATTAATTAAAAGCTTTCTCCCCTTCCCCATTTCCAGGTTCTAAGGCTCCCTATGGCTCCTTTTTTAACCTGGGGAAGCCCTTGGGAGCATCAGAATGAGGGAAGGAAAAGCCTTTAATAGACAAAAGTCCCTCTGCCAGATTGCCGGTGATGGTCCTGATCTAGCAATCCAGTTATATAAAGCTTTGTGGGAGGAAAGTGGCAGTTTATTGCAGAGAGTACCTCTTCTTGCTCTTTTCCCTGCCTGCTGTGTATCCTGCCTCTTGCTATAGACTCTTTGGCTATCTATGAGTTGACTATATTTCAGGGATTCTCCCTGTTCGTTTTCTCCTATGACTGGGCTGGACTATTGTTGGACTTTCCCTTTGGACTAGTTGCAACTGATTTCTCTGCCTGACTGGAAAGCACTACCTTACCTCTTGGCTTCGATTCTGGGTTCCCTGGCTGGGCCTCTCTCCCTGCTTCAATCTGCCAAGGCTTTGCCCCGGGGACAAGCCTGCCTGTGAACAATACATTAGTGAAAGGTACATGAATGACTATTAATGATTTTTAATAATAATAATAACCTTCGAACTGCAGCACTGGAAGGGACACTATGGATTATTGAGTCCAGCCCCTGCCAAGGAGGTTCAATGGGGAACGGACCTCCCATCCCATGGCTCCACAGCCAGAGGCCTGAACCATTGAGCTATCTAGCAAGAAATGAAAAGCTCAGGTTATTTTGAATTGATGGCATCTTGTCAGCTTAGTAAAAAAAAGTATTAAATTTAATATTGATGGGTTAATACTAATGTGCTATTTCCAAGCTCTGAGGCTCGTACATCAGTTCCCAGGACCAAATTGGAAACAAATGTAGGTAAATTTAGGGAAGTTTGTGCAAAGGGTTTTCTAGTTATGTTTTTTTTTTTTTAAGTAAAGCTGCAGCCCCAGGCTTCAGGGGCTGAATTATTGGTCCTCAAAAAAGGCCTTTCAAAAAAGAAAAATTGTGGCTGTGTTATAAATTGAGCATGCATGAAACAAGGTAACCAACAAGAGTATTTCAAAGAAGATGCATTGTTGCAGTTTTGTGCCCTGAAGACCGAAGGTTAACGAAAGATCACAGAAACAGTATCAAATGATAAGTTAAAGAGTAAAATAAGCAGGCTTGCTTTGAAAAAAGTACTGGAGGGACAATCCTTCAAAAAGGGACATTTTGTCATGTATCTCCAGGAAAATAGCATACAATTTTGTAAGGCATATTCAGTGTATTTTTGTATTACAAAAGCACAGAGCAGTTGTGTTTGTCCCAGCCCTCAGTGCTTTAAGTTAATATTCTCTTGGGATTTCTGAAACCAGGCTCCTGATACAAGTCGTCAAAGGGAAAATCAGCTGCTGAACTTTTGATCTTGTCAGTCAGGAACCAACTAGCTGACTCTCAGGAGGAGAACTTTTTAAGTCCTTCCTGGCCAAACAGGCATTCATGATGGCAAAAAGATTCTGTGTCTGGTTGTAAAAATATTTTAAAAGTTATTTTTAAAAGAATAGAGAACAAATACTCAGAAGTATATCTGTGAAGATTCTCAGTCATCCAGGCGAGGCTATCTGGAAGTTGAGTCATGGCAACTGGACTTCTTTCTTATTAGGTTGAAACGTTTCACTACTCATCGAAGTAGCTACTTCAGTCTGAGGAGAGTTGGTAGAGGATCCCTGGTATATCCTCCACGTTGGTTTCACACACACACACACGGTCTGAATAGGCTAATTAGATGCTCAGAAGCTCACTCATTTAAACTATGAAATTACCTCTATCCTGTCACAATTTCAATAATTCCACCCATCTTCTCTGAAAAAACCTTCAAAGATGTTATGTGCCATCAAATCACTTCTGGTGTGTGATGACTATATGAGTTAATTACCTCCAAAATGTCTTATCATTAACAAATCTGCTCAGACCTTGCAAACCAACAACCTATCATGTTAAGTTGTTCTCTCTTCCTAGTCTCACTTTCTTCACACTTATTGAAAAAGAGTCATGGTCTATGGAACAGCATAGCTGACTGTTTCCTGATAGCAAAAAGGACTGAGGATTCTTTCCAGCCTGGGCGTTTGCATGAGGAATGAGTGAAAGAAGACACATATATGATTGCTGTGTCAATGAAGCTCTGGCTGAGCTGGAAGACAATGGAACAGTGTGGATAGGCTACAAGGTTGGATATTTTCAGTGGCTCCAGGCCCAGAGTGTACCCTGATAAGATGCTATGATACCATCATGTGCCAAAGGGATGTGTTATTTTCTGGGAATAAAGAAAAGTGGGAAAATGCACTTTTTATCCCAGCTTTCCATCTACTAACACAGAATTGAGCTACATAAGATGGGCCAAGGGCCCATCTAGTCCAGCTTCCTGTATCTCACAGTGGCACCACCAGATGCCTCTGGGAGCACATGGGACAACTAGATACCTGTCTCCTGATACCACTCCCCTGCATCTGGCATTTGGGGGTACCTTTTAAGTTTTAGGGGTGAAGGTAAGGAAGTCAACCAGAATGCTGGAAAATTAGGGGTATCAGTGGAGCAAAAAGCAACTGATGCTTGGGACAAGAGACTGCGACTTAGAATCACATTCATTCATTCATTCATTCACACATTCATTTGCTTTTTGGTTGACTTTTTCTTGTGTAAGTTTTACTTTTGCAGATTTTGACTGCTCTGGGGCCTTTAGTTTGCCTTAATTTTGAGATGAGCTTCAGATTTTACAGTGGGTCAGACTAATCCTTCTGGGAGATTCTATATGTTTGTCTTTATCTTTAAGATAAACAACTGGAACACTGTGAGCTTCAACTAGAGGGCTGGTGGACATTAGGGGCAAATATAGTGTTATAAAGGTCTGGTTGTGGCTAATTCTGCATAACTGTAATTTCACCTGATACATTAATACAGGTTGCTCTGCTTTGCACTTTTCATTCCACCATGACATTAAGTTGTGCTAGAAAGTCATTGATTTTCATTTGATCTCTTTTATATTGTATCTTCATTTCATGAATCTCATTCCCTGTTTATCTGCTGTAATTTAAATAAATCTTCAAATTAATTATACTTGGAAGCTGCCTGGTGTCATTTCTGGTTATGCTCTCCTACCCACTATGGTAAAAAAGACATCATTTTTTGCTTTCAGAATAAGCTACTATAGTATTTTTTGCTTGACATTGTCTTTGAGGATTTTTCATTAGGCCTCTGTTCTGTGAACTGCACTACCTTCCCAATAAGATTCAGGATCATTCAAAGAGTTGGTTTTGACATTTAAAGTCCATGGTTTGGGGCAAGAGTACCTGAAACATCAGGTGTACCTGCTGAACACTATGAGGTTCAATGGAGGACCTTCACAGTGCCCCAAAGTATGTCTACTGTTTGCTATATCAGTCTTACAAATACTGCTGTAGTTTGGAGGGGTTTTAACAAGGAAAGGAGTCCATATTCCAGCTGCTGGAATGCTACCCAAGGACACAGTTTGACAATTATTACTGAAAAGCAAGAGAAATCATATTTTTAAATATCATTTTATATATATGCAGCTGATCGGTGGAATGCTATTGAATCTGTGCTATTTTTCAATGAATATCCTGACCATTCTATGTTACTGAATTTAGCAATGCTAATATTCCACGCCAAGAGCAGCAGCCTGAGCTCAGCTTCCATCTATGTTGACCCCAGACCAGAAATTATTGGAAGGATTTCAAGTGGAACAGCAAAGGAAGTGTGAAAAATGTGTAACCTTTATTCTCACTATTGAGTCTTCTAAAGAATATCTGCCATCCCCCCAAAGGATAATTTAATGTCCATATTGGAAAGACTTTTCAATGTCTTTAAAAAGTATGTTGGCAAATAGCTGGAGCCTTTTAGTGTCTGCTGTTGCAAAAAATATTGCAGAGGGTATAGAATCCTTTTCCGTCCGAGAGAATGCGGGGGCAGGGTACTGTCTTATAGCTTCTTATAGCTTCTGCATTTACTTTAAATTCTCAGCCAGAATTAGTACCTGCTAATTCTGCCAACACTTTGGAAATGCTGACTGTGGTTGGCAGTTTATGTGAGAAAGACCCATGGCAAACATATCTCAATAAAGCCCATAAGCTATTTGGAAAGTGCAAAGAGAGAGGGAGGAAGTGAGATGGTGGCAGGAACTGAGTGTTCACTGCAAGTGTCTTGATGGGATAAAGGAGCTTACTAATCGATCGTCTCAGTCATGGACCCCTGATCTAGGAAGCCATCCCTTCAAAGATTTTTTTAAAAAAAGACAGAGGGTGAGTACATGACAATTTCTGTTTGGTCTGCTGTGGAGATGGACTAGTTTGCTCTTTTTGCTGGTGGCCAGATGAGGTAAGTGCCAGTGCAAGCCAGCCCATTCCCAGAGCATTCCTACCAGCACCTTTCTTGGTCCTTAGCAGAGCTTATTGGGGTTTTTTTTTTAGGTGTGGGAAGGATTACTTCATTTTATTTTATTTCCAGTACATTCAGTCACTAGGACTGAACCCAAGTGGAGCTTGCTGCTTTAAATTTCACTTCCTCTTTCCCAGTATCATTATGTGGCTTAAGAAGACAGCTTAGCCACTTCATGATACTGAGAAATTATAAACTTCCCCTGCTCCTCCATGGAGGGGCAGAGGAAGGAAGCACTGATGTGCTATATCTTTTAGGGGGAAAAGTTAGGAGGAAAAAATGAAAGCTTCCTCCAGGAGGAGGAGGAGGAGAAGAGGAGGTGGCAAAGAGGTTTTTTCCATTGTTTTCTTAAGGCCGGCAGGCCATATAGGATCACTTGAGGTGTGTATGCCATGTGGATGTAAGGATCAGAACAAATGGCATACTGGACCTCTACATGACCTTCAGCAACCCTATTTAGCCTGCTCCAACCTACTCCAGTTAAACCTTGTAGCCAAGCCCAGAGACAGATGGCAACAAGATTTTCTAGCTGTAATAGACAGAAGGAGGAACTCCTCCTTTAAATAGGTTTGCCAGGTAAGCTATTTCGTGGAATTTAGAATGCTTCCAAATAGTCATGTTTCTTTCTCTGCCTGTTCATGAGCTGTTGCTGTTGCAGATGTTCTGGACTGCCCTAAATACTGGATTTTGTTACTGTGGTGTTATATACTACGCAATGGACCTATTACATCATAAAGGAAGACTATAATTCCCATTAATCATAATAATTTATAATCATTTATTAATTTGTGTCAAGTTTGACTGGGTCTCGTATCTATCATTGCCTCTTTGTGCTACCTTTTGCCCTTGGAATATATATAATGCAAGTGTGGCTTTCCAAATGTTCCCAGACTTCATCCAGTTGTCAGCATCCCCCACCATTGGCTTTTTGTTTTGTTATTGGTTCTATTGGGGATGCCTTTTCAATTCCATGTTGTTCATGCACTGATCCTTTCTTTTTACATGTAAGGAACCACCTCATTTTGTTTTTCCACATTCGTGTTTTCCACTGGTCCAAAAATGCCCTAAGGAACCTGTCAAAACTATCTAACAATAGCCGAGGCAAGACAACAGTACAACCACCATCAACAACTATGAAACAAAACAGTGCTCCCACAAACCACCAAAAGATACATTTTTAACAGAATAAAATACCCACTAAATGAACCAAATACCAATATTAAATAGTGCATTGAACAGGGAAAGCATGTCTCCACACATATACACGGGGGTGGGGGTGGAATAGCAAAATACACACAACCTCCTCCCCGCAAAACCAAGCAAGGCAAGCAAGCAAATGAAGGCAAAAAATACAAGCAAAGCCCCACAAAGCAACATTGCTAGGATATAAGGATATTTTCCCCCTTCCACTTAATGCCTCTTCTCTTTATTGAATCCAAAGCAGCAGCAAGCAGCAGCAAAAATATTTCAGTAAAGGAAAGGAACAAAGAGTTCAAAACAAAACAAAACAAATATCTAAACAAATCAAGGAGAATTTTTTAAAAAAAAATCCCAAGGAGGCAAAACAAAAAGGAAAGGATCCAAGATAGAGCGAGGCAGGCAGGCATCCAGGCAGACAAGATGGAGAATGCTAGAAGCACACACATCACAAGGAATAAATAAAACAAAGAAAGAACATTTCTTCTGGTTCTAACTAATCCAGACTAGAGATGGGGACGACTCACCATTTTGGCGAGTCGTCCTGCTTCGTGATTCATCAAAGTTGAGGAAGCACGAAGCACAAAGCTCCCCCCATGAACTGATGAAGCATGAATGTATTCATCGATTTGTGGGGGGTTCTAAAAAGAACCTGAACCCCCCCCGCCATACCACCCCCTGCGCCACCACCCCCGCCCTCCCGTGCCACTGCCACCCCCCGCTGATGACCCCCCCACCGTAATCGCCAATGCCATCTCCAGCTGGCCTCCGCAGCCATGACCTGTGGAAAGGGACACTGGCTGCCCTTTGCAAAGATGGCAGCTGCGGCTTCATTTAGGGTAGGGAAGCTGCAGCTGCCATCTTTGCAAAGGGCAGCCTGGATTCCCTTAAGGCAGGCTAAGGGAATGGGGGGTTGGGGGGTTGGGGTTGGGGTGGTGGTGGCTAAGGTAGGGAGAAGAAGGGGCGGGGGATAGGCTGTGGGGGGGGGTGGCTGTGGGGGGGTTGGCTGCCTATTGGCCCGCCGATCAGCTGATTGGCGGGATGGTAGGCAGAATGGGAAAGCCATAGGAAGAGAGAGAAGGCTAGCCTTCCCTCTCTTCCTATGGGGGATGAATAAAAATGGGAAAATATTTGTCCCTTCATATTCATTGGGGTCTCTGGAACCCACAAATATGAAGGGACGACTATTTAACGAATCAGCAATTTCTGACGAATATCGCGATCCATTTTTTAATTTGTCCCCATGTCTAATCCAGACCTTTTTATGTTTCAAAACACCTTCTCCTTGATTTGTTCTAATTGGCTGCTACCAGCAGCCCACATGTTGCTATTGGATGGGAAAAAAACTTTCCTTGCAATTTGACAGACAAGGGGAGAAAGAAAGGTTAAACACAGGAAAACACACAAAAATGAAATTGTCCCATCCCACTGTGTTGTTAGCATGAAGCATACAGTGTTCTTCTGACATACAGTGTTCTTCTGAAGGAACAGAACAAATGTTTTCAACTAAGAACGAAGAGCTTCAAGATTAGAGAAATCACTTTCAAATCCATTAAGGCTGACTATTGACAAGGTGGAGAATCTTTCCTGCTCCTTCAGGTGAGTCACTAGAAAGTCAAGAGTCAACAATGAGTTCCCCGACTACCTTCATATGTATGTATGTATGTATGTATGTATGTATGTATGTATGTATGTATGTATGTATGTATGTATGTATGTATGTATGTATGCATGTATGTATGTATGTATTAGTTAAATATATACATTTTATATAATATTTTATGTTTGGACCCAACCTCAGAGACTTAAAACATTGATAAGGTGGATATCTCACAGGCAGCACTAGTTTTTCTTTTTGGACTGCAGCTACCAGTGGCCATGCTGAGTGGAAGTTGTAGTCCATTTTCTATTTGTGACCCCACTTTTTCTTTAGCCTTATGGGGGTGGTCTGCTTCCAGTTCAGTCAAACATGTGGAATGGGAGAGGGGCTTTACAACATTGATCCTCCTCCTTGTGTGTATGATTTAGCCCATCAGTTTGAATCTCAGAACATGAACTGAATGAATGGAAGACTGACTAGAATAACTACATGAAGCTTTCCACAACTAACCTGTAATGCAATGATATCCTTTTTCTCAGGCTATTATACTACTGGTGTTTGTTACAGATGGTTTCCCCCATGCCATCACATTCATAATTTGTAAAGGCAAGCTTCTGGGCTCTATGACATCTCTGTGTGTTACACAAGCCTCTTCAGAACTATTCAAGGTATGTGCAGACTGCTCAGCAGATCTATCAGATTGAGCCATCCCTTTTGAGTCATGGGTGGCGGGGGAGAATAAATGGCAGAAATGTGTGCTTCAGTGTAAATACCATTTAAAACAAATCTGTTCTAGGTGATAATAGGCCTTTTCTATTTAAATCCATCTTCACACTTGTTTAGTAGAACCACACGATAATATTTGCTAATCCTGTGTTCTGCAGAGAATACTGTCCTTTGAGTATCTGCAGATTTCCATGCTGACTGCCCTTTAGAGCTCACTTATGAGGTGAATGCATAACATTGTTTTTCATTATGTTAGCATTTACTTGGTGTTTATGGATGTTGGGCAGAAGGACACATTCAAATGATCATGTGTGGGTTTTTTTTTTTTTGGAAGTGCTAATAATTAGATGTTAACAGTTTTTACTGCATTGTATAAATGTTTAATAATGACAGTGCAGCCCACAAGTAGTCTGTGCAGTCATATGAACGTTTTTGGTGGGGGGTTTTTTACTCCGGCTTTGCCATTTTTGGGTATAGCATTAAAGAACTGAGGCTGTGATTTTGTTTTTTCTATCTGAGCTGCAAACTGAGACATGTTTACAGATCCAAAGCTTTTTTTTCTTTTCAGCATCTATCATCTGCTCTACATTTTTGATTATGCCAGCATACTTTCCATGTGGCTCTGCTTTTCATCACCACTTAAAGGTAATCATGAGGGCATGGGGATGGCACTAGAAGTAACTGAATATTATCATCTTGATTAAATTTAACTTAATTTAATGTAAAACATTCATTTTAGCTCAATCTTCTCAGATCTGTGCATGATCACTCACACTGGATTGCATTCGCTGAATTTACAATTCCCAGTCAAGCACGATACCCATATCCAGGTTTAGAATAAGATTACCAGGATGAGTATTATTATTGCCTCACTCCAAAAGCGGAGATAATGACAATGATTTCAAGGTGGTGTACATGGCTGTCTTCCTTCCTGTTTTCTCTTCACAACAGCCCTGGAAGGTAATGATTGGCCAGATCACCCATTGAATCGATTCCACACTGTGCCTTCCTGGCATGGGCTGGACTCAGTGATCTACAGGGTCCTGGCTAGCTCTGCAGTTCTAAGATGATGATGATTAAGTGCATGGTTCAGTGGGGACTAGAACTTCCATTTTTCAAGGGCCACTCTAGCCAATACATCCCATGATTTGTCAATAGATGGTGAAACTGACAATTTCAAACCTGTGAAAGTTTAGTATGTATGTATTGATTGGTTAATTAAATGTATAGCTTGCCTTGGGCCAAACCATGTGACTAATTTCTTAAAATATTTTTTAAAAAACTTGCAATGAAAGGAAGCATTCTCAGGATTTTGTCAAAAGCTCACATGCTTGAAAATACAAGACTTTATTTCCCTGAGTAGGCGTGTATTTTCTTAATACCCTTTTCATTGTAAATTTCCATTAAATGTTAGCTGTGAACTATCAAGTCTGATTTGTTTTTGGCAACACATTGCCATGGGAAGTGGGTATGAAACAGGTCAGCGTGTGGAAGCTTCTGCTAAGAGCCGAACTAGGTGGCAGAGAAAAAAAAATTGGTTCATCTTTCCATATGAACTGACTGCTTAGATGAACATAGGAACAAAGAGACAATTATCCTTCTGTTGCTCTTATTTCTCAGAAGTTTTGCAGTGCAATTTGCTATTTTTTTTAATAGGGATAAAATATATACACTGGGAAATTTGCCTAGAAAACTGTACACACTAGAAGAATAGGTTATGGCAAATTCCATATAAAAATGAGTATAAAATTTAATGCAGACCTTAGAAAACATTCAAAACTGAGGAGGGAAAGAGCTGAAATTGACTTGTGCTTGGAGGGAATAAGGTGAACATAACAGAAAATGAATCAAATTTGTCTTTTTCTTGCCCTGAGTAGCGATGCCTAGGGAGTTCAATTCTCTGCTCACCTGAACTGACACACAACATGGAGACTAATGTTGAGATTGATTTCACATTATCTATAAACCTCTGCACTTTATGGATGTTCTCATCAGTGAAAAAATATCAAAAGATGTTCAAAAGGACATGCTTTATGTGAAAATATGTTCAAAACTAAATATTTAAATTTGAGTTTATATTCCAAGTTTTTAAACAGTTTTTTTAAAAAGCTGATTAATATGGAAAGAGGGTGAAAACAAAATATGTAGTATAGAGATATAAACATCCATTTGGAACTATGGAAGCACATGACATGGGTGATGGCTTCCCACACCACTCTCTCATATCATGGCCCAACATATTGAAGATTCTCCATTTCTTTCTAAATAATGATTTGTAATGTTTTGGGGGCATCTCTAGTTCTTGACTGACTGTTGTCCTCTTCCCCACAACTTTATCATTGTAGAATGAGGTCACAGACAAATGCAAAGCTCCTTAAGCTCTTTAAAGTGACTATGATAATGGTGACAAACATTCTCATTTCCTTTGCAACAATGTTTGTGTGAGCTGCCTGGTAGATCGGTAAGAAAAAACAACTGAAAACAGATGCAGAGTGGAAACACATTTCCAGAAGAGGTTGTAGTGTTGTTTACAAGCCAACACTAGCTTTTTACCCTACACGGCCCCTAACACTTTTGGTTAGAAGTATTTTATCCAGCAGGTAAAGGGCCACTCCATCAAACTCTGAAGGGTTACTTCTTGTCTGAGTTGCTAATACTAACCCAGAGGGAGAAATAGTTTGATTTAGAATTAGCAGACTGATTTATTAATGAAGCTTCGCAACAGGTCTATCTTTCACATAAAAGGTTTTTGGCTTCAATTCCATTGATAGAAGACCTGCAAAGATCTCTACCTGACCCTATTAGAGAGCTAGTGCCGGTCAGAGCAGACCACACTAGACTAGATGGATCAATAGCAGGACTGGCCCTGCTATCAAGAAAAGTGAAGCAGTTGCTGCCTTGGGTCCTTTTGAGGAGAATGGCGGGATAAAAATATTTAAAATAAATAAACAATAAATTGCCTCAGGAAGAGATTTTTATACCTTTGTGCAAACCTGCACCACTCCAAAAATATGCAGCTGCTTTCCACAGTGCTCTAGAGCAATGGTTCTCAAACTTGGGTGCCCAAATGTTCTTGGACTGCAACTCCTAGAAATCCTGGCCAGCACAGCAAGTGGTAAAGGCTTCTGGAGATCCTGGTTTGAGAACCACAGCTCTAGAGCTATTCGTTGTCTAACTTCTGGTTTCTAAGGGCATCTCAGATCCAGGCATTGTTAACATTGTTAATTGCTGGTACCACTTGCAGGGAAATTGTTTGCTCCAGAACACAGGTTATTTCCTTGGATAGCTTAGCAACAATTCAATTCTTCAAAAAACAAAATGAAACAAACAAACAAACAAAAACCACACACATCTGGTTTACAAATGTAGGATATTGTACTTCTGTATCCACAACTCAGAATGCCAGAAAATGACCCAATATTACTGCACAATATCATGGCCACATTGCTAGCAGGAAAAAGGATGCCAAGATTTACTAGCAAAGGGCAACCTGAAAGTTGGCAACACCAATGACAGAAGTCAAAATGGTCTGCAGGATAACCTCTTGTGCTCACTAACATTCACAAAGTGATATGACATGAGAAAATCCTGGAAGGTGACTTGTTTTTTCATCACTTAACCACTTCTTACTCAAACACAAAGCAATTGTAGCAGACAGAAGTACAGAGGTAGTAGTGAAGGGGGAGGGATTCATGATGCAACAGGTGATGGTGCTTCTTCTCCCACTTTATGTATTGGAAGAATTTGACAATCCTGATCGATAGTACAAGACAGTGCATATGTTAGTGTCTTTTAATTGCATCAGCTTTGAAGTTAGTTCAATGGATAGTTAAATTATCATTTCTGCTTCCCAAAGACTTTAATAGAGTATCTGGTGAATGTTCCACTACCTCTAAAAAAAAGAAAAGAAAAAGAAAAAAAGAAAAAGAAAGAAAAGAAAAGAAAGAGAAAAGGAAGGAAGGAAGGGAGGGAGGGAGGGAGGAAGGAAGGAAGGGAGGGAGGAAGGAAAAGGAAAAGGAAGAAGTGTTTTTAATCAGATTAGAGATGGGCATGAAATGCCACTACAGAGGTTCATGCTGGGTCATCCATTGGTCCAACAGATGTTCCATGGTTTTGAGCCCTGCCTCCTCTGGTGGGCACCCACTTAGAGGCAACACCTGGAAGCCAGGGCACTGTTCCTGAATGGGCACCCGCTGGAGGAGGCAGGGCTTGGAACTGCAGAACACCTGTTGGACCAATGGACAATCTGATGGCTTGTGCCCATCTCTAATGAGATCAATATAACATTTTTAAACATCTTACTAGTCCTTTAGAATCTGCTAAACCTCAGCTGGCTGTGTGCATGACATTAGTTTTAAAAATGTCACTTTTGTGCATGCCATGCAAGGTGTAACCATACTGACCAATACTGGCTTGCTCATAGTTCAAACGAAAGCTCTTTGTTCCAGCCATCAGTGGAGGGACATGCATGTGTGAATTAGGCTTCAGTGTCAGCACAGTGATTAAGAAGAAACTATAAAACGGGGGGTTAATAATATATTTATATTTTAAACTGCACCAGCACTGGAATGAGCCAGACTTACCACTGCTGCTTCCTAACACTGGGGAATTAATCTTAGGCCCATTTCACACAATATAGACGTAAATGTCTGGATGCCACTGAGGGAAGCCCTACAGAGCTGTAGCCAATAATGATTCACTCACCATATGATGTGCTTGTCTTAAAATATAATGTGTGAAATGACCTACATACAACTCCCAGGGAGTAATATTTTCCTTCTCCTTGCATACTCACACAAAATCAGACAATAATGAAGCAATTGCCCTTTTCATCTTCAGCGTCTTGAAATGTTCCCTTGTGGGGGGCTCAGACAAATCTATATTTTCATTTTAAAAAAGAATGATGAATTCTGGTGTCTACAAAGTTGCAAAAAGAGAGAATGGCAAATATTTAACATTTTGATTAAGGGTTTGTGAAGTGTTACTTTTCACAAATCTTACTGCTGAACTAAGCTTTCAGCCGTATCTTCTGAAAGAGCTGCTTCAGTTAATTTGGCTGAAACAGAAATACTCTTTTAAAAAAAGTGTAGGCACACTGTCCTTAATGGATGTGTTTCATAAAATTAATCGCTTCTTAATTATGTGTTTGTCTGATTTGCTCTCTATTGTGGAAATATTGTAAATATAGTCTGATTATATATTTTTTTTTCATTCACTGCAAACTATTATAAACTGCTTGGCAGAATGTTTAACTTCTGAGCTTTTAGATTTCTTGTATTCACATACTGAGAGTACAGCTGCTGTGCTGGCGTTACAGGCCAAGAAACATAAAGGAGGTTTTTAGATCAGCTTTCATCTGTAGGAACACTTTCAGAGCTTTGAAGTAAATATCAGTCACCAACATCTAGTCATATTTGCATCTTGAGAATCATAAACTAAAATTAAGATTGCACGTTTTAAACTGGGAAACTGTAGACAATTCCAATATTTGCCATAAGGTTTCTACAGAACGTCAAAGACCAAACATACATCAGAGTCACCACAGATTCTGTTGTGGGGTGTACTATTTTAACAGGCTGAGGAAAGAGAGGCCTTTTGTACCAGTTTGACTATTTGCATTCCACTTCTGAGGGGGGTGTTTGTAAAACAATGGCTGAAATCTTACTGGTGTCCATGTAAGATCTGCATGATTTTCTATAACTACTTGTGGCTAATTGACAAGGTGCCAGGGTGGTTCTTGGGTGCACAATTGGGCATATGACCAGACATGCCACCAGGACATGCCCTGGCACCTCATCTGTTAACTGCAGGTGGTCATGGCAAGTTCCAAAAACCTTATGCAAACACAGGTAGGATATATATTGCCTTCAACAATTGGATCTCAAAATGAAGTGTAACATAAATACCTAGAGCAGTGATGGTGAACCTATTTGAGCCCAAGTACCCAAACTGCAACACAAAACCAACCACAACCATCTCGAAGAGTCCCACTCCTCCGGCCACACACCCTCCTGCGCCTGCCCGGGACACTCCCTGCTCCGCCTCTGGCTGCAATCCTTAAAGGCGCAGGCGGCAGAAGCCGGGTGTTTCCATGCCTGGCATCCAGGCACATGTGTGTGTGTGTTTGTGGCAGTGGTGGCCATTGCCATCTTGGCTCTCCCTCCCTTCCCAATAATTCTTCCCAAAATCCAGGATCGCAGGACAGGTAAGTATTTCTTGATGGCGACTTATGGCTTGCGTGCCTACAGAAAGGGCTCTGCGTGCCAGCTGTGGCACGCATGCCATAGGTTCGCCATCGCTGACCTAGAGCAGGGTTCCCCAACCCCCGGTTCGCTGCCTGGTGCCGGTCCATGGCCTTGGCAGGACCGGGCCGCAGAGACAGATCTCCCACCCCCCACACACACTCCCCCATGCACGCCCACATGCATGCACAGCCTGCCCACCTGCATGCACGGGTGCCCTGCCCACCTGCACATGCACATGAGCATGCTCTGCCCATCCGTGCATGTGCGCGAGCATCCATCCACGCATGCACATGAGCGCCCATCCACAAATGCATGCAAGCGCCCCCGCCCATCCACACATGTGTGAGTGAGTGCTCCGCCCACCCGCAAGTGCACCCCACCCACCCCTGCCCCCCTGCGAACAGACCCCACCCCCCAACTGGTCCACGATTCAGAAAAGGTTGGGGACCACTGACCTAGAGTATGGTTCCGCTTTTCAAGTTTAAATACCAGATTTGTCTCATTGATTTATTGTTGCACCTTTTACAATTCTGACAGTTTTTCCAAGGAATTAATATAGAATACATGGCTTTGACCCATCTTCTCACAGCAACCTCATGAAGTAGATGTGGCAGATAGATAAGCTCTAGAGGATTAAAAGGCAAGGGCCAATGGGAGACACAGACCTCCTTCCCCATGTCTTTTCCCCACCTAGAAGTCACACAGTTACACAGTGTGAGAGGAATGTGAAAATATAATGCAATCCATGTTCACTGAACACACTTAACAACACTCCTGTGATTGAGGATCTTGATAAGGAGCTCTACAAATGCATTCCTAAAAAGCTTACAGGTTCTTCTTTGAAATGTTGAATTTCTCAAACAAAGATCTGAGTAACTTTGAGGTAGGGAGGGGTTGGAATCTACACACCCATCACTTTCTTAGACCTCTGTGTAGTTTCAAGCTCTTGAATATAGATACTAGCCCAGGATCTCTTTCTAGTGCATGCATGCCAGTTCTGGTTTATTGCTGATATAAGGCTAACCATCTCCTGTTCAGTCTCTTTTCCATTCAGCTGACATCGGAGTCCACCTGCCCTTATACTCGTCTCGTGCCCTCATCAGATACAGCTTGTCCTTAGAGGTTGGGAAGGAATTTTTTTCATGTAAGGCTTCTCATGTTTTCACCTTCCTTGGACCCCCTGTTTATCCATACATTTATTGGTTCCTTTATTAATTTGGAACTCTTTGTGTACTTATAGTTCCCCCCTCGGATGTTATTATGGTTTTAATTGGGACAGGGAGAAGGAAAGAGAGTGACTCATGGTTGATGTGACTCATGATGTCAAGGCCAGGGGAATGGGGACAATCTTGGCAACTATCCAGGCATAGGGTATAGGTCTGGTCCTTCCCAGGTAAATTTGGTTGAGTCTGTGTATCTGTTGATCATGGTGTTAAATGAACTGGATATTGAGCACCCTCCTTTCCTCATTCTCATTTCCCATGATCTGCAGTGTTGTGTCCTCCATAAAATTGCTATGTTATCCAATATGCATTCTGGCCTCCTCACATTTCCTCTTCAGTCACTTTCTTCCATTATAACCAGAGGAGGCAGTACAAAATGGGCCATCCTAAGTCCAGTTTCTCCTATTATACCAGGCCAAATTCAAATCAATTCACCATGCCTCGGAAAATGGCACAGTTGACTGATATCAATTTGGCCTGATGTTGCAGGAGAGACTGGCCTGAGGATGGCCCATGTTGGTTTTGAGGTGCATAGGTTTTATTTGTAGGAGTTTAAAGTTTGATGAGGGGCCTCCAACAGTTGCCAATTACTATCTGTTCCTGCAGGAAGGGGGGTAAAGGTAAAGGTTCCCCTTGACATTTAGTCCAGTCGTGTCCGACTCTAGGGGGCGGTGCTCATCCCCGTTTCCAAGCCATAGAGCCAGCGTTTTGTCCGAAGACAGTTTCCGTGGTCACGTGGCCAGCACGACTAGACACGGAACGCCGTTACCTTCCCACTGAGGTGGTACCTATTTATCTACTCGCATTTTTACATGCTTTCGAACTGCTAGGTTGGCAGGAGCTGGGACAAGCAACGAGAGCTCACTCTGTCGTGTGGATTCGATCTTACGACTGCTGGTCTTCTGACCCTGCAGCACAGAGGCTTCTGCGGTTTAACCCACAGCGCCACCACGTCCAGCCCAGGAAGGGGGGTACCCCATAGATTCTAGATACATTACTGGGATTGGATTTGGTGCCTAAATTATCTGTTTCTAGAGAGAGATGATTTTGGAAAAAGCTGGTTCTGATTGGCCATGGAGAACAAGTTAAGCCATAATAGCAATGCACACCACCTTTAGGTTTTATTTAAAATATGAGTTTATATATATATGAGCTGTAGTTTACAGCATCAGATTATACATATATAATAATAATAATTGCATAATAATAATCCTTGAACTGCAGAGCTGGAAAGAACTCTATAGTTAATTGAGTCTAGCCCCTGTCAGGGAGGCACTGTGGGGAATTCAAGTCCCAACCTCCCTAAATCACTATCCAGATAGATTATAAGAGGCCTCTAGAAGTCGCCCCTGTCACGTTCCGCCTGTCCCTTGGTTTTTTCACCAAGCGAAGGCACAAGCTATGTGTTGTTCAGCTGCCACCAGTTGATTACATCCACTTTATTCACTATCAATGACAGAGGTCCAGGCAACATATCATTTAAGAACCAAGTAGAAATTGTTTATTGTTACAAGTGATAATAGTTCAGTCAATGTTGTTAACTCTCAACTAAACAACCTTCTCTCTTCACTCTCAACCGCCTACTCTCCCTCTCTCTCTCCCTCCTTTTCTTCACCCCACTTAACTCTGCCCCTCACCAACTCCTATTGGTGCATGCAAATCTCCACATAAATATTAATGAGCAGGGCGAATGCTACACCCCCCATACAAAAGATGTTAAGTGGATTTTTTTTCAGTGGATGGAACATAATGAGGACTTTTTCAATTTAATATAGCTCAGGGCTTCAGCATATTTTAATACAGCCCTAACTGTTCTCGTGAACAGAAAATTCTGGGGCTTTTCATCCACTACTCTGCCTCTGGCAGCCATTTGGTTCCACCATGGTGGGAAACCTAGACATAAGCATAGGACAGGATATCCATACTATATATATGTTGCTTACATGACACACCTGTTAAGAATTTAGCCCTTAGTAGCTCCAGTTCCTCAGGAATTTGGAGCTTGACAGTACATAGAAAAACTTTAACAGCTGATCAGAAACTAGCCAGTTGCTTTTCAAGTAGGGACATATTTTGCCCCATCACAATATCATCCCCCTTTGCAGCACTTTATTTCTGCCCAAGGAATAAACACCATTTCATTAATTAGAGAGAAAGTCAAGGGCTGCCTCTTGGGACAGTGCCACAGTGGAATCAAGCTGGCACCCCTTTGCAAGATGTTTCGATTAGAAGTATGCAGGCAGCAAAACCAGGATTGATTTAGATGTATGCAAATGCCTTCATGTGTTTGGGAAATCTGCCTATAAAATGCAGCTGCTGAGTTGCATATATTGATTCCATGGCCATAAGACTTTGGTAATATATAGGAACCTCATAAATGCATTACATGTCACCAAGTGTAGGTTGAAAAAAAAAACTGCTGAAAGTGTAATATTGCTCTTTATTCTCACTAAACTCATCTAATTGAAAATGAGCATCCATGATCTGGATGCCAAGACGTAGCCCTAAGCAAAATTTTATTGCTAAATTGTATAATTAGGTGCATGCACACACACACATATAGTTGATGGTTCAGGAATGCTGAACCATCTCTCAAACAGTAGCAAAATAGTACCCACTTAGAGCAAAGATTTACCACTTCAGAGGAAAAGAAATACCCTAAAAGCGAACTCATTTAAAAATGCCAGGACAGATTACTATGAACCGAAATGCATCCTTTGTGTAATTATGTGCACTTTAAAGCGATCTCCTTAATTGTGATAATTTGGAACAAATTAGAGAGTCTCAAAGCAAGCTGCAGTCTAGTCACTTGCTGGGCTCTTAAAATGCTAAATCAAAAAAGGCAATCTGAAACCTGCTGAGTTTGGCTTCTTGCAATCTATCATGCCACTAAAGTACTTGAGTAATGGTGATCCAAAATACACATTCTTAAACTCTACAGGGAAACAACAGAACCCTTCATAGACCCAACCACACTTTTCCTTGACATTCTGGTTCTACTGAACAACAAACAGCACAGACTTTCAGAACTTAATCATACAATGTGATGCCCATATACAATGGGTGTACTGTACATAAATTCTCTAAAGGTTCACAGAATAAATGTCCTTAACTCATTGGCAGCACTGACATGCTTGACATTAGTTCCTGTTCCAGCTCTTAGAATGATACTAGCTTTTTGTTACTGGCTATTTTTTGTACATGTGAACATGACCCAAAATCTGTCAGATCTAGACCAATCTGCAGTTCATTATCAATATCATTTTAAACATCCAGCGAAGTCCATATATGCTTTGTGGGCAATAAATCTACCACATACTTTTCACGGGGAAGAGTCTAGTAACACCAAAAATTCTCGGGTTCTAGTTAAAGCTTCCCTCTTTGATCTAATACGAAATTCATGATGGCAAATTTTCATTGGGACTTCAGCAAAAGGGATGTAAATGCCTTCTCTTTGTGCAATGTAAATCTAAATCCAATTGATAATCTCACCTAGAGTACACCTGCTGAATCACTAGAACTTGCACATGTGTTCACAGTAATCCAGTTTATCTGCTCCTGTTCGGATTAACAGCTGACTGTCAGTCATATTCCCAGTCTTGCTTGTCTCTCACTTTGTGGACGCCATTTGGATTTTTTAAAATGTTGAATACATTCACACAATTACTATGGCATGTTATTTTCCCCTAGTGTCCTCTTTGTTCATTCATTTGTTTGCTTATTTGCTTGTTTGTTTAGCTACTTGCTAATAAAATATTAATTACTTTTTGTCCCAAAAAGAGCTCCCATGGCAATCTGCAAAAAACGGATTGCCACGCTCCTTCTCACTGGTACTGATGTCAAACCTCCTTCTGCCTTGTCACTTGACTATTTAGGTAATAGTCTCCTTCAAATCACCACAGGAATAAGTGTGCTTTCTTTAATAATGTACAATTATTTCATCTTTTTCTCTTTCACTGCCATCAACTTTTAGCTGCCTGTGTATGTGCACTTACCCCTTTACTCAGGCCTTTATAATACTCTTTACATAGCCCGCCCTCAGGTATAGAATTCAACACCACTCAGCTTGAATAGAAGTAATAAGGTTTTATTAAAATATCAGTGTCAAAAGAACATTGTTTACTACTAAGTTTAAGTTTATTCAGCACAATTCTTCACTCTCTCAGTCATTTCTCTTCCCCTCAATCTCCCTCTGACTGCTCTTTCTCCAACTTATCTCTCAGAAGCCCAGACTGCTCTTTCCTCAGACTTCAAAAGCATCCTTTCCCCAAACTCTCGAGATCAGACTGCTCACAAACCTCACCAACACTCTACTCCTCTATTTTCTGCCAGCCATTCATAATCATTCTTACCAACTTTCCATGTTCCTCACTCAACCCATCTCAACAGAGACTTACCCAAACAAAACATTTCAAACAATACATTCACAAACACAATACATTTAAATATAACCAGGCACCACAGGGATATGCACTTTCCAGGTAAGTGTGTAAATATGGATTGAATCAGGCTTATTGCTGCATTTCTGAGGTGACCATCAATCAGGGCAGACAGGTCAGGGGCAATCATGGGGTGCAGCAATACCCCCTACAGATTACTCCTCTTAAATCTTCCCCTTAGATAAAAAAAGATATAATACAATTAAAAGTGGGGGAAGGAAACTGAACATGTTAATTAGAGATGGGGACAAATTAAAAAATGGCAATTCGTTTTGATCCGTTATTTGTCAAGGTTAACGGATCAATGAATACGAATATTCTTTGACGAATCAACGAATTGATCTGTCTATTCGTCTGCATTTTAAACGGCTATAACACTGGCCCCCGACAACCTAGAGACACCAAATTTGCAGGGAAGCTTCCTCAGATGCTTTTCTACAAGTTTGGTGAACATTGGATCACAGACCCCCGAGTTATATAGACACAAAGAGGACCCCCCCCCCCAGGAAAGCTTCCCCCAGGTATTCAGAGAATCCAGAATCACAACAGAGCTTCCTATGTCTTTCTCCAACACGCCTGCCAAGTTGGTGAAGATTGGATATCGGAACTCCTAGTTATTCACCCACAAATTGGGTCCCCCCAGGAGAGTTTACCACACGGCACAGAAGCCTATGGCATTGAGGGACTTATATTTAGCCCCAGCAGAATGAGAGATCCCTTTGGCAGAGGCATGCATGAGGCATTGAGTTTGTCTTCAGCTCAGCACAATATTACATTTGCCAGTGAAGTAGAGTTTGCCCTCAGGAGGACTGGAGACAAGGAGGTACTTGGCAGCATAGCAGGCTTTTTGGCTCCGTCGGGCACTGAGGAAGTTGGCAGCAGGAAAACAGGCTCTTTTGGCCCCATTGGGCACTGAGGGAAAAGGCAGCAGGAAAGCAGGCTTTTTTGGCCGCATCGGGCACTGAGGTAGTTGGCAGCAGCAAAGTACCATGTCTTGCCCCATTGGGGCACTGAGGCAAAAGGCAGCAGAGCAGACTCTGGTCTTCTTCAGCAACATCAGATTTGCCTGCAAAGGAAAGGTTTTTGCCCCCAGGAGGCAACTGAGGTTGCTTGCAACTTCCAACAGCACCAGCAGCACCATCAGATGAACAGGGTCGGTGCTACTAACAGTGGTTAATCCGCGGGGCTGTTGGAAACAGATCAGCTCTGCAATCTGAAGCCGGGCGATGGGGCGACAAAGATGCTCGTTTCGAACTAGAAAGCTGGGGATTGCAACTTGGCTGCTGAGACTGCCCGGATATGATAAAGATAGCCCTCGGAGGTTTGGGGGGCTTAGACAGGCCAGCCCCCTTGGCACGGGTTGAAAACCAGATGAGCTCTGCATTCTGAAGCTGGGCAATGGGGCGATGGGATGACACCTGGACAGGCCTTGGGTGGGGCTGAGACAGGCCCTCTTTGGCACGGGGGACGCCCAGACAGGCTTTGGGTGGGGCAGAGCCTGGCCTAGGAGACTCACCTGTCCACCAATGTCTAACTAGACTTGCTGACAACCTTCAAACAAACAAAGATGCTCGTTTAGAACTAGAAAGCTGAGGATTGCAACTTGGCTGCTGAGACCGCCCAGATATGATAAAGATAGCCCTCAGAGGTTTTGGGGGGGCTTAGACAGGCCAGCCCCCTTGGCACAGGGATGCCTGGACAGGTTTTGGGTGGGGCAGGGACAGGCCTGGTTGGGGATTAGCAAAAGGTGGCCATGGAGGTGTGTTGTTTGTTTTTGAAAACAAAAGGAGGCAAGCAACACTTATTAGCAGCAACAATAACACCATCAGATGAATTGCTCCACCTCATTGGGAAGGTACTACTAACGGCGTTGGCGTTCCGTGTCTAGTCATGCTCACCACATGAGGAAGTTGGCAGCAGCAACATAGACTGTGTTGCCAACAAAGTGTTGGCAAAGTGTTGCCAACTGTGTGTTGACAACAAAGATAGCCCTCAGAGGTTATGGGGGGCTTGGACCAGCCGGCTTTCTTGGCACGGGTTGAAAAACTAGATCAGGTCTGCAATCTGAAGCCATGTGATGGGGCATTGGGGTGACGCCTGGACAGGCTTGGATGGGGCAGAGCCCGGCTTTGGGTGTGCCAACATGGCCGGACAGCCCTCTGTCTTGGCACATTATGGGTGTCACCCAACACTTTGCTCTTGTACACTTTAGTTGTACAAGAGCAACTATTTATTCATTTTTCTTACTGCTTAGTCTGGGTCTGCCAAGAGAGATGGACGTCCCTCTTCGCTTTTTCGGGGGTGCCGGGACCGGCTCTGGGTGTGCCAGCCAAAAGGGTTAGATGGCCCTCTTGGCACGTTCAGGTGATGCGCAGACAGGCTTTGGGTGGGGCAGAGCCCGGCTGCGCTGCTACTACAGTGGTTAATCCGCTGGGCCGCTGGTGAGCTGAGCTAATTCATTTGGGTTGTTTGTTCCAACTTCTGCCTACCTACTGAGTTGGCATGGGACTGAAAGCAGAGTGTGTTGCCCCATCGGGCACTGCAGTAGTGGGCAGCAGCAAAGTACCGTGTCTTGCCCCATCAGGCACTGAGGAAGCTGGCAGCAGCAACGTAGAGTGTGTTGCCACATCAGGCACTGAGGTAGTTGGCTCCAAAGTAGGCGGGAAAGCATGTCTTAATAGGCATCGGGCACCGAGGCAATTGGCAGCAAAGTAGGCTTTGCCCATTGGGTGTGTAGTAGCAGAAATCTTCAACATCCATGAGCAAGAGGGTGGTGTTTGCCATCAAGGTGGCATATGAAACACAAGCCTCCAGAAACAATTAATTATTTAGTCAAGTATGCTGTTTTTGACTACCAGGAAGGGCTTGGGTCGGCCCAGCCCTCTTGGCACAGGGAAGCCAGGAGGACAGCTTTGGAAAACCAGATGATCAGTTCTGCAGTCTGAAGCCGTGCGATGGTGTTGTTTGTTTTGTTATTGATGAAGAAAAGGGATGGTGGTTGTTGCTGGCACAAGATAAATTCTGCAGTCTCAAGCCGTGCGATGGGGCGATGCCTGGACAGGCTTTGGGTGGCACTGGGACCGGCCTTGTTGATGCTTCCATGTCCGGACAGGTCGGGGTGGGGTGCTGAGCCGGAACCCATTTGAAAGCATGTAACTGCAAGTGGATAAATAGGCACCACCTCGGTGGTAAGGTACTAGTAACGACGGTCCATCGGGCACTGAGGCACATGGCAGCCGGAAAGCAGGCTTTTGGGCCCCATCGGGGTACTGAGTTAAGTTGGCAGCAGCAAAGTAGAGTGTGTTGCCCCATCGGGCACTCAGGCACATGGCAGCAGCAAAGTGGCGTGTGCTGCCCCATCGGGCACTAAGGCACATGGCAGCCAGAAAGCAGGCTTTTGGGCCCCATCGGGGCACTGAGGTACATTGGCAGCCAGAAAGCAGGCTTTTGGGCCCCATCGGGGCACTGAGGTAAGTTGGCAGCAGCAAAGAAGAGTGTGTTGCCCCATCGGGCACTCCGGCACATGGCAGCCGGAAAGCAGGCTCTTTTGGCCCCATCGGGCACTGAGGTAGTTGGCAGCAGCAAAGTACCGTGTCTTGCCCCATCGGGCACTGAGGTAGTTGGCAGCCGGAAAGCAGACTTTTGGGCCCCATCGGGCACTCAGGCACATGGCAGCCGGAAAGCAGGCTCTTTTGGCCCCATCGGGCACTGAGGTAGTTGGTAGCAGCAAAGTACCGTGTCTTGCCCCATTGGGCAGTGAGGTAGTTGGCAGCCGGAAAGCAGGCTTTTGGGCCCCATCGGGCACTCAGGCACATGGCAGCTGGAAAGCAGGCTTTTGGGCCCCATCAGGGCACTAAGGTAAGTTGGCAGCAGCAAAGTAGAGTGTGTTGCCCCATCGGGCACTCAGGCACATGGCAGCTGGAAAGCAGGCTTTTGGGCCCCATCAGGGCACTGAGGTAAATTGGCAGCAGCAAAGTAGAGTGTGTTGCCCCATCGGGCACTCAGGCACATGGCAGCCGGAAAGCAGGCTTTGGGGCCCCATCGGGGCCCTGAGGTACGTTGGCAGCCAGAAAGCAGGCTTTTGGGCCCCATCGGGGCACTAAGGTAAGTTGGCAGCAGCAAAGTAGAGTGTGTTGCCCCATTGGGCACTCAGGCACATGGCAGCCGGAAAGCAGGCTTTTGGGCCCCATCGGGGCACTGAGGTAAGTTGGCAGCAGCAAAGTAGAGTGTGTTGCCCCATCGGGCACTCAGGCACATGGCAGCCAGAAAGCAGGCTCTTTTGGCCCCATCGGGCACTGAGGTAGTTGGCAGCAGCAAAGTACCGTGTCTTGCCCCATCGGGCACTGAGGTAAGTTGGCAGCAGCAAAGTAGAGTGTGTTGCCCCATCGGGCACTCAGGCACATGGCAGCCGGAAAGCAGGCTTTTGGGCCCCATCGGGGCACTAAGGTAAGTTGGCAGCAGCAAAGTAGAGTGTGTTGCCCCATCGGGCACTCAGGCACATGGCAGCCGGAAAGCAGGCTTTTGGGCCCCATCGGGGCACTGAGGTACGTTGGCAGCCAGAAAGCAGGCTTTTGGGCCCCATCGGGGCACTAAGGTAAGTTGGCAGCAGCAAAGAAGAGTGTGTTGCCCCATCGGGCATTCCGGCACATGGCAGCCGGAAAGCAGGCTCTTTTGGCCCCATTGGGCACTGAGGTAGTTGGCAGCAGCAAAGTACCGTGTCTTGCCCCATCGGGCACTGAGGTAGTTGGCAGCCGGAAAGCAGACTTTTGGGCCCCATCGGGCACTCAGGCACATGGCTGCCGGAAAGCAGGCTTTTGGGCCCCATCGGGGCACTGAGGTAAGTTGGCAGCAGCAAAGTAGAGTGTGTTGCCCCATTGGGCACTCAGGCACATGGCAGCTGGAAAGCAGGCTTTTGCGCCCTATCAGGGCACTAAGGTAAGTTGGCAGCAGCAAAGTAGAGTGTGTTGCCCCATTGGGCACTCAGGCACATGGCAGCCGGAAAGCAGGCTCTTTTGGCCCCATCAGGCACTGAGGTAGTTGGCAGCCGGAAAGCAGGCTTTTGGGCCCCATCGGGGCACTGAGGCAAAAGGCAGCAGAACAGACTCTGGTCTTCTTCAGCAACATCAGATTTGCCTGCAAAGGAAAGGTTTTTGCCCCCAGGATGTAACTGAGGTTGCTTGCAACTTCCAACAGCACCAGCAGCACCATCAGATAAACAGAGTCGGTGCTACTAACAGTGGTTAATCCACGGGACCGCGGGGCTGTCGGAAACAGATCAGCTCTGCAATCTGAAGCCAGGCGATGGGGCGACAAAGATGCTCATTTAGAACTAGAAAGCTGGGGATTGCTTGCAACTTGGCTGCTGAGACTGCCCGGATATGATAAAGATAGCCCTCAGAGATTTGGGGGGACTTAGACAGGCCAGCCCCCTTGGCACGGGTTGAAAACCAGACAAGCTCTGCAGTCTGAAGCCGGGCAATGGGGCGATGGGGCCACGCCCAGACAGGCTTTGGGTGGGGCAGAGCAGACAGACCTTTTGGAATGTAGCCCAAGTGGAAGGAGCTGCAGGATTAGGAAATTGTTCAAATGACCAGCGTTGACTTTTTGCCCCATCAGGCACTGAGGAAGTTCACAGCTGGAAAGCAGGCTTTTTGGCCCCATCGGGGCACTGAGGCAAAAGGCAGCCGCAGGAGACTCTGGTCTTCTTCTTCTGAAACATCACATTTGCCTGCAAAGTTACTTAAGTTTGTCCCTAGGAGGCAACTGAGGTTGTCAAAGCAGCAGCAACAGCAGGAGAATAGAGTCCGACTGCAAGGTGCTACTAATGGCGGTTAATCAGGGCGGCTGCTGGGCTTCTCGAGTGGAAGATCAGCAGTTCAAATCCATGAAGTGGGGTGACCTGAGCTCTTGTCCCTTGTTCCTGCTTCTGCCTACTTACTGAGTTAAACTGCTGCTGAGCCACTAGGCTTTTTGATCAGCACAGCAGTTTGAATCCGTGAGCTCCTGTGGCTTGTCCCAGATTCTGCCAACCTACTCAGGCAGTAGCCCAAGTGGACTTTGGAGCACCGTGTTGGTATGGGACGGCTGGACAGGCATTGGGTGGGGCAGAGCCCGGCCCTCTTGGCACGGGGATGCCTGGACAGGCTTGGGGGGGGGGGGCAGAGGAAAAGGAAGAGGCATAGGCAAAAGGAAGGAAGCAAAAGGAAAGAAGTCTCTTGTCTTCTTCAGCGCAAAGGTAGTTCAGTTTGCCCCCAGGAGGCAACTGAGGTTGCACAACTGCAGCAACAACAGCAGATGAATAGGGTCCAAGGTGCTACTAACGTAACGGTGGTTAATCCACAGGGCCGCCGGTGAGCTGATCTCCCGTAGTTTGTTCCAAGTTCTGCCTACCTACTGAGGCTGTAGAATAGCTAGGAAGCTGGAATGAACAGTTTGCCAGTTTTGGGTGGGCCTGAGACAGGCCCTCTTTGGCACAGGGGATGCCCGGACAGGCTTCGGGGGGCTTGAAACAGGCCTGGTTGGCACTTGGATGCCCAGACAGGCTTGAAAGCAGACTCTTGCCTTCTTTGGGAACATCACATTTGCCTGCAAAGTTAAGTTTGCCCCCAGGAGGCAACTGAGGTTGCACAACAACAGCAACAACAGATGAATAGGGTGGTGCTACTAACGTAACGGTGGTTAATCCACGGGGCTGCTGGGCTTCTTGAGCGGAAGATCAAATCCATGCAACGGGGTGAGCTGAGCTCCCGTAGTTTGTTCCAGGTTCTGTCTACCTGAGGCAGTAGGAAGCTGGAATAAACAGCCAGGAATTAGGAATGAAGCCCGAGTGGACTTTGGAGCACTAATGTAGCCCTTTGAATAGGCAGGCAGACAGGAAAGAACTTGGCCCAATGAGCCAACTTCACTCAGCAGTCAAGATTTGGAAGGCCCTTGGCCCAATTCTTGGCACAGAATCAGCAGCAGGCAAGCCCAAGGCAGCTGGAGACGGATGCAGGATTTGGGGCCAACATGGCCCAATGAGGCTGGAATTGATGCCCAGTGAGGTGGGGGGGGACGCCCGCACAGGTTGCACATAGCAGCAACATGCACTGTGGCACTGCGGGTTAAACCACTGAGCCACTGGGCTTGTCCATCAGAAGATCAGCACTGTAGTTTGAATCCGTGCGACGGGGTGAGCTATGTCCCGTTGCTTTTCATCAAGCTTCTGCCAGCCTTCTGGGGAAGTAGAGAAGGCTAGGAGGCCAGAATGAACAGGCATGAATAATTGGAATGAAGCCCAAGGAGGCTGGAATCATGAAATATGTATAAATATGCATTTCCGAGATTTTTCAGAATAAATGAATCAGTGGATACTGATCCTGGAGATAGGGAGGAACATGTCACACACAGCACATCTCAGGAGGAGGGAGCACATTGGTCAGGTTTGGGTGGGGCTGAACCTGGCCCTCTTGGCACGGGGACACCCGAGGAGGGTAGGACGCTGAAGCCAGCAAGCAGCATTTGAGAATCAAGCCTGAGGAAGTTGGAATGAGCACGCAAGCCATTTGGAAGTGGAAGGAGCTGCAGGACTCGGAAAGTTGTCATGTAGCTAGCAACATAGACTTTTGGACCAATCGGGCACTGAGGAAGTTGGCAGCAAGGTAGACAGTGGCGCTGCAGGTTAAACTGCAGTGCTGCTAAGCCACTGGGCTTGTTATAGGTGCTGCTGCTGCTTCTGCTGTTGTTGTCCATCTTGGTACGGGGCACGCCCGGACAGGCTTGGGGGGGCAGAGCCCGGCTCTCGGGGAATCAGTAGCACCAACAGGAGAAAAGGGTCCAAGGTGCTACTGTTGTTGTTGTTTAGTCGTTAAGTCATGTCCGACTCTTCATGACCCCATGGACCAGAGCACGTCAGGCCCTCCTGTCTTCCACTGCTTCCTGGAGTTTGGTCAAATTCATGTTGATAGTTTGATGACACTGTCCAACCATCTCGTCCTCTGTCGTCCCTTCTCCTCTTGCCCTCACACTTTCCCAACATCAGGGTCTTTTCCAGGGAGTCTTCTCTTCTCATGAGATGGCCAAAGTATTGGAGCCTAAGCTTCAGGATCTGTCCTTCCAGTGAGCACTCAGGGTTGATTTCCTTCTTTATGGTCCAGCTCTCACTTCCATACATTGCTACTGGAAAAACCAAAGCTTTGACTATGCGGACCTTTGTCGGCAAGGTGATGTCTCTACTTTTTAAGATGCTGTCTAGGTTTGTCATCGCTTTCCTCCCAAGAAGCAGGAGTCTTTTAATTTCGTGGCTGCTGTCGCCATCTACAGTGATCATGGAGCCCAAGAAGGTAAACTCTGTCACTGCCTCCATATCTTCCCCTTCTATTTCCCAGGAGGTGATGGGGCCAGTGGCCATGATCTTAGTTTTTTTGATGTTGAGCTTCAGACCATTTTTTGCGCTCTCTTCTTTCACCCTCATTAAGAGGTTCTTTAATTCCTCCTCACTTTCTGCCATCAGAGTGGGATCATCTGCATATCGGAGGTTGTTGATATTTCTTCCGGCAATCTTGATTCCGGCTTGGGATTCATCCAGTCCTGCCTTTCGCATGATGTATTCTGCATATAAGTTAAATAAGCAGGGAGACAATATACAGCCTTGTCGTACTCCTTTCCCCATTTTGAACCAATCAGTTGTTCCATATCCCGTTCTAACTGCTGCTTCCTGTCCCACATATAGATTTCTCAGGAGATGGATAAGGTGGTCAGGCACTCCCATTTCTTTATGAACTTCCCATAGTTTGTTGTGGTGCCCACAGTCAAAGGCTTTTGCATAGTCAATGAAGCAGAAGTAGATGTTTTTCTGGAACTCTCTGGCTTTCTCCATAATCCAGTGCATGTTAGCAATTTGGTCTCTAGTTCCTCTGCCCATTTGAAATCCAGCTTGTACTTCTGGGAGTTCTCGGTCCACATACCGAAGCCTACCTTGTAGGATTTTTAGCATAATCTTGCTAGCGTGTGAAATGAGTGCAATTGTACGGTAGTTGGAGCATTCTTTGGCACTGCCCTTCTTTGGGATTGGGATGTAGACTGATCTTTTCCAATCCTCTGGCCACTGTTGAGTTTTCCAAACTTGCTGGCATATTGAGTGTAGCACCTTAACAGCGTCATCTTTTAAGATTTTAAATAGTTCCACTGGAATGCCATCACCTCCACTGGCCTTGTTGTTAGCCATGCTTTCTAAGGCCCACTTGACTTAACTCTCCAGGATGTCTGGCTCAAGGTCACCAACCACACTATCTGGGTTGCCCGGGACATCCAAATCTTTCTGGTATAATTCCTCTGTGTATTCTTGCCACCTCTTCTTGATGTCTTCTGCTTCTGTTAGGTCCCTACCATTTTTGTCCTTTATCATGTCCATCTTTTCACAAAATGTTCCTTTAATATCTCCCATTTTCTTGAACACATCTCTGGTTTTTCCCTTTCTATTATTTTCCTCTATATCTTTGCACTGTTCATTTAAGAAGGCCCTCTTGTCTCTCCTTGCTATTCTTTGGAAATTTGCATTCAATTTTCTGTAGCTTTCCCTATCTCCCTTGCATTTTGTTTCCCTTCTCTTCTCTGCTATTTGTAAGGCCTCGTTGGACAGCCACTTTGCTTTCTTGCATTTCTTTTTCTTTGGGATGGTTTTTGTTGCTGCCTCCTGTACAATGTTACAGACCATCCATAGTTCTTCAGGCACTCTGTCCACCAAGTCTAATTCCTTAAATCTGTTCTTCACTTCCACTGTGTATTCAGAAGGGATTTGGTTTAGATTATACCTGACTAGCCCAGTGGTTTTTCCTACTTTCTTCAGTTTAAGCTTGAATTTTGCTATAAGAAGCTGATGATCAGAGCCACAATCAGCTCCAGGTCTTGTTTTTGCTGACTGTATAGAGCTTCTCCATCTTTGCTGCAGAGAACATAATCAACCTGATTTCGGTATTGCCCATCTGGTGATGTCCATGTATAGAGTTGCCTCTTGTGTTGTTGGAAAAGAGTGTTTGTGATGACCAGCTTGTTTTCTTGACAAAACTCTATTAGCCTTTGCCCTGCTTAGTTTTGAACTCCAAGGCCAAACTTACCTGTTGTTCCTTTTATCTCTTGACTCCCTACTTTAGCATTCCAGTCCCCTATAATGAGAAGAACATCTTTCTTTGGTGTCAGTTCTAGAAGGTGTTGCAAGTCTTCATAGAATTGGTCAATTTCAGCCTCTTCAGCATTGGTGGTTGGTGCATAAACATGGATTACTGTGATGTTGAAAGGTCTGCCTTGGATTCGTATTGAAATCATTCTATCATTTTTGAGATTGTATCCCAGTACAGCTTTTCCCACTCTTTTGTTGACTATGAGGGCTACTCCATTTCTTCCACGTGATTCTTGCCCACAATAGTAGATATGATAATTGTCTGAATTGAATTCGCCCATTCCCGTCCATTTTAGTTCACTGACGCCCAGGATGTCAATGTTTATTCTTGCCATCTCCTGTTTGACCACATCCAGCTTACCAAGGTTCATAGATCTTACATTCCAGGTTCCTATGCAGTATTTTTCTTTGCAGCATCGGACTTTCCTTTCACTTCCAGGCGCGTCCACAGCTGAGCATCCTTTCAGCTTTGGCCCAACCACTTCATTAGCACTGGAGCTACTTGTACTTGTCCTCCGCTCTTCCTCAGTAGCATGTTGGATGCCTTCCGACCTGAGGGGCTCATCTTCCAGCGTCATATCTTTTAACCTTTTGTTTCTGTTCATGGGGTTTTATTGGCAAAGATACTGGAGTGGCTTGCCAGTTCCTGCTCCAGGTGGATCACGTTTAGTCAGAACTCTCCACTATGACCTGTCCGTTTTGGGTGTCCCTGCACGCATAGCCCATAGCTTCTCTGAATTACTCAAGCCCCTTCACCACCACAAGGCAGCAATCCGTGAAGGGGAAGGTGTTACTAACGGCGGTTAATCCACGGGGCCGCGGGACTGTCAGAAACAGATGCTCTGCAATCTGAAGCCGTGCGATGGGGCGATGCCCGGACAGGCTTTGGATGGGTCTGAGACAGGCTTAGGAAACTCACCTGTCACTCACCACCAATGTCTAACTAGACTTGCTTCAAACAAAGATGCTCGTTTAGAACTAGAAAGCTGGGGATTGCAACTTGGCTGCTGAGACCGCCCGGATATGATAAAGATAGCCCTCGGAGGTTTTGGGGGGCTGAGACAGGCTGGCCCTCTTGGCACGTTCAGGATATCAGGACCGGCTTTGGGTGTGCCAACTTCCAAGAAGCCTGGCTGGCCCTCTTGCCACGTTCGGGGATGGTGACGGGCTTTGTGTGTGCCAAGAGATGGTTGGGTGGTCCTCTAGTCACGTCCAGGGGTGCCGGGACAGGCTCTGGGTGTGCCAAGAGGGTTGTCTGGCCCTCTTGTCATGTTCGGGGGTGCCGGGACAGTCTCTGGGTGTGCAAAGAGAGAGTTTAGGCTTGGATGCCAAGAGGGCCAGCCTGGGTCTGCCCCACCCAAAGGCTGTCTGTGCGTCACCCCATCACCATATCGCCTGGCTTCAGATTGCAGAGTTGATGTGGTTTTAACCCGTGCCAGGCAGGAGTTCTGCAAAACTTAGCCCGCCGGGTCTACGTAACCAAGCAGGCAGGCAGGGAGGCAGAAGGTGGAACAAACCTAGCCCGCCGGAACTACATAACCCAGCAGGCAGGCAGGGAGGCAGAAGGTGGAACAAATTTAGCCCGACAGAACTATGTAACCCAGCACGCAGTCAGGCAGGCAGGAGTTCAACAGTTCTCGGCCTGCTGGTCTGACTTGATCCAGCAGGCAGGCAGGCAGGCAGGCAGGAGTTCAACAGTTCTCGGCCTGCTGGTCTGACTTGATCCAGCAGGCAGGCAGGCAGGCAGGAGTTCAACAGTTCTCGGCCTGCTGGTCTGACTTGATCCAGCAGGCAGGCAGGCAGGAGTTCAACAGTTCTTGGCCTGCTGGTCTGACTTGATCCAGCAGGCAGGCAGGGAGGCAGGAGTTCAACAGTACTTGGCCTGCTGGTCTGACTTGATCCATCAGGCAGTCAGGGAGGCAGGAGTTCAACAGTACTTGGCCTGCTGGTCTGACTTGATCCATCAGGCAGTCAGGGAGGCAGGAGTTCAACAGTACTTGGCCTGCTGGTCTGACTTGATCCATCAGGCAGTCAGGGAGGCAGGAGTTCAACAGTTCTTGGCCTGCTGGTCTGACTTGATCCAGCAGGCAGGCAGGCAGGAGTTCAACAGTTCTTGGCCTGCTGGTCTGACTTGATCCATCAGGCAGTCAGGGAGGCAGGAGTTCAACAGTACTTGGCCTGCTGGTCTGACTTGATCCATCAGGCAGTCAGGGAGGCAGGAGTTCAACAGTTCTTGGCCTGCTGGTCTGACTTGATCCAGCAGGCAAGCAGGCAGGCAGGTACGACTTGGTTGGAACATGGCCCAAGGAGGCGACTGGAATTGGCAGCTGGAGTTCTGACTGAGGGACAGGTTTACAGGCTGGCAGGAAAGTAGGCAGGTCTCTCTTTTTTTCAGGAGGACTGGAGGGTGGGCAGATGGGCAGGCGGGTGGGCGCAGGCAGGCAGGTGGGCGGTGTGTTAAGGGAGTGACTGTCATTGGAACCCTACCTCTTTGGGTTAAGTGAGGGGAAGCCCAACAAGGGAAGGTTCACCTTGATGAATGACAGTCTCTCCACAGTAATGGGATCCAAACGCGAGCAGCATGGTCAGAGTATGTCTCCGAGATGGAAAACGCACACTCACTTTGGACGCTGGTGGGGGGAATGTAAAGGAGGTCCATGGCCACATTGGACAACTCCGGCCATATGACTAGTTTCCTAGCCCAGTAATGGAGGGGATCGGACTGATGGGGCTGAGGGGGCTCAGCCAGATATTCCCGCACCATAATCTCTGCCGAATCCTCCTCAGCCGGCTGTCTTTCCTCTGAGGCAAGTGCCAAGGTTACCACAGAGCTCCAGTAATGTTGGGGCCACAGCAGTCTCCAGAGACCGATCGAGGGCAGGAATCAAGGGGATGACCTGCCCCAGGCTTGCCGTATAACCACACAAGATGTCTGTGGTTTCCAGGAAGGGCTTGAGCACCTCCACCATCTGGGAGAGGGCCAGCCAATCTGTGGCACTGATGCCCACCTCTCTCCCCCCGGGCAGAATGGGCATGGAGGACATGATGTCCTCCAAAATGGCCTTGTGCTCCATCAGGCGGGACACCATGGTGTAGGTGGAGTTCCACCTGGTGGGCAGGTCTGTTAGGAGAACGTGGGTCTCCTGACCCAACTCCGCCTGCCTCTCACACAGCCGGTGGGCAGCTTTCAGGCTGCGGGAGAAGTGGCCCACCTGTTGGCGGCATTGCTCCAGGAGTGCCTGCGTCCCCCGGGTGCTTACGTCCCACTCGGGCTTGACGTGGCTGCCCAAGCCGAGGGCATTGTTCACCACAAGGTGTAATTTGTGCACCATGCAAACGATGCCCTCAAAGCCCACCGCGTTCAATGCCGCCAACATGTTCCGCCCAGCATCTGTGACCATGTGGCCACAGGTCACCTCCCCCTCCGGTGCCCACTCCTGCAGCGCGGACAGGAACTCATCGGTGATGTTCCTCCCCGTCGCCTGAGCTTCCATGTGCTGCGCCTGCAGTAGAATGGACCTGTAGCCTGGGGGCAGGGCAAAGGCCTCTCCCTGCGGCCCTGTAGCCGATGCCCTGCCACTACTCAAGTCCTCTGGCTGCCACCAGTGGGCTGTGAGCGAGAGGTAGCCGTGCTGACCTCCACTCCACAGGTCCGCTGTGAAGTGCACCTTGTGCCCCTGTAGCCATGAAAAATGGTCACGGACCACCTCCCTCACAGAGTCATAGAACGAGGGCAGCACTCTAGAACTGAGAGTTCTCTGTGAGGGGAGGTCATACTAGGGGAGGTCATACCAGGGGGCAAAAAAATGCAGCAACCGGCGGAAGGCTTGGGATTCCACGATGGAAAGTGGAAGTCCAAGCAGGACAATCGTCTCGGCGATGAGACAAGTGGCCGCCTGCTGGGCCTTGCCCTTCGACTGCCGGCTGAGTGTCATGGCAGACCCAACGGGTGCCACTTCGTGGATCGTGGCCTGCTTCATGCTCCCGGCCCCAAAAACCCCTGTGGCTGCCCTTTTTGAAAGGAGGCACCTCCTCCTGCCTCCCTTCTGCCTCCCCTGGAGCTGCTCTTTTCCCTCTCCCAGATGGCACAGACGAAGTGCCTTCCCTGGACAGGAGCCTTGGGTGGTGCCTCTCCAGATGTTGGCAGAGGGCAGTGGAGGACAGATGCCTGGGGTCTGACCCCCTCTGGACCACCCCAAGGCAGGTATTGCAGCGTGCCAGCCATGGGTCATCACTGAGCACTGTGAAATGATCCCACATGGCCCCCCTGCCATGTTTGCCCAAACGAGGACCCACTGCCTGCCCCTGACTGCTGGCCTGGGAAGAACTCTGTGTCCCAGGGGTGCTGCTGGTCTGGGAGGAGGGAACAGATGACTGTGGGGACAGGGGTGGGTGGGGGCTGTGAAGCCTGCCCTGCCGTTACTGGTTCCAAATCGGACTGGGGATCTTCGGAAACCAATAACTCCTCAGATTCCTCTAGGAAGAGGAGTGGCAGTTCTTTTGGCACCTCTGGAAGCTTTGGTTCTATGCCTGCCTGCAAGGCCACCGGAGGAGGGACAGTGGCACTGGTTATCATAGATGTGGTTGTGCACGTGGTGGTCATGATGATGGTGCTGCTACCTAGCCTGCGTAGCTTCACAGGCTTCTTCCCCTTGGATTGCCCCTGAAGAAATCTATTTTTCTACTGCCTGCCTAACGAACCAACTAAACAAATAAAGCAATGGAGATTGAGGAAGGAAACTAATAGAAGGTCAGAGAGTGTGTGTAAATTTTATTTTTAGAATGATGGTGGTGTAATTCTTTTACTAAAATGTGACCTGCTTGCCTAAACAAAGCCCCCCCTCAGTATAATGTAATTAGGAAAATTTCCCCCCTGACCCACTGTGGCAGAGAAGCCAAAAAAGTCCAAAAAAAAAAAAAGCCCTGCCAGCTAAGTCTCAGTCAGACACACACACACACACCCAAATAAGTTTTAGAAGAAAAAGGAACGATGGATCCAGCCACCCACCAAATTCCCTGAGAGACACAAGCCTCCCTAAAATGAACTTTTGAAAACTGAATAATCCTCCCACCTAGACACACACACACACACACACACACACACACACACACACACACACACACACAAATAAGCTTTAGAAATAAAAGGAATGATGGATCCAGCCACCCACCAAATTCCCTGAGAGACACAAGCCTCTCTAAAATGAATTTTTGAAAACTGAATAATCCTCCCGCCTAGACACGCACACGCACACACAACCAATTTGGGGAAAGGAAAAAATGATTCTCCTAAAATAAACTTTTGAAAACTGAATATAAAGGAAAAGAGATTCCACAGTCACACAATGACAGTTCTCCCCCCCCCCCCCACTGGACGATACACACACACACACACAAGCCTCCAGGAAAAAAAAAAGGTTTGATTGATTTAAATTTGAAATAAAATTAAGCCCTTCTGAAGAAGTAGCCTAAGCTACCTGAAATCCCTCCCCAAATTCCCAGTAAAGTTGATGATGATTGATGAATGATGATGAAAAAGAAAAATATAAGTCTTTGCTTTGCTGCCGCAAAAGCGAAACCTCAAGAGCACCAGCAAGCTAGCGAGCAGCAACTGTTCTCACTGTTGAGCACAAACAGAAGTGGGGAACGGCTGGACGGGAAAAGCTTATATGAAGCGTCTGTAAAAGTAGATACACCTTTCAGCAGCGCTATTGGCTGCTGGACATGCCAATCCAGGATCTCTGTCCTTAGTGGCCAGAGCTTCGAATTGGCGCCAGGAAGCTCAGAGAGGCCCCCAAAAGGGGTAATGAATATAGACGAATATGAACAGATTGACGAATAAAACTGAGGAAATATTTGTCAAGCCATATTTGTCGTGATTTAAAATTTTACAAATACGGATTGACGAATATATGACGAATTGGCTATATTTGTCAGAAAAACTGATCCGTTTTTATATTCGTCCCCATCTCTAATGTTAATAATTTACAAAGAAATCACTGAGTGATGCTAGAGGAAGAGGCTGACAGTTTCACCCCTCCAATGAAGCTGGAGATAAATCCTGGACACTCCAGTCACTAAAGGTTTCTGAGAGAGGTCCCTAGCTGTAGTAGCTTCTCTGCATTTTCTTTTTTCTTTTTATTTTCATTGCAGTGCAAAGTTGGTGTAGTATAGTACCTAGGCTTTGTATTCTTGAATATTCTTCCTCCCTCTTTTTAGAAGCCTAGTTACAGTACTAGTACTGAGTGTGCATCTTTGTGTATGCTTGCCTGCCTTCCTGTATGAGTTTTGAGTGGTCCACTGTAGGATACTAGGGTCTGTATTCCCCCCCTTTCTTTAGTTTCTCTATTCTCGTTGGTGTGGTGGTTTCATTGCCACAGCCCATAACAGCAATCTATCATCCTTCCTTTTTGTGTGTGTATTCTCTGAGTTGGAAGTGAGTAAATATTTATGTCAGATATCATTCTGATAGCACTGTGTAAATCCCCCACACCATTCACAGGCTTTTCCACTTCCCCATTCATGGGAACAAGACTTTTTCTGGAGATCCAAAAAACACACAAATATTGGGATGGACCTAGATTGGATTGGATCAGAGGTCTCCAAAATGGTACAGAGTTGGCTGGGTACAAGTTGGTTTACTCTTTTTCAGTCAGAGACTGGGACAAGGGTCCCATGCCCATGCCAACTACTCATTAAAATATGTACAACATAGTATCACGTGGCATGATAAGCAATTTCAAATAAAGAGAGAAAAATCTTTAAAAACAGATTGTGGAATTACATGTGTGATCATTGAAATGCTTGGTCAAACAGAAGTGTTTTAATGACTTGTCTAAAATAAGAATGACCAAAAAAACTGAATGAGGGATCACAAGAACAAAAGTATTGAACAGTTGCATATTGATCCCCAAGCAGATGAAGGAACCCAAAAGCAGTGACATTTACATACTGCTTCCATCGATTTGGAGAGGGTTAAGTTTCATTAATGAATTGGACAGTGCACAAACAAATCTGGGCTATATCACTCACTAATATATCAGATAATGGAAAAGAAAATTACTCTGCATAAACAATGCTTGAGTGAAAAACATAGCCTATTGAGGCTACTGACACCTCAGATCTGAGGCCAAAACGTTCTTTAGCCAAATGGTGGCATGTTATTCAGTAAAAGTGGAAGAATACACTGAAATAGCAAGAATTCCTAATGGATTACAGATGGCTTATGGTCTTTAGGCAAATAAAGGGATGGGGGAACAGGAGTTGGAGAGGAATTGAAATCACTGAATGGATTTTACTGAAAGGGTATGTTATAGAAAACAGTCATATTACTGGAAGGGTGAGAAAAAAAAGGAAGCAAAGGAATTCTAACACAGCAGAACATGTTTTCCAGATGATTATGATGTACTGCATCATCCCATAATCTATTTCAATTGGTCATACTACCATATTTTCCCGTGTATAAGATGACCCAATGTATAAGACGACCCCCACTTTTCCAACCCCAAATGAGAAAATTTGATCGCTGCTTTCCCCCTCCACTTCCTAAGCCCCGTGAAAGCAGGATCGAAGGGCTGTGGAAGTGGAGGGGGAAAACAGTGATGAAAGGGCTGCAGGATCGCAGTCCTTTGATCCTCCAGCCCTCTCATGGCTGCTTTACCCCTGCACTTCATAAGCCCCACGGGGCCTAGGAAGTGGAGGGGTAAAGCAGCCATGAAAGGGCTGGATGATCAAAGGACTGTGATCCTGCAGCCCTTTGATCCCTTCCCCCCTCAATTCCGTGTATAAGACGACCCTCAATTTTTAGTCTAAAGATTTTGGATAAAGTATTGTCTTATACATGGAAAAATATGGTATTTAGGCACCTGGGGGACCACAATTTCCCCAGCCCTATCATGGGGAACGATAGAGGAAGGAATAATAGGCTCATTTCCTTGATCCACTAAGATTTCTGACATCTAACTTTTGCAAGGGACCCAATAAAAGATGACAGGAAACAAAGGAACACCTTTAAGAACATCATATCCTCAAATGTTGTTAAGTTAGTTTTTGAATTTTAGTTTTTTTCATAGATTGCCACATTTGAGTCAGTTATAGCGCCATTGTTATTATGTTATTATGGGAATGAAGTGGGTGGGGGTGGGGGAGTTTTACTTGTTTTACACTGCCCAGAGTAGTGTGAATTCACTAATCAAGTAGTATATAAAGTAAGTAAGTAAGCAAGCAAGCAAGCAAGCAAGCAAGCAAGCAAGCATTGTGATAGCCTTATGAATTTAACCTGTATTATGTCCAATGTCTTTTGCTGGTCATGCACCATAATAATAATAATAAACTAAACTAAGCACTGCTGATTTGTATCAGTTTCAGCTCCTATGTATTTTAAATCAATTTTTAGTCACATGGTTTTGTATTGCTATGAGTGCTCATTTTGAAAATTATTACTCTGGTATAAAGTAGGGGCTTAAAACTGCACAGGAGATTTTAAATCATTTCATTAACCAGCATGTTTGCAGACCTCGTGGTTTCCATTGTTCCTGATCCTAGTTCATTGCCAATGATTGCAAACTTCTCCTTCCCATTTGTTTTCATTCTTGTGCAATATTTCTTCAGTTTTCAGGCATACTTTGGAATGTGTGCAATTCTCTCTTTTTTTAAAATAAATTTTAACTGACATGGTGACATAACATTACTTTGGAAACCTGTGGCTTCCCACAAAGGCAGTATTTAATACATTTGAAGTGGCATAGAGACTGTCTTTGTGGGTGGTTGTGGATCAAGATGGGCATGAACTGCCAGTTTGGCAGTTTGGCATGTTTCGTTTTTTGGCCAAACAGCTGTTCCACAGTTTGGTACCCTGTAACCTCCACAGTGCCCTACCCTGCCTCCTCTAGGCATTGCCCCCAAGTTGGCACCCTGTGGAGGAGGCAGGGCACCGAACCAAATGTTTATGCCCATCTCTAGCCATTGGTTTCTCTGCCCACAACCACCCACAAAAGCTGGATTTAATACAGCAGTGATGTTCACATTGCCTGACATAATTAATAATCAATTTCACAAGGGTGTTAAATTAAAAAATCACTGCCAGCCTCTTTAAAAAAAAAGTTGCTTTGTGGCAAAAAGAGGGGGGGATTTGCTGTGCATCGGGTAGTCAGGATTTTTAAAATCAGTTTTAATTACGCAAAGCCCTATCCATAAGCAATGCTTATTATCAGTATAACTGCACCCCAAGATACAAGTGAGAACCTCCAAAATTAGGTGTACTTTGCCTTAGCAACCAACTTAAGAAGTTGGGTTAGAGACTAAATGTAAAATAATCATCTCAATGTCTTCATTTTCACATACTCTTTAATTTGGCTAGATTACCACACTTAAAATGATAAATCCAGGAGAAACAGTTTTGAAATTCTCAGATTTATGCTCAGATTTTTGAAGATAACATTCTCTAAAGGTGCACCTTTGTCTGTCAAATATTAGGTAGTTGATTTATTATCTTTATTTCTCTTGCAAAGGAGCTACCGATAGAATTAGGAAAAAAAGGTTCAATACATAGAATAAATTCAACTGTGTAAATATTAAATAGATTTATTTTATTATTACTTCTTCTCAATGAACTTCCTACCAAAAAATATCTTATGATCTTTTTTCTACTTAATCTTCTATCTCCTACCTCTTTTCTCTGTCTTGCTGAATGTAGCTTCATAGCTTAAATCCTTGTAGGCACTTTTCAGGCATTTCCCCACAAATGAGAGAGCTTGTCTATGCCTCCTGAATGAAATAATCCATGCCACATTACTAAACACACTCCCAAAGGGAGCCCAGACCACTTGCATAGAAAAGAAATACTTAATGTATTAACACTTGGTCAGTATGTGGTTCTGATTGTTTTAGCCTGTAGAGGCTGGTTTAATCTTCATGATTTTATACATATTATGATGGACAAATATCTGCTTTGCATTTGAAAAGTCCTAGAGTAAATTCTCCAGAGAAGGTCTGAGATGGTCCTGTTTAAAACCTTGGGAATCTAGTGCCGGGCAGTAGATAATACATGAAAAACTGCATTTCATTAGCTGAAGTAAGAGAATATTTTATATACCATTTTTTTCTTAAATGTTAAGATAATGTTCCCACTATAAAACTTTAAGATTATGGATTGTTGCAGATGACTTTGGTATGTGTTTTCCCCTTAGTGTCTTGCCATCATCCCAAGCAAAGTGATCTGAACCTATGCAGCCATCATTTCTAGGTAACTATGTTCCAGAAAATGTCCATTATCAAGGTATGCTAATAATACCCACAATGGAGAAAACTTACATAGAGATTATATTATAGGGCTTGCTATAAGTTAAGGAACCCTGAATAAAATATGACAAATCTAGTAAACAAAATGGATTTTCATTAAGAGGTAAGAACTTTCTAGTTCTCAGTACTCATTAAATGCTACCCAGTATATTGCTACTTATGCTACTGTTCAGAGCTCCACTAATGATAAAATTGGTGTAGTTATTACAATAGTAGAAGTAGTAGTAATGGTAAGTAGGAGTAGAAACAACAGTAGAGACAGGTACACCTGTATTTATTTGTATGGAAATTTATTATGCAGCAGTGAGACAATAATTTAGATGTAACTGGGAAAAATCTCTCCCTCTGCAACAATGCATTACTTAAGCAACGCCTTTTCAAGTGAAATGCTGGATGGTTTAGTCTGTTAGTTGTCATAATGTCTTCCTTCTGGATTCTGTTCAGAAATAAATGTTTTATACAGAGTGCCCAAGAGTACATATCTGGCAACATTTATGAATCTGTAATGGGGGAAAATCACACTTCTCCTTTGAGGGCCCTATTTTTACTGCGTATTTAAGACAAAATTTGAACTAATGTGGCGTTACTGTCTGTCACAAAACAGTACAGCAATTAGATTATACATAAGGATGAATTGCTTCAAATTGGGGTTGACACCCATTTCCAGCTTTTTCTGGATTTTGTACTCCAGGAATTCATAATAATAAGCAGAAACTGTGCGAAAGGAGAAACCTTTTCCAACACAAAGCACAGGTTTGTGTCTACTCCTACAGTTCAATTTAAAATAATAAAACAAGTGTTACATTCTTTTCTCTGAGAAATAATGCAATGTAGTGGTTAGAGTGTCGCACTAAGACTCAGGAGGCCTGGGTTCTAATCCTCACTTGTCCATGAAACTCAGTTAATAAACTTAAGCCAGCTACATTCTCTTCACCTGATCTAACACATTCTCTCCACTTGATCTATGTCACAGAGTTATTGCAAGGATCAAGTGGGGAGGAGCAGAAGTACAGAACCTTGAGCTTATTGGAGGAAAGGTGGGCATAAATGGATGAAATATTAAACAATGAAATCCAGCAATGCAAATAGGCAGTTAGACACATGGATATAGGAGAACATCAGCACAAATATTTGCAGGCCAACTATGCCATGTCTGAATTCCTACCAAGCCTCCCCCAAGCTCTTCTCAGCTTCCCAACAGTCATTAGCTTGTCCTCATTCCCAGCCATTTTTCCTTCCAGGGCCAAAGGGAAAGCTGGACTGTCTCTCCCTGTCCACCTTGTGAATAATGGTGAAACACAATTGGCCAGTTGCACCATCCCAGTGCCATTTGTGTGTACTAAATCAGCTAAAACAAGCACTTCTATTTTTTTTTCATTTGCTATATTAAAATTGGATTTGTTCCAGTTTCTATTAAAAGCTGTCTGACACAGAGCACATCTACTCTGAGCTTGGTATTGAGCCAGAATAGATGGCTCATCCCTTTCTGACTTTCATTGCTTATGTGGAGCAGAATTACGGCACGAGTCCAACTGGAGGACATCGATTATTTACAGAGAGGCAGGAAAATGCCACTACAGCATGTATTCTACTGTTGGTTGCTCAACTAACTAAGAAAAAATGGTTCTATCAATTATTCAGCTGCTGCTTCCACTGAATGTCCTGTTTTCCACTTCATCAAAACTCTGTTTTACTTTTTTGCATGCCTTCCACTGTAACTGTACATTTTAACCACACAAACGTTCAATCTCCTCTTTATGCATCTTTAGAGAGCTGGATCTCATTGAAGCATTATGCAAAATAAAAGTTCTATGTGTCAATTATATTAGAGAGTGATACGTAGTACACATTTAGTCAGATTAGGCATCCTTCAGTCTTGAGAGACTATGGTAATGTGCTCTGAATAGAGGTCTTGGAACAGCATCTAGTGTGGCTGAGAAGGCCAATTCGAGAGTGACAATCCCTTCCACACTGAAGACAAATACAATCTGTCCCCTGTCCAGCTCCCTGATTTTCCTGGTTTCGGGGCTGCCTCTTTGCCTCGGCCTGCTGGACAAGTGTCTCTTCAAAATGGGAGAGGCCATGATGCACCACCTGCCTCCAGGCTGAATGCTCAGATGTCAAGGTTTCCCATCTGTTGAGGTCCATTCCTAAGGCCTTCAGATCCCGCTTGTAGATATCCTTGTATCGCAGCTGTGGTCTCCCTCTGGGGCGATTTCCCTGCACTAATTCTCCATACAGGAGACCTTTTGGAATCCGACCATCAGCCATTCTCATGACATGCCTGAGCCAATGTAGACGTCCATGTTTCAGTAATGTATACATGCTAAAAATTCCAGCTCGTTCTAGGACTACTCTATTTGGAACTTTGTCCTGCCAGGTGATACCAAAAATGTGTCGAAGACAACGCATATGGAACGTGTCCAGCTTCCTCTCCTGCCATGCATGAAGGATCCAGGATTCACTGCAGTACAGGAGTGTACTCAGGACACAGTCTCTATAGACCTGGATCTTGGTATATGCCGTCAGCTTCTTATTAAGCCATACTCTCTTTGTGAGTCTAGAGAACATGGTAGTTGCTTTGCCAATGCATTTATCCAGCTCGACATCTAGGGAGAGGGTGTCAGAGATTGTTGAGCCAAGGTACCCAAAGTCATGAACAACCTCCAATTTTTGTGTGGAGATGGTAATAGAGGGAGATGATTCCACGTCCTGGCCCATGACTTGTGTTTTCTTCAGGCTGATTGTTAATCCAAAGTCGGAGTGAAACAGGGCTGTGTCCTCGTGCCGACCCTGTTTGGGATCTTTTTTGCTGTCATGCTCAAGCACGCCTTTGGAACTGCAACAGAAGGTGTCTGTCTCCGGACTAGATCAGATGGAAAGCTCTTTAATCTCTCTAGATTGAGAGAGAAGTCCAAAGTCCAGCTGAAATGCATGCGGGACTTCCTCTTCGCTGATGATGCAGCTGTTGTTGCCCACTCTGCCGAAGACCTCCAACAACTTATGAATTGTTTTAGCAAGGCCTGCCAAGACACATTTAGTATTGGCATGCATTTCAAGAAACCATTCTGCCTTGGAGAGAACACTGGTGCCATATTTAACATGACAGTGCCAGCAAGTTCAGGAGCATAAGCTCGGGGCACTGCTCAGTGCCAATGTCAAGCCAGACAATTTGGGGAGACCAAGGGGCTGGTCCACCAACCACACAGAGGAGAATTTTTAAATCACACACCTGAAAGTGTCAGTGACATCATCACAAGTACAGCTTAAACTTCAATAAAATATATCAGGGCATGGCTGGTATAATTACTGCAGTAGTAATGGAGAGGTCTGTAATGGGCCTGAAGCTCAGTGCCAGTATTGTGTATAGCAGACAGCCCATTAAGCTGCTGGACTAAATGACAGGATTCACTGTGGAGAGTTTGCCCAGGGCCCAACATCAGGTGGTCAGCTTGAAAAAAGGAAGAAATAGAGTACTGTCGTATAATGACAGCACTGCAGATGGAAATTAATCTGCTTTGCCCCATTGAATGGCATTCCTTCACCCAGAAGAACATGGGATCAAATCCTGCAATTGTTGCATCCATCCTATATTCAAGCTTCTTGGTGTGTGTGTGTGTGTGGGGATGTTCGGAAAGAAGGAATATTGGAATTTTGAGTCAATTGGTTACTTTGCTTCAGTTTGAGATAAGTGATGTAAAAGTTCTTCTACTGGTTGATGAGGAAATAAATCCCAGAGCTCTTGGGCGGGCTTGCTTATAATTGTAACCCTCTGGAAAACTTACTAGTTCTACCCAAACCATTCCCAAACCATAAGTAATCTAGTTGTCTATCATACTTTAAAAAAATCATCTACTCATCAATCACCATTAGGAAACCTTGAAAACTGAATAAAAATGCTAATTAAAGTAAAAGGTGTTGACTAACAATAATTTATTTAACAGAACAATGAAATATGAGAGGGAACGGTGCAGATAATTGTATAACCTCACATTAACTCTCTAAACAGAATGAAACAAACAAACAAACAAACAAAAATAGGAGCCTGGATGTGATACATACAGCCTTGGGCTGGAATCTCTGGTCTCAAAACTGCTGCTGGGTTAATTTTGTGTGATTGTATATAATTATACTTCTCTTCCTTGCTGTCTTTTCTAGCTACTGCCTTTTATCCATTCATTCTCACTGTGTTTTCCACAATTGTTTCCTCTCTCAGATCTCTCACACTTCCTCTCCATTGTCTCACAAAACACTTCTCATAATTTTCCGTCACATCTTCTCAGGTCTCAAAAGAATTGTGGTCCAAGGATTCAATATTTGTATGTGGAGGGAATAAATCTCCCTTACTTCTGCACTGTACCTAGTGTGGTGTAGCGGATAGAGTAATGGACTAGGACTCAGGAGACCTAGGTTTGATTCCCTGGTTCTACCATAGAAACCCACTTGGGTGTGGAACTGGTAAAACCACTCCTTAAATGCCTCATCATAAATATTAAATAATAATAACCATGTGCTGTCAAGTTAATTCTGACTTATGGCAACACTCTTCAGGATTTTCTAGGTGGCCAGTACTCAGAAGTGGTTTACCATTCATTTTTTCTGGGGGCATTCTGGGACTATGCAGCTTGCCCAAGGCCACAGAGGTTGTCTCTACTCACAGGAGGTACAGTGGGGAATCAAATGCCCAACCTCTGGCTCTGCAGCCAGACACCTAAACCACTAAACCAACCAGCTGAAAACCCTATTAAAGCCACCATTAATCAGTTCTGACTTGATGGTACATAACAAAAACAATCCCACAGAAGGTGTGGATCAGTGTAGTAACATGTAGTCTGACCTTGTGAGGTCACGTTCAATGATTGACGGAATAGATGTTGCACATAACTAGTTGTTATGTGCTTGTGACTCACAGATTGAAAAGGAAGAGGTTGGTGGACAAGGCCCAGATCTCTCTTTCCCATTTTAACAATGCCAGTAACTATCAAAACCCTATAAATTTACCTTGTGTTAGATGCAGTGGCAATACTGAAGGCTCCAGGACGTTTCTGGGCTGCTGGCAGGAAACTTTACTGTTCTAGGCTGACAGTGAGAGGCAGTAAATACAATGAAGCAAAGAAGCATTGACTATAATGTTCCTGGCTGCACCTAGCCATGGCGAAGGAGGTAGCAATATTGTTAGATGATAATATTGTTAGATGAGCTGAAGCTGATGTCCCAGCAGGAGAGATTGGAAGAAAGAAAGTGTCCTTCTGATGCCATTGCCAAATGGTATTAATATATATATTAAATTGTAGTATGTGAAATATGGAGACAGTGGTTTAAAAAAGTAATTCTCTAGTTATGAGAGAGTGCCAAATATTATTCCGTATTTGCAATTGCCTTTAATGAGATCTCCCCCCCCCCCCAAACCATCCATCCACCCTCAGGGTGATTTTGATCTCATTTCTCCATGTGTAGAGTTTTCTAAATGGGCAGCAGGGTAACATAACACAACACAGTTCATTTCAGATGAGCTATTTTGTCCTGGGTATGAGGAGCTGTAAGTTCAGCATGAGAGACGAAATGTAGGGAAAAATAAAAGGCGAGGGGTGAAAAAAAATCCAGATTAGATGGGAGAAGGCTGGAGGAAATCCAAATGATCTTTGCTGTGATGATGGAGTTGGCAACTTGCAAGGAATGACTCTATTAAATGGACCGAGAGTACCCCTGATCCTCCAACACATATTATCAAAATGGCCTGTTCTAGATTTGCCAGCTTTGAGTGGGTATTAAATTTGCAGAATGGGCAGTTAGGTTCCCCTGTTCATTGCTTTTAAATGTGTTGCAAGTGGGACAGCAAATTTTAGGGGCAATTTCTAAGAGATCTTCAGGGCTGCTGAAGCATTCATTTTCATGATAGGGACCACTTAGTGTTAATATGGGTGGCAGTATTGTCCTTTTTCCCCTTCTCTCTTCACCCTTTTAAGAATAATCATTCCTGCTCATGTCAACATAGCCAGCAACTCACATGCTCTTCCTCTGGTAGTCTGATTGACGTATTTATTTTCCTGGGAGACACCAGACCTATTCTGGCATGAAAGTAGGACATGCCAAGGAGTTTTGTATGTGTATGTGTTTTGTGTGCATGTGTGTGTGTGTTTGTTTATAAGATATCATGTCTTGTTGACCCTGAGAGTGGAGGACCTGCAACCATACAGTGAAAAAGAAAAAGAAAATCCATTCCCAGTTTGCTGTTTATGAATGAGACTTCAAAATTCAGGGACTGTTCAAATCAAATCTTATAAATTTGCTTGCATATTTGCTTACATATCATTTAATTTGTAAATTTGCTTACATGTCAAACCATGAACTTACATTTCCCATAAAAATTCCCCTATGTTCAAAACCAAATGCCTAAGATTTGATCTAAATCTAAATCTAAATCTATTTATTCTTCAACTGGTTTTACTTCAGGTTTCATTTTTTTCCTTTAATTTTCTTTGGTACGCTTCATGAATACTTCATAAACAATGCAGGTGCAACTCTTGTGGAATTAGTAGGAAAAATTATAGCAGCTCCAGGAAGACATACTTTAATTTGGGGTGGTTTGGGGGAGATTATACTAAGGGTAAGACTATAATAGAAGGAATGTTGTATTTAAAAGGTACTATTTTGTCCTTCATACATTAGGATGGGAAATTTAAGTCCTCAGAATCAAACCTGCTTCATAAGAATTCAGTTTTAAATCACGAGACTGGCAACCTATCATGAAGCCTCTGTCCTATGTGATCTGCCTTACATAAGGCCTATCCTATAGACATTTTATCTTAAAAAGGTTTTCAGGTATCATTCAAAAGGAGAAAAAGCTATAACTCATCCTGGGCTTTTGTCAAGGTAAAAAAACTCTTTCACACATGATGGATGTCAATGGGGCTCATTGCATACTAAATGCTATGAAGTGATGGATTCTGTCATGGAATCTCATGGAAATTCGTGTGAGTTTTTTTTCCACCCTTTTTCTTGGATTGATTCCCATTGTTGTAACTAAGGTGCAACATCTTGGAAGTGGAAGGAAATGGCATGGAAAGCACATCTCACAACTGCCAATCAACATTTCAGTGATAGTATTTAGGAATCAAGGGGGAAAACACAAATAATGAACGGTGTCAGCTCTTGCTGTTCATGGCTGACATTTTTAAGACATAGAATGAGGGGACAGACTAAATGTTCTCTTGATACATACCACAGGACAGAATTATGGTACACATCTGATATTTCGTTATCTAACTACAGGTGGGCAAATCCTTTCAAGAAACACAGCACGGAGAGAGGGAAAGTCGCACTTTCTTTCTTCATTGTAATAAAAGTCAGTTTGAGCATCCCATTCCACATATGTTGAGAACACTTCAGAGGGTCTCACCCCTTATAGTTTTTGTTATGAAGTGTGGGGATTTGAATTTGGCTCACATTGGGGAAGAAGAAACACCACCCCCATGCTTGCAATCAGATAAAGAAAACCCTGATGTGTAGTTGCAAAGCTGGCCCAAGATATTAAACATGAATAACATGATGGTCCCTTGCCCCATTCCATGCACAAAAGCTGACTAGACTGGCAGTGGCATCCTTCTTCAACACTGGCTGTGAGACAGCAATCTGTCCTGCTTCTGGAAGTAGCAGGTTGGTTTGAGGAGTGCAAAGGAGTCATTTAGTTATTTTCTCCAGTACTTGACTGCCACCTCCTAGCATCTTCTGTCTGAGGCAACTGCTTCATTCTACCTCATGCGACAACCATTCTAGCATAGCTGCATGACAAACAGGCAGGCAGGAAGGCAGACAGACAGAAGAAAATTGATTTGTTCAAAATATGTTGCTTAAAGAGAGCTTTGTAGATAGCCTGGACCACCTGAAAGACAAAAAAGTGGATCGTAGAACAAATCAAGCCTGGACAATCTATGGAGGGCAAAAATGATGAAACTGAGACTTTCATACCTTGGGCACATGATGCAAAGGCAAAATTCTCTGGAAAAGACAATAATGCTGGGAAAGGTTGAAGGCAGCAGGAAAAGAGGAAGACAAATACAAGATGGATTGATTCCCTAAAAGAAGCCACATGCTTGGTCCTGGAGAACTGGGCACTTCTGTACAATGTGGCATGTGGTGAAAGGGTTAAACTTTTAGTGTAGGAGTAATGGAATTGAAACATATTATTATGATATTTTCATCTGGCCTGTCATAATATCTTACTGTGTGGTTAACTTTAGCATGTTCCACATGGTTACATACCTCCATCCCATGTGGTTTTCACTAATTTGTGCCCAGTGTATGTGTACACTGCTGAGTATTACTTGCTCAATATATGAGTATGACAAAGAAACCCTCAGGCTGCCTGGAGGTATGTGCTATCAGACTGGAATAATAAGCTTGTATTTCTGCCTGGGTATCGTGTGCTAATTCAGGCAACTCAGTTCTTCACTCCTTAAAAGACCTTCTTTTTGATCTGCATTGCCCCACGCTAACTGAGGCAACATCCCAGCAGATATAGATTACTCAGCTGACCTTGTATCTCAGTTCAAGTAATCTTCTACTTTTCTCCCTTCCATGTTGATGAAATATGTCTACCATGCAGGAGGCAATTAGAAGTGTTTTGCAGTTTGATTTTTGTACTATAATTGCAAAGTCAATGAGTGAAGCATTTTTCTTGATTCATCAGTCTTGTAAAAGACGAAGTCAATCAGGACTGGCTGATTTACTCCAAGATATATATGTACCCTCTCCCCATACATTTCTATTTCTTTTACAGCACATAAATGTGGGTTTAATAGGTATGATCTCAATCTTCAATCTGGTCGGTATTGCAAAGAGATTTCCTCTTGAGCAGTTTGCATGTGGGAAATCTCAAAACCATCTGGACAAAAGTGTTGAAAGTCTCCAGCTACAATCTACTGATAGGAGAATATGACCCGAGAGAGTTGGTGGGTGGATGTATTTGAACTCACACTCAATTCATTACTGACACTACTCTTCAGTCACTAAGAGTAATAGAATTGAGAATGGACTCTATTTGGGTCTGCCCTTACTGTGGCTACCTATCACTATTGTCTCTGCAAGGCACTTTTTCTTTCCTTGCCACCCCCATCCTTTCCCCTAAACCTGCATGAGTGTTGAGCAATTATGCTGGTTTAGAGTACACCACTCAACATATCCATTCTTCTCTGAGTTTGGAAGCTATGCGAGATTGGGCTTGGCTAGACCAATAAGGAATATTAGGAACCTCCAGAGAGGCCTAGGAAAGAATCTGGAGACAATCAGAGTTAACAATACTGAGCTAGATGAAGCAATGGTCTGATCCTATCTTTCTGTGTTCCTAAGGGCAGCATGACTACTACAGCTCCTTTGCTCCTTCTCTACCTCTCTTTCTTGTCTCCCCCCAATGCTGCAACAGCAGTGTGCCAGAGAGAAGGATCCCCTTTTTTTCAGAAAAAAAGATTCTCCATGATTGTCATGCCACCTTAGGTTTTAGAAACGCTTAGTTAAAGAAGACAGCCAGGGCTTCACAAAGAGATCTCTTAGGAAGGAGCCACAAGAGGCCAGATTGCCTAACATCTTTGAAGACTGTTGAAAAGAAAGATTTCCAGTTATCTTTGCAATGAGGTGAGGAGCCTTGGGGCAAACTCCTATCTTATGTGAAAAACAGCAGAGCCCTGTGACACCTTTAACAAGTTTTACTTGGCATAAGCTTTCCTGGAGGACGGCCCACTTCTTGCTAGGCATCCGAAGAACTGGGTGGCAGTCCATGACAGCTTCTCCCCAATACAACTTGTTAATCTTAAAGGCACCACAAGACTCAGCTGTTTTTGCTGTAAGAGACTCATACAGCTATTATCTCCCTAGTGGGAGGAAACAGCTTTATTTTATCCTTTGTGCATCACAATTGCATCTCTCCAAAGAGGTCAAGACAGCACACATTGCTCTTCTCCCTATTTTTATCCTCACAAGAACCCTGTGGGTTATGGTAGGCTGAGAAATAGTGCCAGACTCAAGATCGCCCTGGTTGCAACTACACTTACAGAAAGAGCCAAAGTTGCTTCACAACAACTTCATCTGTTTCACAGGATGCAAGCCTTGGTGCAGTTTTTAAAAGGACACATCTGTGCCTTCTTTAAACCACACTAGGGCTTCTGTCCCAGCCAGCAGGTGCTGGGAGGCTTCCCAACTACTGACAACTTCGGGGTCAGGGCTTGTCATGTGGCAAAATGGAGTTACTGGATTTGTGAGGCAAAAACAGCTTCCAGGCCACCTCAGCACTGGCCAGTTGGGACCATTGTTTTTGCTGAGGTGGGGGCAGCTCCAGCAGCAACTTTTTGCCCACATGGCAAATGAGCAAGGCTGCCTCCCCCCCCCCACCCCCCGGTGCTGTCACTAGCAACAGGAAGCCTTCCAATGCTGGGCAGCCTGCCCCATGTTGTGCTTTCATGTGAGGATTTGCATTACAGCACAATGTGTGAAACAGGCAGTTTCACACTTGTATTCAGATAATGTATAATAAAAAACTTACTGCTGATTATCTGAAATGTGTAGTTCCTGCCCCTGTGAGCTTCTGAGTCAAGGGAGGATTCAATTCTGGGCCACCCACTTGTCCAACACTCCATCATGCTGACTTCCATTTTCCTCAGATGGACACTTTCACAGTCTTTCTGGATGCAATGTTTGTTGCAGATCCATTGCAGATCTTTGTTCCAAATCAAGTGAAGTCACCAGAATGAGCAGCAATACGCACAGATTGTCTACCCAAGGATTCATATTACACTGGCAAGGCAAGGGCAGTCTGCCTTTTGTTCAACAATAGGAACTCACTCTAAATTAAGCATTGCATCTCCTAATGTTGGTTTAAGTCCAAATTCTCATTTCCAAGAATCCTGGGTCTCTGAACAGAACACTGCCTAGTGTGTTTCAGGGTACTCTTTGCGTCAAACAGAATAATCCCTTCTTTTTAGTAAAAGAGTTGAAAAGTACATGACATTTAAATTAATCCAATCATGGCAGTCTATGCTCTGATTTGGTTCATAGCTGGGCCCAGCAAGTGGAGGCTGTATATGCCTGAAGCTCCTTCTCACCTGTGTGCTCATTTCGGGAGGATCAAAGGAATGAAAAATGATCCCCCTATTTGAATGCAGGCAGGCAGGAATTGGATGACTTGTCCTTGCATGTCCAGACGGAGAGAGTGGTGGCTGGGTCAACTTGCCAGGTAGGTGGGGAGAAGCTGCTTCCAGCCATTGGACTCACATAGAAAGGCCATTTGAGTTTTTCCCATTGCAGCTTCCAAGCATTTGCTTCTGCCCCCACTAGCTGTGGTTCTGCTTGACCTGAAGGTAAGGTTAAATAAGAAGTCCTGATCTCGAAAGAGTTTGTGATCTTAAGTGAGGGTTGCCACCTCTTTTTTCTGATTGGCTCCTCAACTGTAATTCTTGCATATAAGCAGACTGCCTGATGGGAGTTGGCCAGGGCAAATGAGGGAGATTTTTATTTCAATTTGTTTTTCAATTATTTGCCAAAATCCAGAAATGTCTTCCTACTGAGCATGGGAAGATGTTGAGGCTGAAAATATTAATTTATGGAAGGAAGCAAAACTGACAGATTTTCCCATTCATACTTATGACTTAATTATTAAGCAAGTAACAAGTGTTTTAGATATTGTACAAACTAAAATCAAAGACATGCTAACCACAGAGTTGCACATAAAGGAACTTTGTGTGCAATACCTTGGGACGGCTCATATAACCAGTACAAGTTGATGTAGAGAGAAAAAATTGGAGGGGGGTTTAGAATAATAATAATATAATTGGGGCCTGTGGGACTGTGTTGAGAGGCTATTCTTTTATTATTATCAGCAATCTTTGGCTGAGAGAGTTCATCTTACTGCAAAGAAAGATTTTTTTGTGCTCTCTCAGTTTTCATCATGATGAGTGACGGAGTTCAATTCTCCTCTTGAAAGTTCAATATTTCCTTACATCAAAGAGAACACATGCTAAGGAGAATCTTTTTGGTAAGGAACAGTAGTTCCTCACCAAAAATGAAAGCTGAAGGCTCAGAATTATAATTATTCGTCTATGAAAATGCTCACAAAATAAAAGCTTAGCTTTCCTTTTGCACTGCTTCGTCGTTTTCAGATTTTCTCATTTTTCAAGCATACTTTCACATCTGTGTCCATTTAGGCTTTGGTTAAATGTGTAGATCAGGAGCTGGACTGCATCCATTGGTGATGCCCTCATCATCTGCACATTTGTCCTTTTGTGTATGGCGGGCATGGAAATGTGCCCTTGTGCAGTCAGGAACCAAGATAATGCAAAGTTGTCATCAATAGAGATGGGCACAAACCTTGGTTTGGAAGTTTGTGCCAGTTCATCAGACCAGCACCACAGGTGCCACACGTTCCCTTCCCCCATCCACCCCCACCCGGGTCATCCACTCACCAGCTGGTGTGCACTGTTCTCCTCCTCCTCTTTCTGCATTTGACCAGGACTGGTCAGGACTGGCAGGAGCACGTGCCTTCTTCCTCGACCTCCTCCTCCTCCAGCAGCCACCCACTCAAAGGCAGTGTTGCAGGAATCCCTGCCCTGACTCCTCATCTGAGTTGGTGGCTGCTGGAGGAGGCAGAGGAAGGAAGTACATGCTCCTGCTGGGACTGATTGAATGCTCAAAGATGAGGAGAAGAGCAGCGCACACCAGCTGTTGAGTGGAGGATCTGGCTGGGAGTGGGGGAAGGGAACATGTGGCACCTGTGGTGCTTGTCCAATGAACCAGCACAAACCTCCGAACTGAGGTTTGTGCCCACTGCTAGTCATCAAGCATCTACTCCAATGACTCTCAAACTCTGGTACCACAGGGATTTTGGACTTCAACACCCCAAAGCCTCACCAAGCATGGCTAAAGGGGAAGGATTCTGATGGCTGAAATCAAAAGATCTAGAAGACAGAAGGCTGAGAAGTATTGTTCTACATGCTTATAGCTTTAAACAACATGCAAGCACCCTTAAGAAGGGATGAGTGAATGTTCCATTTGATAGAAATTGAGCAAAATTGGCATATATCTGGGATGGAAAGTAAGTGAGTTTTTTTCCTTTTTAATTTTTCTTTGTTCTCTTCTAAAACAGTGATCCAAATCCTGTTGGTTAGAGTAGTAAATCACACTAGAGTAGGTCCATTGAATCAATGGGAATTTGGTAAAACAACTCCTTCATAAATTCTATTAATTCAAATGGGCTACTCTAGTTGCACCTTACTTTTGTAAAGGAAGTCAAAATGGTCTCATTTGAATCAAGGGAACTTATGGAGGAGTTGATTCACGAAATCACCATTAATTCAGTTGGCCTACTTTAGTGTGATTTTCTATGCTAAGCAACAAGATTTCGGCCAGCGTTGGAGAAACATACACTAACAGTTTGTTCCTCCTGGCTGAAATCATGTTTCACAGTCCAGTATGTGTAACGAGAATGGTGCCATCAACAGCAGCAAATTGCCACTGACTAAAAGCTTCCTTTGGTGATTTTAGGGTACATATGACTTTGTGGCATTGTGTATGAGTTGTGTGCACCCCAAAATTATCAACAGAGGCTGTTAATAAACAGCAATTTGCTACTGCTGACAGCATCATTCCCACTGTGCATGTGGAGCTGCAGAACAGATTTCAGTTCCTGAGTGTTCAAACATGTTAATGTTCAACCATCCCTTATTGAGACAGTGAGGGAAAGTCTCTTCATCTTTAATACTGATATAGCAAGCAGGCATACCTTGGTCTTCTTCATGGTGGAAATAGCTGAAAGGGTTGAACATGACTGGAGCAGATTGGGGAGAAATTTGTTTCAATTCATTTTTGAAGCACTTACTGAAATCCATGTTTTTCCCCAAACAGGGTAGATAAAGAATGTGACATTTTAAAATATAAATGGAGGAGAAAGCAGTACTGTCAGATTTTCTCACATACTTCTCACACCTTTGACCAGTAGAAAAATGAGGCCTTTGCCCTTGGCTCAGATCATGAACTGCTAGTACCTTCAGCTCTATGTGCAGAGATGAGGGACCATCAGAACAGAGAAGGTGATATAGTCTTGCTAATTCATGGAAGTGTTTTATTTACATGAGAAGAAGAAAGTATGAAAGGCAAGAAGGTGCCTTTCCATTATGATAAGATGAGATCAATTGCTTTAGGTGTCTTACATATTCCTATGTTCAACTACAGTTACCTTATCTCAGAAATTCATATTTTATAACCTGGATGTGGAAGCTGAAACGGCTTTGGCTGAAAATTACTGGACTCTATGGGGATCACCATCCCACTCACCTTTGCATTTGTTATCTTCTAAGTAAATGATAGGCTGGACATGTATTTGTGTTTTTACCATGACAACTGAGATGACAATTGATCCCCACTGTGTAAGTGTATGTCATGATTAGTCTTGCCTGTCAATGTGCCATTGAGTTGCTGTTCACCTAGCTGGTGATTTTTGATTGCAGCTTTATTAAAGAATTCAGTACTTGAAATGTGTCAGCTCTGGGTGAGGGTTGGTTATCTTGTTGCGATGGCACTTGGGAGAAGCGGGTTCTAATCACCATTCAGACACGAAGTTCCCCGGGTGATATTGCAGCCAGCTAGTCTGTCAGTTTAGCTTAGATTGTTGCAGGAATAAAATAGATGCTTCCCTAAGCTTGCTATCAGAGGGATGGGATAAAAATAAAAAATTGTAAAATTAATTCATTGTAAATAAGTTTACTGGTATCTTTGTATTTTACTATTTCCTTAGAAGAACCCGTTGATTATTACCTGCTCACATGTGGTTGATACTATATACATCATTTGCCATTCTGTAAAGTTTTATAGTTATTTTCTTGTTCCACTTTCTCTCTGTGTGTGTCTGTGTCAGGTGCCCTGGACAACGTGTATTTTTAAAAACGCTGCATCCCCTTGATACACTGCATGGGGCTCAGGGCACAGCACTTTACATATCTTATATGGCCCCAGGAGGGCTCCAGACCAACGGCCCTATGGAATCACATTCCAGTGGCAAGGGGGGGGATCCGACCAACACTGCTAGTCAGCCCATATTATTACCAGTTCTGGACTTAGGTTAAAATTTGGTGCCTGTACACATTCTCTCCTTTGGAGAGCAGACACTTTTACTATTGGAACATCTTCTACCCATGCTGAAGGAGACAGACCCCTAAATGTATCTCACCTGGCAGAAAAATCTTAACTGGAAGGCTTTGAGACTGAGCTGAGGCTAGCTGTGCCTAGCTTCCTGTTCAGAAAGAAACTAGCTAGCACTGGTACATAAACAGGAAGCTTGGGCAGACTTAGACCTGGATCAGCCTCAAAGTCTTCCAGTTGAGCCTTTTCCCTCTCAGTATCAACATATATACAGTGGCCCGAGCAGGTACGATTGCAGAGGTGGAGCTAAGTGCACTTAGCTGCCGGTTAAAGGATTTTCAAAGTTGCCAGCAGGGCCACTTTGGGAGCTGCAGGAGTTAGTTGATCACCTTAACATTGCCTGTAAAATAGTAGCTCTGGGACAGGCCTTCTTAGGCAGATTGTGCAATGAGATGGGGGGCCTGGAGAGGCCTCATCATTGCAAGAGGGTGAGTGCTGCCATGAGCACAGATCTCCAGACAAGGGATGATTTTCTTTAAGGGAATATGATGGAATTTCCTTTTGGAGGGATACACAATTTCAGGCTATTTCAGATGCAACCAGGCCAACAGGTTTTGCTTTTATTTAGGGAGAAGTTGTGCACAGAGATGTGGCCTGTTGTTTCGAGTTCACTTTTTCTTTTTTCCCTTTTCCTCTGGTGGTGGCTGCTTTTCTATGGCCCAAGGAATGGTCTAATTCTGCTGTCCATTTTTTTGGTGTGACAACATGACCATTATCTATGTAGTAAACCAGCTGTCATCTAAATCAGTGTATGACTGTATGATGTGCTTAGTGGGGCCCTTCTCCCTTCATTGCCTCAATTATAATGTAGTTTTTATGGATGGTCATGTGTCAGGAGTTAGCAATAACATTGTTGACACTTTGTTCCACCAACAGATGGACCCCTTCAGGCAGCTGGCAGCAGGTCCAGAGGAAAGCCAAAGAAGTTTCTGGTTGAATTTTGTTTGCTTGGAAGGCAGACGCTGAGTGAGCCACAAGGTAGTCTTATCACCTCACACTCCAGAGGCACTTATGCCCAGATGTGTGCAGAATTTTCTGATTTCAGAAGGCAGGCACAACTTTCAGGGGAGTGACCTTTACTTGTGGAGTTTTAGTGCCACAGTCAATACCACAAGCTCTTTGCCCTAGCATTCACACCAAAGGCCAAAGGATATGCAGTCATAACTAGAGAGCATTGGGAAGATGGTAGAAAGTTTGAGCAAAGAGCATGGGTCATGAGAAGATGCTTCTGATGTCCGAGGTTTTAAAAGGAATACATGGGGTCTGAGCCACTGTTCATAGCTCCTGGTATGAGTCGCTGCTTTTTTATGTAGCAGCCCTTACTGCTCTTTGGGGAGCCTTTAGGGTTAGTGAGCCTCCTGGTGGTGTCCTGATCTGGTCAGGTGGGGCATCAGTTTTCAGATCTGATAATAGAAGGGGAAAAGGTTAGGATCACACTTGGCAACTCCAAGACAGATCAGATGGGCCATGGGGTGATAATGGAGTTAGGATATGGCAATGTGGAAGGAATCTGCACAGTTTGTGCTTTGTAGGCTCATTTGCTGGCCAGAGATCAGATGGGTGGAGTCCTCTTTGTGCATAGCAATGGCGCAGTGGTTAAACTGCTCTACTGCAGCCAAAACTGTGCTCACGACCTGGGGTTCAGTCCCAGGTAGCCGGCTCAAGGTTGACTCAGCCTTCTATCCTTCCAAGGTCGGTAAAATGAGTACCCAGTTCACTTGGGGGGGGGCAATGTGTAGCCTGCATAATTAACTTGTAAACTGCCCAGGAAGTGCTTTAAGCGCTATGGGGTGGTATATAAGCAGCACACTTTCCTTTTTTTAAATAGTAATAGCTGCCTCTGGTTTTGGGTGCTAACACCGGCTAAGGTAGAGCTTGGATGGTGGTGTTTTGGCAACTACTCATTTAGGATAGAGGCTATGTCTTTGGTGGCCACAATAGGGTTGGTGAACAGAAACATTAAGCAGATTGGGAGTTGAAAGTTCATCATTTTTCAGTACAATGTTTGGCTTTTATCATGGCAACTGTCCTGGTTTTCCAATGCATTATTTTCTTTTTAGGAAGTCTGTTGTGAGGCAGAAGGCATGTACTTCTCTATGATAACCACATTATGTTTTGGACAGCCTGTTCTGGACGTCTTTGACAGTAACTTAGGACTGGGGACATTGGCCACTTTTGAAGAGAAGGGTCACTGGTGCATGAGACGAGATGGCCTCTTGCAGATATTTGGAAAATGCAAAGGTGTATATTTAGGAGGCAATGATTTGGGATTGTTCAATGGAAAGAAGCTGATCCTTGGGAAGGTGTGGATTTGGAGACCATTAAGGAACAGTGGTCCAAAACTCAGGGGAGTGTGGAGCAGCCAAGTGGGGCCAAGGGGCTATGTTTGGGCTGGTCCTTGCTATGGCAGACAGTGCTGGTTAGTGGGCAGTGTGAGCTCAGTGAGGCACCATTAGGTGATTTGGCTGTTCCAGGGCCAAGTTCCTCAGATCCTGAGATTCAGGGGGCACCCCTCTGGGGCTGATATGCATCACAACTACCTTTAGGTCCTGAGGCTTAGGGTGTGAATGCCTCCCCAAGATACATTGGCTGGGGCCACACTGGAAGCTTACAGCAAGTTCCCAATGCTACAGCTTGCCCTTCGTGGGGAGGAGAGGTGGTCTGAGGAGACTCCAGCTCCTGAACTTGAGGTTGCACTTTTGGTTGACTCCAATGCAGGTGAATTCTGTTGCTAAAGTTGTCACCCTGCTTCACCCCATCCTTTTTTCCTCACCAAATTATTTCTGGGGAGGGGGATTCTTCTAGGAGCACACAAATCCTGGTGTGAATTTAGACAAGGATTGTCTCCAGAACAGCACAAGTTGGGTTGGCCATGATTTGTGTGCCCTTTGTTCAGGCACAAAGTGGGTCCCTATTGGTACACCTCCATCCAGAGGGTGTGTGGGGCATCTTTTAGTTGGACAACACAACCCATGATTTCTTTACACAATGACTCTCTGCCTTATATTTCCATCTGGCCTGGATGTCTTTCTTGGAATCCTTGCCAGCTTTTCTATCACTGCTCCTTCTCATGCAAGGTATAGGAAAAGGTTTTTCTTTAAGCCTATGATAGCTCAGTGACTTAGGTCTCTAGTTGCGGAACCAGAGGTTGGGAGTTCAATTCCCCACTGTTCCTCCTTGAGAGGGGCTGGACTCGATGATCCATTGGGTCCCTTCCAGCTCTGCAGTTCAAAGGTTCAGAGGAAGTATTAGGAAGTATAACATACAGAAGAAAAGTGGCATTTGCAAACTTTTAATATTGCCAGACATTTATGGCATCTGGATTAATATTGGAGGAGCATGATCACAGTTTAGAATAACAAAGACTTCCTGCTTATTTCTGATTCTAAATATATTGGGCCCTTACTACTTGAATCCCCACCAGGAGGCAATGGCAAAAATATAGAAAATGATTATTTATGAGTTTTTAAAGTCGTAATCTATCCTAGCATGCAGTCTTTGAAGCAGATACAATAATGCTTAAGAAAGATCACTGAACTTTTTTTTAAAAGGTATATGGATTCTGTAATTTTAAATTAGAAATAACTGTGTATAAGTTAATTGCAATGGAAGTTTCAGTCACAGAGCTGGCTATTTCTGGGAAAGCAAAGTGATAGCACAAAAATGGTTCATTATCTGGAAATTTAGGTCTACCGTCTGGAGGGAATTATGCAAGTATATGGTTTTGTGAAGATAACCTCCCTAAACATATTCTTATTGAATTTGCAGTACACAACGTGGATACAACTGAGTGTTTAGCTTTTTGTTTTGTTTTTATCACTCCATGGCAATTCAGCAAACTGACAATTGGCCTGAATCCAGTACTACACTATACAGAAAAAAACACCATACAATAGAGGCAAGATAAGTGGCAAGTCTAAATATGGAATATAGGAATAATTAAAACTTGTAGGACTAGGGCCAGTAATCTAATATATTGCCTTTATTTGTCTCCAAGGCCCAGACCATGGGAATAAGCTGGTATGCTGAAGATGTCACTTGAATGGATCAATTAAGAGTTTGGCAGGATCAGACTCTCAATGCAGATGGTACACTGGAAGCAAATAACCAAGAAAAAAATAATAGATGTGCGAGAAAACTTTAGCAACAATACAGATGTTTAAGGATGTTCAGGTCTAAATCCAATGATTTGTCTCAACTAAAGTCGGGTATAATACAGTCGGGCTGTATTATAATTGGGGCTACTAATTTGATTTGGAGAATAGAAATTTTGTGAGATGCTCTTGTTTGTCATGGATGTTTATTTTCACCACGGTTTACCAGATGTTTCTCTGGTAGAGATCTGTAAATTTTTAGCCCAAAATATGACATTAGGTACAACTGTGAAGAAAACTCTCAGTTTTACATATTTTTTCAGTCAGTAATTGCAGGACAAATAGGCACCTGTCTTATACCAGATCAGGATTGCCTACATTGAATAACAACAGATCTCTTGGGTCTTTCCTCTTCCCACTGCTGTCTCCTTTGTACCAGAAAGCCAAGCTGGGCACAGAAGAAATATTTGCTTTGGAGGGAACCCACATCCTTGGCTTGAATTAGGGCACTTCTTTGACTTTGAGGGTTCAGTAGACACTCTAGATCTTATTCTCATCATATCTGAGGCAGAGTTGCAGTTCATCTCATGTTCTAAAACCTCAAGATGCCTTTCTTGTAGGCTTGAACAGGAGATTTTGCAGGCTGAATCGAGACAGGATAGAAGTTCTGTTTACAGCTTTTTCTGCATTGATTTGCATGCCCCGTGAAAGATCAGATTTGCCATCTGGGTGTATTCTTGACTCAGCATTTATGCTGTGGTTGATAGCACCTTTGCTCAGCTTCAACATGTGTACCCACTACATCCCTTCCTAGGGATCAATTCCCTACAGAAATCCATGCCATTAATTGCCTCCTGATCAGACAAACGTAACACATTCTATTGGATGGCTGCCCTTGAAATTTGTTCCCACCAGTTAAGAGCCAACCATAGAAATTTTTCTCTGCTCAATTCAAAGTGCTGATCTTAACATACAAAGTTCTGACTGGCTTGTGGCCAGAATATTAGAAAGAACACTTGCTCTCACAAAAAGGTCCCCTTTGAATTTCGGATCTCTAGCTGCGACCCTGGAATGTGTCTTGTTACAATGGGAAGCTCGGTTGATGAGGATATGAGACATGGCTTTCTCTGGAAGAGCACTTTCATTGTAGAATTTCCTCCCAATGGATCACAGGCTGGTTCCACCCTTGCTGAGATTCTGCTGGGCAGCCAACACTACCGTGTTCTGCCGGGGCTTTGACTTTCAAAATTGGTCATCCAATTGGCTTTTTAAATTGATTTTCATCCTTTTTGAAAGGGTGTTTTATACATTTTATTATACCATGGGCCTTTGTGCATAGGAAGACAATTAATAAAGCAACGACAACATGTATTGGTTGCAAGGGTGTCCCTGAAGGAGGGTGCAGTTGTTTTCCTTCTCAGCCTCTTTGTTTCATGCAGGCTCCTGTTTGGCCACTATAAGAACAGAATGTTGAACTCATTGGGCCTTTTCTCTTATTCCTCTGTTCCTTTGTCCATCCTGTGTCATAAAATACTGCGAATCACTTAAAAATAATCAAAATAAAGAATTCAACTATTTTAACAAAATTAAAAAAAAAACAGTAGCCGAAACAAAGTTTCAGGAGAAGGGTTTGAAATCAGAATTACAGTGTTTAGTCTGTTCCTTGTGTGCTTTAACAATCACACTAGCAAGTTCCTGAACCCTCATATTTTCTGATGAGAAAGTAGCCTCTACATACCTATAAAAAATAAAATGAAAGTTTAAGCCTAAGATGAAAAGTTTACTACCAGGGCCCCTTAAACTTTGAAATGCAAACACCGTAGCAGTGTTTTAGATTTATTCCTCTTTCACCTCACAACACGGGCGACCTGGGGAAAATAAAGATTTCTGATGACGTGCAGCATCACAGCAATAAATAAATAAAAGGATGAATAATGTCAACCACTTGCAGTGGTAAATTGGTTAGAGGAAGACAAATGTTTCCAGACATGCTGCATTACTTACTTAAGGCATGTTGCCATGTGGAATTGAGCCCTTCAAGCCGTATTAGTGATTAAACTAGACATAATAACATATAGCTGTGTCTTGTAGCTTTTGTTCAGCTATATGATCTTTTGCTTATAGGATTCACAGGATTCAATATAAGAAAGTTAAGTTTGACCATGATTCCTCTCTCGTGTACATTTACTTGGATTTAAGTGCAATGAATACACAGCCTCCTAAGGGCCCTCCTGGGCTCATCCAAGACTCCTGACATCTGCACCCCTTTAAACAAGGTTTAGATTTATAAACTGCGATTTTAGTTCTTATAGCATCCATGAAAAATGTCACATTGTGTACTATGGGAAATTTATTCTCCTCTTCCTCTTTTCTTGAACAATTAATTTTTTTCCGAACCATTGTCATACTTCTTTATAACTAAAACAAGCAAACTCTCCAGTGTATAGATAAACAGTACAAAGTTAAAAGTAAAATCAGTATATAATGTAAAATACCTAGCAGAAGTAGAAATAAGACTAAGCCATGAAAATCAGAGAATTACATTTCATTAAATGCTCAGTATATGTTCAATATGTATCCAACTGGTAGAAATGGCAAGAATGTTCACTAAGGCCTAAAGACTATGTTTGCTGTAATTGTCAGTGGGTCATGAGCAAACAGGCACAAACCCACTTAAAACACACATCGTCTGTTTTAATGTGATACCTCCCATTTAAACAGAGGATGTGTAAGCGTGATGCAATCCCAACCGCCACCGCCATTTGACAGTTGAAGGCCAGGACAGGAGAGCTCTTCCACTTCTCCAGCAGCAGTGGACATGTCCAGGAAGCATATTGGAATATGTAAATTCAACCCAGCATGTATGTTTGTGTGTACAAGCATGTTAGAGTTGTGTAATGTACATATTTGAATTGATGTAACCAATCAGATTATATCTGGCAATAGCTGGTAAATGTTAAGTGGATTAACTGCCAGCTAAATAAAAAAACCTGACAGTTATTATTATTATTATTATTTATTTATTATACTTATATCCCGCCCATCTAGTCATTGACTACTCTGGGCGGCTTACAACAAGTAGAATAAAACAGTTAAAAATTAACAACAGTTTACAGCACTTCTAATTATTCTATTAGAAGTAGTTGTTAGTCGTTGAGAAATCAGAAATAGTCTGTTAGGTGCTGTCTGTTAGTAGTCTGCTTGTCTGTTACTATGTCTGATAAGAATATGTTATGAAACAGTTGTGGATCTGCCAAACACACAAGTCTATGCCAAACACAAATGTTTTAAAGCCATTTTAGTTTATTCTACATATGTGCTATACAGTAAACATTTTCACAGTTTTGCCAAGATTATGTGAATATCATTTTCAACCACTGGCACACAAAAGGGAGAATGCCATTCATACACTGCACGGTTTTTTATACTGTGCTTGAACTGCTGTGTACAAACTCTGTTGAAGACACCTTTTCTACCACAGCACTCACCACAACAGCTGCCAACACACTTCCTGGCCACCGCTGTTCAACTACCTGATGGACAAGCAATCCCAGCAGAGGACTGAGGACCAGTAAAGCTTCCTCTGCAACCTGGCTGGTTGCAGAGGAAGCTTTACTGTGGTTTAAAAGAGGGCTCATTGGGCATAATTTTAAATAGCAGTAGGGCTTGTGATAGAAGTCACTTCCAGTTCCACCTGATTTTTGCTAGATGTGTTGTTTCTGCCTAAATTCCTTGGTTTTATTGACATAGGCTCTCTCAACAGGACAAGAAATGTCTGCGACAAATTTTAAAGATTCTTGGCCTTGAGCTGAGAGTGTGACAAAAGAGTTCTCTTTTGCCCATAAGATCTCTGTGATTTCCATAAAATATGTTTATTGTCCTTTCCTTTTGAAATGTGCACACATGCACACAGCAATTAAAGAACGACTGGCTGATGTTTAATCAAGAAGCCAGCTACCCATTCAGTGCTTCAGGTTCTTATGCAAAGCAGCAGGCAGCTAGGTTATTGGGCAGTTCATGTGATCTTCATAATGTTGGGCAATTCAGAAGAAAAGTAGATATTTTTTGTGCAAAATATTGTTCTTGCCCATCTGAGAACTGTATGAAGGTGGCAGGAAATACTTACTGCTAAGGAGAAGATGCCAAAAAGATGATAACATTGAGGCCAGGTGAGTCTTTCTGTAGAAATCAATTCATAAGTGAGGGATTACAAATGAAAAAGCCCTGAAATTTAAATGGTAATTATATCAGAAAATGGCTATTTACCACTGTCAGTTAAGCCCACCAAGGAGGCCACTAATGTAACATGGTGCACTAAAAAGTGTGCTTTGTCAAAGACCCCTCAGACCTGCAGTTAAGATTGGTGAGATGGAATCTATGCACTTTTCAGTTTACAATGATCCATAATTTCACCTGATTTTCAGTGATTCTACATTGCACAAGTCTTCATGAATAAAAGATGCTTCACATTTCAGAAGTTTATTCTGAATGTCAGGATAGTTATGGTAGAAAAGGTAGAGTTAGCTTATCCATTCTCAATCTCCTGCTTCATGTGTTGTTGTTTCAGAAGTCCAATTCTGTCATTTATAGCTCTGAAGTCTTTAGTAGGGATCCTAGATGTTGTTGAAATACATCTCCAAGAATTCCTAACCATTGGCCACATTCCCAGAGGCTTCTAGGAGCTGCAGTATAACATGCAGGGACCCGGGTTTGTGAATCCTTGCTTTAGAGGTTGTTGTATTGTATTGTAATTTTACCTTGAATGATGAGGTAACTCAAAATCCCAAACTGAAAAGAACACTGTGTGGATGGGCTGGAGAGGGGGCACATTTGAGGGTTACCCAAATATGAAATGATGGAAACTGATTGCACTGGAATGTAGTTTTCTTTTTCAGCCAACATATCTCTTTTCACTACCTTCTGCCAATGGTCTGAAATGGGACATTGTAACTATTTTAACAATTCCTTGGCACATACCAGGTCTCCCATTATGTTTCTCAGGCACCTCATTCAGAGGAAATCTGGGTGAGTTTATAAAATGAATTTCTGAATGCACTGGCACTTGCTGAGAATGTGATCTATGATGTGCTGAAAGCTAAGACCTGCAAGAAGCAAGTTGAAACAAGATACTATGAGTCACCATCCTGAGATGAAGCAGAGAAAGTTTACGAAGAAAAAAGAACTATAGTCTAGAAAGCATAGCAGAGAACTCTGGACGTATTCTCTCTGGGGTTTCATTCGTCTTTATAAAGAAAGCCTTGGGGTATGTGGAGCATTTAATCAAAGCCCCTGGTTGTAAATGATGTATATATAGAAGACGACACTAAGGCTGCAGTCCTAAAATAACAAAGCAGAGGGGGGAATAGTATGTATTCCATTATATGTAATAGCTTTTGCTTTAAAAAAACCCAGGAAAGCTGCATCTAAGAAGAAATTTCTAGGAGGATAGCCATGTTAATCCATTGAACCAAAATCAACTGAGTCTTCTGGCACTTTAAGGAATAACAAGTTGCATTTGGAATACTCTAAGCTTTTGTAGACAAGTAAGCCGCATATGAAAAAGGGGGTAAAGGCTACAATCATTTCCATGAAATAAAGATCGTTAGTCTCAAGATGCCACATACCTCTTTGTGGTTTTACAAAGAATATGAAGTAGTCTGGTCGTATCTGTGGAATCAGTACCTGTGGTTTCATGTATTTGCTGCCTGAAAATATTAAATTAAAAAACAAAAAACAGAAATATGTATTCCCAAAGTATATTACCAGAACTGGCCACTAGAGGGAACCAGAGACTGTGCTATATAGATAGGGTTTGCTGTATCTCTGGTTTTCAGCATCAATGGGGGAACTTGGAACAGATCCCACAGATACTGTGGTCCTATTATAATAGCCTGCTGAAGCCATGCACAACTGAGCAGTTGTGAGATGGGGCTCTGTGTCACAGTGTTTCATCCTTTCACTGCTCTCTTATAGAAAGCGTAAGGAGAGTGTAATAACTATTCTTCTCAAACATAACTTTCCAGTCCATGCTTCCAAACAAAAATTGAGCCCTGTGAAACTTGACTGACAAATTTTATCAGCTTTTGGCTTCTTTATTTTCTGGATAAGGATCCGTCGCCTCTTGGACTGCTGGCCACCACAGCAAGCAAATATTCTGGATTGCTCTATTAATGTGGTTTACCTGTGCCTATGTAAACGAGGCCTTGGGATAAGAGTAATCCACTTAGATGGGACTTTGAGCCAATGTTGATTCTCACCCCCACAACATTCTGTGCTCTGTGTACCTTCACAGATTGAAATGCCCTCACTTTCCCCCCAAAAAACCAATTGTTTAGGGGCTTCAATTCTGGTTGCTGAACGAGGGCATAGGAAAGACATCTCTGCACATGAACAGAGTCACCATTAGAGGAAATTAGAGGCAAGGGCCCCATGTTGTGTACACCTTCCTTAGAAAAATAAAAAGTATGAGAAACCAAAATAAGAGTATTCAGCTTCTTTCTAAACATCATGCACTCAATGCCTTTTATGAGTTCTTGTATGCTCAGAATGAGGAATTGTTAGATATTTGTATTAAAACTACAGATGTTACATGATTTAATAATTAAATTAGTTTAACCAATACTTCCATAATTAGTGTAGGTCAGTTTTTAATCAAACAAGACAATTTTTAATAGGTAAGACTGCACATTAAAGGTGGAAGTTAAAAATTCTTTGTTTTCTGAGCCTCTTGTGGTTTTGGTAGAACAGGGTAGAAAAGAGATGATTTTAGATTTCCTTCCTCATCACTTTGAACAGTGAGTGGTGTCTTTTTCACATTAAACTGCAAATTGTATTTCCCATAACTTTCAGCAGATCCAAAAGATACCTAGTAGAAGTTTCTAGTGCCCAGCAAATATATTTTAGTGTAAAGTACTCCAACAAACAGAGACCTGTGAAACCTTAGTGTGCAATTTGATTAGGCTTTTGGCTTCTTTCAGAGTTCCTCATTGGTTTTTCCTCAACAAAGACTTCATCCTTTCCACTGAATTGTAGTTAAAGGCAGACATTTAATCTACCTCAAATCCCAAACCCACATCACAAAACCACGTTTTGATAGGTGGATAGACCACATTTGCCCTCCTGTCTCCTTTATATAACTCAAGAAGATAAGAAGTGTCCTGCTTTTTTAAGGTCAGACACGATACACAGGCTTTAACGAACTTTCCAGCTTTCTTTTAAGTAGTGCAGTATAATCACTGGGACTGCTGCATGTCACAAATCAACAGGGTGTCTTTGTTACTTGCAGTCCTGGCTCTGTCTTCTAATGGAGAAAAGATTTCTCTCCATAACATTCGCGGTTTTCATTTCTTGCTCTCATCTCTATCTGACAAATTGCAATCAGCCCATGAGTTCTTTGTGTTCTTCACAGTGTAGTTACTTTGTCTGCCTACCTCTTTTAGAGATGGTACCCTACAACTGAGCAGCCCAGACTGGGACATGAAGCAAGCTTCTGTTTGGTATGAAAAGCTTTTTTTTACTTGTGTTTCAAAAACACCTTCTGCTTAAGGTTTCACTTTCTTCTTGCTGTTTCAGATGTTGGACAGTTTTAGAGGATATATTTCCAAAATAGTGACACTTACAAGCTACACCTAACTTGGAAATAATTATTACAGATTTTTCCCCTGACTTAACTTTATTGAACTAGGATTTAAAAAAAAAATGTTTATGGGATTCCTTCTGATCTCTGGGAATTACAGGGTATTGCTGGTTGTAAAAATGTTCCATGTCTAAAGGAGTGTTTCTGTGTAGAGAGGCAAGTAAAGCACAGGTAGTTATTATTACTGTTGTTCTTTTTATTGTTGCTATTATTATTTCCAGTTGTGTCCAAGAGGAATGCTCAGTGTGCTTGTGTAGCCCTGTACTGTGGCTGAGAAAGTCTTCTCAGCTTCTTGGGCTAGCGGTAGTGGTTAAATCATGTATGCTGACACATCATCTCAATAATTCACTGCTAAATATATTACTATAAAGAAACATTCAATCTGATTCTGTGGTTTTAGATATGATCGTTTCATATCATATGCAGAGAACACTTTATTATTTCTGCAGAATTATTGCTGAGGCGTGTGCTTTTCTTCCTTTTCTTTTGATTAAAATTTATCCTAGCTATAAATATGATAACTTTGGTCAAAACTGAACATGGGCCATGCTACCGCAATAAGGAGACATATATAATATGAAACGATGTTGTATAACGGAGGCACATGGTGTGAAAAATAACTCACCAAACAAAGAACTGACAAAAAAAAAAACTCATAAGCAGTGACAATTGTAACTCCACAACCATTTCATTGTGAATTACATTCATAAAAGGAAAGTGAGAGGAGAAGAAGGTTTATATCTGTTCAGATATATTTCAACTTGAGCCTGCCTCCATGGTACTTTGTTTAATGTCCGTAGTTGAGAACATATGTCCCCACCACTGGCATAGTTTTACTCCACTTCCCATTAGCCCCATCCACCTAGCCAATGTCAAAGGATGATGGGAACTGTAGTCCTAGAAATACCTGGAAGGCCACGTCTTCCCTAGCCCTAGGCTATACAGAGTCTGTGTCATAGACAAAAGACTTTTCAGTGATGACGTTGTTAATTGACTGTACTAGATGATAAACATGATAAACATGTTTAATTCAATGTGTAGTTGGGTTTTCAGGGTTGCTCTATGGAAGATCATACGACAAGCCCAAATATACTGTAACTGAAAGGCTCTCAAGAGGGTACAGAAGGCTGTCGTTTTTAACACAGCATGATCCAATATATCCCAATGGTTTCCAGTTATGCAAACCTTTAATCAGGGAACAGTCTTTTGAACAAATTATGAACACTATATATTTTTTGTCTTCATTGTGTATCAGGAGTTTCCAAGTATGATATACAACTCTCAAAGATCCTAATCTCTCTGGGTTTCTGGGAGTTGTAGTCGAAGAACATTATAGGGCCCAAGTTTGAGAATCACTTCCCTTTATGTTAAAACATTATTCTTTTAGAGAAAACATACAGAGCACTGACAATAACGATTCTCTGATGAAGCATTATTTCAACTCAGAGTATGTCAGGAGGCATTGAACGGTGCCATATTAAAGAGCTATTTTCTACACTCATTTAGATTGCTTTCTGCTCTGTTGGTCATATGAATGCCACCATCTGTAATGGTGAGAGCAGTGATAAGTGCAATTTCCTTTCATGGAAAAGGCTGTAAATAAATAGCACACACCTCCTCCTGGGACTTTCAAGGAATCTATCTTTCTTCTAACACAGCTCTCAGAGGAGTTTCCTAACTCAGCCCCAAGACAGCACTTAAAATGCTGGGCACCGAGCTAATGTTGCACACTAGAAAGAAGAGCAGAGGGAGGGAGAAGGTGAATGAGAGAGAAAGAGAAAATATGGCCATACACACTTGCAGTACAGCTCATCTGTTTGGTGTACAAAACGTGAGTATGATAATGTCATGTAAGGACACTGAGTGAGATCACTAGTGTAGAACCCACCATAAGTTAAGGGAATGTCCATCATAGAAGGCATTTCCCCCATACTCTTCCCACCCCCCCACCCTCATCCATGGTTGAAGAGAGCACAGTACCATCTGGAAAGGATTCTTGAGAGCTATAGTTAGCAGCAACAAGGAGAGCAGGCAACAAGAAAGATTGTCTTCTGTCAGGTTCCTACACATTAATTTCACTTGGTATTGAAGCCAGAGCAACCAGGACACATGTGCAACTTTGAACAGATAGCACCTGATGACCAGCTCTGCCGGTGAGACTTTAATCTTGCTTATTACAGTAATGGCAAGCCTGGCAGCCATATCCTGTGAGAAGATGTCTTATCCCTAAATACTATTTCAGGTTGTTTGATTGGATCATCAGCTTTGATGACAGAGCTATAAGAACTCAAGAATTTTGGGAGTCCCAGGTGATTGCATCCCATTGTAGTTCAGCAATAGAAACTTGGCTTTGTAACTCAACTTATAATGGCTTCCACCTTTACAGCCAACTTAAACAAGTTCAGATGGCAAAATCTTGAACTGTATTTTTCAACCTTTTTTCCCCAGACCAGGGTCATCTGGAGGGCCTAAGCTTCCCCACCCCTATTTTAGCCCGTTTGGACATCTCTTTCATGGTATATGTCTGTCTTCCTGCTTTTCTCTTTTCTCTTTCTGCTACTATCCCCCACTCCTTAGTCCAAGGAGCAGCAGGAGGAAACAGGTGTTCCATCCAAGTAATTGCCCCACCACTCCATTTCATCATCATCACCTTAGAACTGCAGAGCTGGAAGGGACCATATGGATTGAGTTCATCCCCTGTCAAGGAGACACAGTAGGGGATCGAACTCCCAACCTCTGGCTCCGCAGCCAGGTACCTAAACCACTCAACTGTCCAGCAGTTCTTTCTTCCATTAGCTTTCAGGGACATTTTACTTTTTAAAATTTTATTTTGCATGCATGGAAAAAAATGTTTCTCACCTACAAATTGTCTTTGCCACCCCTTCGTTTTTCCAAATCATCCCCACACCACCACAGGTAACCTCCCTGTACAAAGAGACTAAGCAGAGAGTGGCAATGTTGTGGTGGTATACACCTTAGCTCTGGATGCAATCCATTGGGCTTAAAAGCTAAAAGTCACCATCTTACACCTGAACCAAAGCAATATATATGAACATTTAAAGAGTCAAACTATACATTAGAGACAGCACATCATTAGAAATAGAAATCACATTAGTGCTCCAGGCATGCTTATGGTAGACCTCTGTGTTTGTGCCAGCATATTTGCAAATGGAGTCTGCACTGGCTCCTGATAACCAAATACACAACAAATGTTTACTTTCAAAATATAGAAGTGAAATGTTCCTGTTATAACAACTTGTCATCTTTCAGCACTTACATTGTTCTGTGCTCTAATAATAAGATATATATATATAAGGACAAATTAGACCGTAAATTAATGAGGGCTGAGGAAGGCAAAGTAGGCCTAGACATGTTGGCTTTTGTGACCACCTCCTTAACTACTGCTTTGAAGACTAAGAAAGTGACATCACTTATAATCATCACCATCATCATCTTAGAACTGCAGAATTGGAAGGAACCCTATGGGTCATCAAGTCCAGCCCCTGTCAAGGAGGCACAGTGGGGAATCAAAATCCCAGACTCTGGCTCCACAGTCAGATACCTAAATCGCTGAGCTATCCAGCAGTTCAATTAAAAGTGAATGTTGTTCAGAGGGTAGGACTTGTGAAAGTCATCAGAGACCTTTTACCTTCCCCCTGTAACTTGAGCATTAATTGATACACCTTACATTAAAAAAAACAGGAAGAAAACAACAGCAAGAAGGGAGCATCTGTTCTCTCTCAAATCTGCAGGCTGTTGCTGATGCTTTTGTACAGGGCTTGGTGTCTGAAAAGTGAAGTGGAAGTTATGGTTATGCAGTGGTTTCTTAATTGTGGAAAGATCCATATTAAAGGAACTGTCAGCCTAAGACCCTTCCTGATATATGAGACTGGCTGTGCAATCTAGCCGAACCACAAAAAAGAATTATACTCTGTAGGGAAATTGATCATTTTTTTTAGTAGATACATTCAGCAACTTTGGAAGGCTGTCGACTGCAACACTTCCTACCTCATTTTCTCAGAGCTATATATTCTAATGAATAGGTCCGTAGTAAGTTGACTAGAATTGAATGACAACATTGTGTTTTAATTTAGTTATTTGTAGCATCTGTTTAGAATATTGTAAAAAATAATAGTGCTAATAAAAATGATGGCACCCTTAGCTAACATTGTTGATGATGATGTTTTTAAAGGAAGGAACTTGAATTTTCATTCCTCATCTCATTTCTCTCTGTACATATACAAGTGAACACTTAGATTTGAGGCACATGTCTCATAGCTGATGGGTGATATTGTGTCCCTGAAGATTTAGAATGTAGATGTCATGAGTTCTAAAATTGTTATTGCTGGTATTGCTGTCACTGATCTCCCACTACTGCTAACATACCACTGGGTGGCTGCCATTGCCTGTACTGTGACCACCATGTGTTTAGTCTCCTTTGATGCTAGCCCTGCCACTGACCATCTTAAATCAAATCCTGAATTGCTGTCTCGATCCCCTTTCCATTGCTTGTTGCTGACGTCTAGGGATGCACATAGTGCCCTGGTTTGTCCCTGAATGATGTGAGGGAAATTGTTCCCTTTTTTTCTCCTTGTGGCAAAATGGTGTGATTTTTCCCCAATTTGTCCCAATCAGGGTTTTTTGCATTTATGAGAGCAATTTTTGTGGCATTGCACAAACGTTAATTATGATTACTACTATGCTGTTGTATAGCTTTGGATTTAAAACAACAACAAGCATTTAAGTGGGTTATGTGTATTTTGTCAACAAGTATCTTGTCCTTTCTTTTGTGTATGTACACTTTCAGAAATAGAAAAAATTCCAGAGCCAATTTATGCAGATTGCACAGACTATGCTGAAAAACACTTGGTGTCTCACGCTCCCATAGGTGGCAAGAACACTCATACCAGTTGGTGAATCTGCAACAAGCTGTCTCACCATGTTGAAATGGGTTGTCTCAGCCATGTATGAGACATTACCAATGGTTTTTCTAATCTTTACCCATGTCTGTTTCCTTCACAGAACACAGTCTAGTATCTGGTCTCAGAAGGCAGTCCCTGTGAGTGCAGAAACTGGAGTATATTCTAGCAAACATTATGAGATCTGCTTGTTAGAGGTTTCCCTCATTCCCACCAGCTGGGTATTGCTGGACTAGTTAGATTGACAAGTAAGTGTCCAAGCAAAACATGTGCTGATTGAGATGGGGGAGGTGGAATAGGGCCTTTTGAGTACATTAAAGGAATAAAGGTAAGTTGAAAACCGCAAAGAAAGTGTGGGAAATAAAACTCTGGCTGAAGTCCTCTTGCTTTGTTACTCAGGTGGAAGGCAAAAGACATAACATTCACTCACGTCTAGCTAGTAATTAACAATTCTCAGGGGTGCATACACACACTGGCTTGGTGCATACTCAAGAATCCTGTTGTAGTTCAAAAACTTGAATTTATGAGGTTCAGAGGTGTTGCCTAAAAATGAAAACTGCCTTTTGAAAGATGTCGCAGAGAAGTGCATTAAAAGCAAAAGTACAATTGGGAAGTGCTATGTGAAGATTGTTTATATTACAAAACCAGAACACAGCCATTTGTTTTCAGTACACAGTTTTCATGATGAAAAAAGTATACAATATAATGCTTATGTTAGGTAAACAGAGACAACAGAGAAAAACATAGAGTGCATTTATTTTGCCGCTTGAGTTACATTTACCTATAATGATAATTAACTAAGAAATACCACAAAAGAGATGTGGAAACCTGTGTTAAACAAATGAGAATAGCCATATATTGTACAGAAGAAGTTTTTACAAAACAGTGTAAAAGGGGAAAAGGATGAATGCCATTTTAAGTAATTTGCTTCTTGATAAGTAAGTAGAAAAGAAAAACAAAAGTGCTGTTCATTTTATAAGGCTTTAGCTTCATAATAAATAATTAATAATTCCCTAATTCAGTGTGGTAACAATGAGGAATATGAACTCATATAATACTCTGTAGTATTTATGAATGAAACATGTAAATGTATTATACTGTCCAAATATAGTGTTAGGAAATTACATCACCTAGCACATTGTAGTCCAACAGACGGGGCTACAACAGCACCCAGCTAACAGCTGATCGCTACCCCAGCTCATTACTTAGATAGCTGATCAGGGCATCGCTTATCCATGAGAAAGCTAAAGCTTCATAATCATAATGTTTTGACTAAGTATAACATCAAAAGGTATATAAACAAGAGATTTCTATTATGTTAAAAGAACATCTCAGAAGATACAGAAGGGAGTGAAAAGATTTGTTCTCATGAAATGAGATGGAGAATGTGGCTCATATCTGGCATATGGACTGAATACAACAGATTATAAAGTTCCCCCCTTAGACTTTGGCTGGATTGGCTAGGTGAGCTTTTCTCTTTTAGAGAAAATGTCGTTCTTTGTGTCAACTAGATGCTTAGAACTAAATTATGCTTTTCACTCTGTATTTTCTTATTAGAAATCTGATGCTCCTTAATCTATGTTTAAGAAAGCTTTTGAAGCTTTTAAAGTTATATTGCTTTTTACTTTTAAATGAAATATTATAAATATGTATTCTTTGCTTTATTAGGCTGTAATCTTTTATTGCTCAATTTTATTCATAAAAGAGTCTGTACTCTTAATAAAGATGTTCCTGTATTCAACACTCCTATGTTTTGTATTCAAGTAGAACTTAAGTTCACCTTTTAAGCATTTAAGTATTTTTGCCTACAGCTTTGTTCATAGCTGTAAGGACAGTTTTTCAAGATAAAGCAACATGCCTGTGACTTCTCAAAAGTTACATGTTTGTAATATTTTTGGACTTTATGTTTTTCATAAAACCTAGAAATGATGTAAATAAATAGAACTTGTACAGATGTGCCGTTCATTTTATAAGGCTTTAGCCTCATAATAAATAATTAATAATTCCTTAATTCAGTGTGGTAACAATGAGAAGTATGAACTCATATAATCTGTAGTATTTATGAATGAAACATGTAAATGTATTGTACTATCCAAATATGGCCTGGAATTATTGCAACAATGAAGACACTTAAAATGAGATACCTAGATGAGTTTGCAGCTGCTTGTTGTCACTGATTATTTGGTTTCATTCTGGTATTAACCCTTTACTGGGATATTGGCAACTATGATGAGTCATAGCATCTGTTCTCTTTGACCAGGAGGTCTATAAATATTTGTGGGACTCTGGTGTGTGTGTGTCAGTTATCCAAATCAGGGGATTCATTAATTGCCAGCTAGAACTGTGTGAATGTTATTTCATTTGCATTTTGGTTTCTTAACAAAATGACACAGTTTCTGCCATTGTCTTTCTGTTTGTTCTCTCTCAATATATATATTTAAGCACAGATCCTGATTCTCTTTCCCCAGTCAAAAGCTATGATTGTTTGTGCATATGTGTACATGTTGTATGCATGTCTGACCCTCAGTCCTCATCCAATGCTGAACAAATGGGACCCAAAAAGGTTATGCATTTCTAGACCCAGGTACTGGTTTAGGCATCTGACTACAGAGTCAGAGGTTGGGAATTCAATTCCCACTGTGCCTCCTTGATAGGGGCTGGACTCAATGATCCATAGGGTCCCTTTAAACTCTGCAGTTCTAAAATTATTATTAAATTATAATATTTTTATTGGTCTGACTAACTGCATGTTCTAACCCTGAAATAATACAAAACATGAAAACCCTTAGTAAATACTTCTATGTAAATCCAGTGCAAATATTTATGCTGCGTTTAATCTCTCTGACTGCCTGATTTGTCAACCCTTAGAGTTTGCCATGCATCCTTACAGTTTGCCATCGAATGACATTTGAAAAAGGTACTTGTTAATTGTTACTGTCGGCAGAAAAATGACAGCTCTCTCTGGTGGAGCAGAAGTGCTTTGATCCTAAGTGGTTCGCGAGGTGTGGCATCAGATAGAAATATTGAATTGTTCAGTCAGATATTTAGAGGGTGGTTAAATGGAGCCTCAAGGGCACAAGACTTTGCTAAGTAATTTGTTTTTCAAATAACTTGGAGTCAATCTTTGTTAAGATGTCCAAGTATTGATAGGAACAATTAATGGAACCTGGGTTAAGGAAACCATATTCCGGTTTGGAAATTTAAGCATTTACTTTGTGTATTGTGCAAGTTATTGGCTAATTATGCAAATAATCTAGTGTGGCAGGAAAATAACCATTCCCACACTGCCAATTTCCCTCTACAAATTACTCCTTTCAAAGTCGCTTTAATGGTATGAAACAGAAGCTTGTACACTTTAGCATGCATTGTAATGCATCTGTGACTCCAGAAACTGGTGTGTAAAAGTTAGGACAATTCTTTATTTTACATGTCTATGACTATAATCCTAAACCAGTTTTCCTGGGAGTAAACTGATGAATGGGCCAGTCAAATTTTTCATTTGTTTCACTGTCTCATACATACTTGAAAGTCCATACATTCACTTGAAAGTCTATTTCTGTACTGGTTCCCCTCCCCCAGCAAGTCCGAACAACCCACATGGCATTTTTATTTAAAAAAAAGAAAAGAAAAAATAATAATGAAAAGTTCCATAGACTGCCTTTTATAGAACTTGGCCTTCATTTAAAACCATATTACCACTCCAAGCATTTAGAAAGCCTGGCTACTGACACAAATATTGAAACATGTATTGAAAACAAGGTGGCAAGCACTCTGGAAGGGGGATTTGTCCCTGGAGGGACATGACTATAATTCTCAGGGGTATTTCAAGCCCTGTTTTGAACATATGTGATAGCAGCCAGCCAGTTGTTATCTTTTTTTTCTTTAAAAGGCAGCTATTAGACCACTGTATAATTTCTCCCAAAGCAGATTTTGAAGGATATGATTACATTCTGATATGTACAGTTGTCTACTGATGGAGATCAATTTCCTTTGGAATTTCACTGAACGGTTTCAAGCATCTGTACTTAAGAGTAAATATGCATAGAATAATTACAGTTACACTGTTAGTTCAGTAAAGTTCTCTCAAATCCATTTGCTAAAATGGCAGTATCCCTGATAAACTGTCCTTCCTTCTCTTATACATGAAAATTCCTCTCTGGGATCCAGAAACTACTCCTCATCCTACCACGGCTTCTTTATGGTTGGCTTCAGTATGTCAGTAAATGTATTCTTCTCACCAATACCAAGCAGTTCCGTCATCATGGCCAAGTGCAATACTACAGTCAGCACATTCCCACTACTTTGTATTTTACAACTTTTAATGAACTAGGATCTTGATTGCCCTGTGCTGTGATATGTTACCCTGAACAGTTATTCCATGAGTGCATACTCTGGGCAGAAAGAAAAACAATTCTTTAAAAACCGTTTGTTTTATGAATGTGGGATATTGTGCTTTGGTGTCCATAATCCCAAGCCAGGAAATGGCCTGATATTGCTGCACAATATCGTTGCCAGGAGGAAAAAAGAATGCCAAACTTTACATAGCAAAGAGCAGCCTAAATGTTGACAATACCAAGGGCAGCAGTCAAGATGGTCTACAAGATACCCTCTTCTGCCCACTACATTCACAAAGTGACACCACACAAGGAAAAATCCCAGAAGCTGACTCATTTTTTAATCAGTTAACCATTTCTCATCCACACACAAAGCAATTGTCAGGGTTGTTTTTCAACGAGTCTAAATAAACGTGAGCACAAGAGGGTATCATGTAGACTATCTGGATTGCTGCAAATTTGGTGATGATCTGAAGTCCAGTTTAAAAGTTATAATTTTTTGTTCGGGCTTCCCCCCACTTTTAGAATGGCCTTGTAGAAGGCTGATTTGCTCTGCCAGCACCAGATCGTTGCTGCACACTCATGCAGCAATAATTAAATGAAAGCTTTAATTCTAAGGAAGGTTTGTGGGTGGATGAGGGGGGAAATCTCATTAAAGCATATTCTAAATTTGAGTTTCTCTATGACAATCTCTTTTAATAAGGGAGAAAAGATACTCCTTTTTTTTAAGCAAGAGATACCATGTTACCTCTAGTATAAGTCCAATATACTTTTTAATATCATTCGGCAATGGAATCAGAAATATGATCTCTCTTGGCTACATGGCTCACAATTCATCTAACATTGTTCTTACCATCTTTTTTTTTCATTTCTAGAGCCATATTTGGGCATTCAGAAAAGGAACAATCTCAACAAGTGAGGAGTGTGAGAGTTTTAGACATGTGCGGCACAGGTATTCACTACATGAGAAGGGTAACAGAGAGTGACACTCTCCCTCCTCTGAATGTCAGAAAAGAGCTTAGGTACTTTCCTGCCTGCCTTGCAGAACATGTACCAGAGACTCCAAAATGGAAGCTCAGAATCTTCTGACATCAACTAAAGAGCCTTACTGAAAGATAAAGTTGGAAATTTAGACTATAATCCTAGTCATGTATACCTAGTATTAAGCTCTACTGGCTATTGTGTACATTGGAGAAAGACTATCTAGAATTGCATCAATTAAAGAACTTCAGAGACATTGATGGGGTGGCAGGATCTGTTTTAGGATATTCAGGTAATGTTGAAGCAAAGGTCAATCTTTAATGAGCACCACCCATTTGTCCAGAAGAGAACCATCTTAGGGCTTGAGCAAAACAAAGGCAAGACACTAATTTTCAGACTAGATTTTATCCCTACAGTTTAAGCTGTCCCTGTATCATTGTGATGAAACACCACAAATTAATATGACCGTGAAATTAGTAGGGAACCCTATGATATTATTCTGTTTAACAACTGAATTGAAATGTTTGTGTGATTTTTGCTGTAAAAAATGCAAAAAGCAAAAAACAGGAGGAGCAGTATGCAGGTCAAATGTGCAGGATACTGGATGCATACAATGAAATGTTGGATTGGGGCACAAAGGATGTTGTAAGTTTTCCTTTCTCTCACTATGCAGTCTATTGCTTTCCCCCTGCTCTCCCCCAGCCTGGTAGCTGCTATATTTACAAAAATGTGCATGTTAATTGCACTCAAACACAAGAACAGGTCTAATTTAGCCCTGCGAGGCTGATGACTAGCTTACCTTTGAAACTTGTTTCACTAGAAACCTATATACAGTAGTTGGGAAGATCAAATTCTTTGCAATATTTGTTGGACGAGCCACTTGCACATTATCTCTCTTTTTTTTGCTTTTTATTGCCCCCGGGTTCTCCTTCCCAAAAAGAGAATTGCAGCTGAATTGTCCATTAAATTTTCTCAGCTATTGAGCCTCCTTAAAAAGATTTGCTTGCCTGAGGCAATATAAAAGGGAAAGACTGCAAATTCAGCTCTGTTGCATAACAGAGAGGAGAATAAAAGTCTATGCGGAGCATCACAACAAGGCCTATTGGGGAAATATAAAGTCCCTGGAATATTGTAAAAGATGCTTCTAAAAACACCATTGGCATCTGGCAGTCCTCTCTCCCCAATAACTACATCTCATTACTGGTGGATCAGAAGTACATCGGGACGTGAGGTTTGCAAATATTGCACAGATTGAGTGATTGAGACGGAGGCAGAATACAAAACTAATATTGTGGCACAGGAAATTTATTATCTTTCCCATGCTTTGCTGAAGATCAATATTATCTGATAGAGGGGAGGAATAATGGAGGAGATGCTGCATCTCTTTCAAATGGTAAAGGGTTTGGCCTCATGGAAAATGTGTGCCTAGTAACAGCAGTGGTTACAATGGATAAGGAATCACATCTAATGCACATAGTGAAAAAGAAGTATACACAAATACAATAATCAAAAAAAATGATATGCTTTATGTTCTTACGTTAGTCTTAGAGACGTCATTGGTATGGGATGAAACACATGATTGTGAACTCATCTGTACTGTGCATTTGCTCAAATTTACTTGCATTCATTAGACCAGTACTTTTTCTGCTATCCCCATGATGCAGGGCTGACACTGGTGTCAACAAAGTCAAAGAAGAATCAGAAAAGAGGAAGAAAGTAACTTTCTAGATTTAGTTTGTGTTTGCCCCCTCCCCTGCATTGCTGTGCTTTGCTCCAGTGCACAAACTGCTCATGTGGACCCTAGTACTGTGTTTGCTCCATACTGATTCACATTTTGTGAGAGTACACATACACATTTTGTGGGAGTTATCTCATTATACTGCATTCCTTCTAAGTGTATTTTGCTGACCAGTCCCCACCCCTCCACCCCTTAGTGCTACATCCACCTGCTTTCCCTACTCGGCCCTTGGTATATGAGCTGTATTCAGCTTTTAAAAAATATACCTTCAATATAGTACTCAGGGCAGAGACACTTATTTTAAAAATACTAGGAAAGCACAGTACATTACAGAGAATTGACTACAGACTACCTTATTTGTTTATAGTTCTGTCTGTCTCCCCCCTCCCCATGCCCAAGAAAAAAGCTGGTGAACTCACACAGTGAAATAAGTGGATAGGTTAATAATGTTAAGATTTGAGAAGGGTGGGTGGGTGAAACAGTGAGGAAGGGAGAAGTGCGAAGTGGACACAGTGAGGGCTGAAAAGACAGGAAAAGTGAAGGGTAATTAGTGTTGGGAATGAGATGCAAGGGAATCACATGTATACATATATGTATGCATATACATGAGCTGGCTGGACAGCTCTTTGGTTTAGGTACCTGACTGCAGAGACAGAGGTTGGAAGTTTGATTCACCACTGTGCCTCCAGAGCAAAGAGCCAGTCTGTGTAGTCTTGAGCAACCTGCAAAGTCTCAGGAAGCCCCCCAGAAGAAGGGAATGGCAAACCACTGCTGAGTATTCTCTACCTAGAAAACCCTGGAAAGGGACACCATAAGTCAGAATTGACTTGACAGCAAAACAATTATAATAATATGCATATACATACATACATACATACATACATACATACATACATACAGATGACTCATGCTTGTTTTCTTGTTGGTCATAGTCATAGGCATCCTTCAGTCTCGAGAGACTATGGTAACGTGCTCTGTATGGAGGACTTGGAACAGCGTCTAGTGTTTTGATGCTGTACGCGAAGCTGGAGTGTCCTCTCCAGAGCACGAAGCCTGGGTAAAATAATATGGAGGATAGGCTGTCCCCCCTCTCCACGTCACTGAAATAGTCCAATGGAAAGGCAAGAGCCAGTACAACTGGTTCCAGCGACGTCGCAGGAGTTGACAGAATGACACGAACTGCCTCCGGGACTCCGGCTCCGGATTTTGCCTCGAGTTTAACTCCTGAAGCCTTTTCCATCAGTGGATATAGCCACAAGGCAGTGGAGGTTTGAAGTCAGAGTTTTCCTTCTCCTAGATGGGCTGCCTTCCAGGGCTGAACGAGTCCCACCTACCCGGCCTGTTCCCTCATGGCATGGAGGCCGATGGCGGCGTCTCAGTGGGGGTTTGAAGTCAGAGTTTTCCTTCTCCTAGATGGGCTGCCTTCCAGGGCTGAACGAGTCCCACCTACCCGGCCTGTTCCCTCATGGCATGGAGGCCGATGGCGGCTGTGGGGATCGCCCTTGTGGCTGTGTTTGTTGTGGCCCTCACAAAGGTTCTCTCCCTCTTGGTTCTTCTCACTTGTCACCAGGTATTATTATCTTAATACCACCTCTGAGTGTTAGACACATGTGCTGCCAGTTGCCAGGTTTATTGAACTACAGAATCAGTTGGTTTGAATAACAGATAACCTTTTATTATTAATCATTTCACAAAGTAAATCACGTAGTCACTGTAACAGGGGTCTGATTAAGTTTGGGTAGGACGGGACATATATTCAGGCTTGTGTTATATACTTTCAATCACTTAATATCTCTATTATTCTAGGTGTTCTCATTCCTGCTTGTTCACTCTAATAACCTTGTTCTTAATTCACTTTCCTAACTCTCTCCTCAGATCACTCTAATTCTTCTCTTCTCTCTAAGCTCCAACTTCTCAACTGTCTTTCTCAGGTTCCAACTGTCTAACTCCCCCCTTGGTTCCGCCCCTCCTGCTCTATCCTTGGCTCCTCCCTCTAGAGCTCCTGTGACTGACAGGCAGGAATGACGTCACCTGTAGGCATTTCGCCACAGCGGCATCTCAGTGGGGGTTTGAAATCAGAGTTTTCCTTCTCCTAGATGGGCTGCCTTCCAGGGCTGAACGAGTCCCACCTACCTGGCCTGTTCCCTCATGGCATGGAGGCTGATGGCGGCGCCTCAGTGGGGGTTTGAAATCAGAGTTTTCCTTCTCCTAGATGGGCTGCCTTCAAGGGCTGAACGAGTCCCACCTACCTGGCCTGTTCCCTCATGGCATGGAGGCCGATGGCGGCGCCTCAGTGGGGGTTTGAAATCAGAGTTTTCCTTCTCCTAGATGGGCTGCCTTCCAGGGCTGAACGGGTCCCACCTACCCGGCCTGTTCCCTCATGGCATGGAGGCCGATGGCGGCGTCTCAGTGGGGGTTTGAAGTCAGAGTTTTCCTTCTCCTAGATGGGCTGCCTTCCAGGGCTGAACGAGTCCCACCTACCCGGCCTGTTCCCTCATGGCATGGAGGCCGATGGCAGCGCCTCAGTGGGGGTTTGAAGTCAGAGTTTTCCTTCTCCTAGATGGGCTGCCTTCCAGGGCTGAACGAGTCCCACCTACCTGGCCTGTTCCCTCATGGCATGGAGGCCGATGGCGGCCCCTCAGTGGGGGTTTGAAATCAGAGTTTTCCTTCTCCTAGATGGGCTGCCTTCCAGGGCTGAACGAGTCCCACCTACCCGGCCTGTTCCCTCATGGCATGGAGGCCGATGGCGGCGCCTCAGTGGGGGTTTGAAGTCAGAGTTTTCCTTCTCCTAGATGGGCTGCCTTCCAGGGCTGAACGAGTCCCACCTACCCGGCCTGTTCCCTCATGGCATGGAGGCCAATGGCGGCGCCTCAGTGGGGGTTTGAAGTCAGAGTTTTCCTTCTCCTAGATGGGCTGCCTTCCAGGGCTGAACGAGTCCCACCTACCCAGCCTGTTCCCTCATGGCATGGAGGCCGATTGCGGCGTCTCAGTGGGGGTTTGAAATCAGAGTTTTCCTTGTTGGTAACTGCCACCCAATCTGGTGGTATTTCCAAGGAAGTTTACAAACTGTCATGTAAATAGAGGGTGAGTCTTAAAACATTAATATAATATTTGATCCTGTAGCTAGACACTTACAGGAATTGGTGCTATATTAAAAGAAGAATCCCTGCTTTATATGTTGTAGGTATTTTTAGGTGTAGATGTCCAAGGATCATCACAACAGAATTCATGTGGTCTACCTAACCTATCTATGCATGTGAGAGAGGGGAGATGATTGACTCTTGCTCAGGATGCCCTTTGTGCAATGACCTGTGCTTTGACTATTCCCCAAAGTCTATTTCTCATCAGTGAGAAGGAGCAGAATTAGGCATGGAAGATCAGTTTGCTTCTGCTTTATTTTTAAGCAAACTGACCTAATTTGCATTGCCCCGAATAACAAAAATTCCAATATCCTTTGGATTACAAGTGTCTCTGAATTTTGCAGTGCAGTTCTCGGTTCAGCTTCCCCACTTGCTACATACAGAAATGTGCACAAAGGGAATGAATTAGGGAATGTCACGTACCAAAATAAATGCATCAGAGAAAGCTGCACACAAAATGTATCTGTTCCCGGAAACTCTGGCTGGAAATAAATGTGAGTCGTCTTGAAGGTCTTTTTTCTGTTTGCAGGCTGGTACAGAAATTGTACAAGTTAGGAGGCAAGACGTATAAACCTGGCACAACCTGGAAATAAAGTGACCTTGGATCACAGAAAAGTTACAAACAAGGCACAAACCAGGTGAGCTTTCAAGTTCTATCAGAATTCCTCATCGAATAAAGATGGTATAACTCTTGGATCAAGATGTGGGACCAGGACTCAGAGAACTCCGTTGATGTCTTGGATTGGCCATGGAAACTAATTAGTGGGTGGTAATGGTAACCCACTAAAAAAGAATAGCAAGGAGAGACAAGAGGGCCTTCTTAAGTGAACAGTGCAAAGATATAGAGGAAAATAATAGAAAGGGAAAAACCATAGATCTGTTCAAGAAAATTTGAGATATTAAAGGAACATTTTGTGCAAAGATGGACATGATAAAGGACAAAAATGGTAGGGACCTCACAGAAGCAGAAGACATCAAGAAGAGGTGGCAAGAATACACAGAGGAATTATACCAGAAAGATCTGGATGTCCCGGACAACCCAGATAGTGTGGTTGCTGACCTTGAGCCAGACATCCTGGAGAGTGAAGTGAAGTGGGCTTAGAAAGCATGGCTAAAAATAAGGTCAGTGGAGGTGATGGCATTCCAGCTCAACTATTTAAAATCTTAAAAGATGACGCTCTTAAGGTGCTACACTCAATATGCCAGCAAGTTTGGAAAACTCAGCAGTGGCCAGAGGATTAGAAAACATCCCAATCCCAAAGAAGGGCAGTGCCAAAGAATGCTCCAACTACCGTACAATTGCCCTCATTTCACACGCTAGCAAGGTTATGCTCAAAATCCTACAAGGTAGGCTTCAGCAGTATGTGGACCGAGAACTCCCAGAAGTACAAGCTGGATTTCAAAGGGGCAGAGGAACTAGAGACCAAATTGCTAACATGTGCTGGATTATGGAGAAAGCCAGAGAGTTCCAGAAAAACATCTACTTCTGCTTCATTGACTATGCAAAAGCCTTTGACTGTGTCGACCACAACAAACTATGGCAAGTTCTTAAAGAAATGGGAGTGCCTGACCACCTTAATCTATACGTGGGACAGGAAGCAACAGTTAGAACTGGATATGGAACAACTGATTGGTTCAAAATTGGGAAAGGAGTACGACAAGGCTGTACAGTGGGGTCTCGACCTACGGAATTAATCCGTATTGGAACGGGGTCCGTAGGTCGAAAAGTCCGCAGGTCGAAAATGCATTTCCCATAGGAAAGCATTGAAAACCATTTAATCCGTAACTGGCCCAGGAAACCCCCCCCCACACACAAAAATTTAAAAGGGAACTTACCTTTCCGAAGCCTTCCAGGGGTCCCCCGCCGCCGCCATCACCGCTGCCGGAGGACTCTGAGGGCTTCGGCGCCGCTGCCGGAGGCCTCTCTGAGGTCCCCCCCCCGCCGACGCAGGCTTTCCCAGGGTGGACTGGGCCTACCAGGGGAGGGCTTCCCCCGGTAGGCCCGGTCTACTGCCCGGGAAAGCCTGGTAGACCGGGCCTACCAGGGGAGGGCTTCCCCCGGTAGGCCCGGTCTACTCCCCAGGCTTTCCCAGGGAGTAGACCGGGCCTACCGGGGGAAGCCCTCCCCTGGTAGGCCCGGTCCACCCTGGGAAAGCCTGCGTCAGCGGGGGGGGGAACCCCTGGAAGCCTTCCCCACCGCCATGGGAGGCCTCTCGGAGGTTCCCCGCCGCCGCCAATCATGCCTCCGAAGCATGATTGGCGGTGGGGTGGACCTCCGAGAGGTCTCAGATGGTGGCGGGGAAGGCATCCGGAGGTCCCCCACTGCCGCCGCTGCCAGGAGCCGAGCCGCGCCGGGCGATCCCGGCCATGCTCGGACTCCTGGACTTCCCCCGCCGCTGCTGCTGGGAGCCGAGCCACACCGGGAGATCCCGGCCATGCTCGGACTCCTGGACTTCCCCCGCCGCTGCCGCCGCTGCTGGGAGCCGGGCGGCGGCGGGGGAAGTCCAGGAGTCCGAGCATGGCCGGGATCGCCTAGCGCGGCTCGGCTCCCAGCGGCGGCGGCAGGGGGGGACCTCCGGATGCCTTCTCCGCCGCCATGGGAGGCCTCTTGGAGGTCCCCCCCCGCCGCCGATCATGCTTCGGAGGCACTATCGGCGGCAGGGGGGACCTCCAAGATGCCTCCCATGGTGGCGGAGAAGCCCTGGAAAGCATCCGGAGGCAGATCCGCGGCCTACGGACTGGAAGGGGGAGGCGGGGAAAGCGTCAAATTTGAATTTGGCGCTTTCCCCGCCTCCCTCTTCTGGTCCGTAGGTCGATTCTCCGGCCACAAGTCGAAATGAAACTTTGCGGCCAGAGAAGTACGGATGTCGAAAAGTCCGTAAGTGGAGCCGTCTGTAAGTCGAGACTCCACTGTATATCGTCTTCCTGCTTATTTAACTTATATGCAGAATACATCATGCGAATGGCTGGACTGGATGAATCCCAAACCAGAAATAAGATTGCCGGGAGAAATATCAACAACCTCAGATATGCAGATGATCCCACTCTGATGGCAGAAAGTGAGGAGGAATTAAAGAACCTCTTAATTAGGGTGGAAGAGGAGAGCGCAAAAAATGGTCTGAAGCTCAACATCAAAAAAACTAAGATCATGGCCACTGGTCCCATCACCTCCTAGCAAATAGAAGGGGAAGATATGGAGGCAGTGACAGATTTTACCTTCTTGGGCTCCAAGATCACTGTAGATGGTGACAGCAGCCACAAAATTAAAAGACACCTGCTTCTTGGGAGGAAAGCGATGACAAACCTAGACAGCATCTTAAAAAACAGAGACATCACCTTGCCGACAAAGGTCCACATAGTCAAAGCTATGGTTTTTCCAGTAGCGATGTATGGAAGTGAGAGCTGGACCATAAAGAAGGCTGACCGCCGAAGAATTGATGCTTTTGAATTGTGGTGCTGGAGGAGACTCTTGAGAGTCCCCTGGACTGCAAGGAGAACAAACCTATCCATTCTAAAGGAAATCAACCCTGAGTGCTCACTGGAAGGACAGATCCTGAAGCTGAGGCTCCAATACTTTGGCCATCTCATGAGAAGAGAAGACTCCCTGGAAAAGACCCTGATGTTGGGAAAGTGTGAAGGCAAGAGGAGAAGGGGACGACAGAGGACGAGATGGTTGGACAGTGTCATCGAAGCTACCAACATGAATTTGACCAAACTCTGGGAGGCAGTGGAAGACAGGAGGGCCTGGCGTGCTCTGGTCCATGGGGTCACGAAGAGTCGGACATGACTTAACGACTAAACAACAAACAACAAATGGTCACCTATTGGTAGAAAATCTCATGTACCTAACCCCCCCCCCAAAAAAAACCTTATTAAGACCTTCAGAACTTTGATGTGACCTGATGGTACATAATAAGAGAAGAAGCTAACAGCCCACCAAAAATGTGGGAGGACAGATATGTCCAGTATTCATATAGTTAAAAAACTTGGAAATATTTTATGCCTAGTAATATTCACGTGAGGCAAGCGTAATTAAATCCATTTGGTGAACTAGACCTGGATAAGGGCAGAACCTTACTTCACATTTCATCAATTGTGAAACACTGGCTACATTTGGAGGTAATAGTAAACTATCATTTAGTGCTGAACTAGAACCACAGCTTAGTGCTATATTAGCTGTCCATAGAAGTAATGTGTATGGAACAATACGGTGGTGAATTAAAGAGTTATGATTTGCAGAGAGACTACAAATACTTAATCACAGAGAGAGAGGTGATTTTCATTTGTTCTAGTGATATTCAGGAACTGAACAGTGGTTTTCATTTGGCCTGTATTAATGAACCTGTATTAATGAATGTGATCTGAAGGAGATTCTTATATTTTTCATCTAAGAGCCAGAACTCCCCTATTCCATTTTAAGCTTTGGATGAAGTATGTCTAACACTCTTTTCTTGGGTATCTATTTTCTCTAGTGTCACTAATTACAGTGGTGCCTTGACTTACATATGTCCCGACATAGGACCATTTCGAGTTACGACCAGCTCCGGCTGCAAAATTTTGCTTCGACTTGCGGCCGGAGCTTCCAGTTACGAACAGAAAAAGGCAGGGGAAAAAGGCGGGGAATTCAAATTGCTAACCGTTGGTAGGCGAAAAGGCTGCTTCTTTGTAGCTCTTTCGCCCCAACAGTTAGTGTGAGTGCAATCGGAGGCGGCTTCGGACTGCCTGGTAAGGTAAGGTGCTGCTTTCTGCTTTTAAAAAACTGTTCTGGGTGGGTTTTGCAGCATGGTTTTGGGCTGGGTGCTGGGATTATGTTTCTATGCTGTGATGGGTCTTGCAGGGTTTGTTTGCTTTTTGGGTTTTTTTCCCCATTTCCGATGGGTCTTGCACGGTTTGTTTGCTTTCTGCTTTGCTTTTTTTGCATTTCCGATGGGTCTTGCACGGTTTGTTTGCTTTCTGCTTTGCTTTTTTTGCATTTCCAATGGGTCTTGCACGGTTTGTTTGCTTTTCTTTTTTTCCCCCCTTCGGCCGGAACGGATTAATCGCGTTCCCGATGGGTCTTGCAGTGTTGTTGTTTTTTTGGTTATTTTTTTCTTCGGCCGGAACAGATTAATTGCATTTCAATGTATTCCTATGGGAAATGGTGCTTCGACTTACAACCATTTCGAGTTACAACCGGAGTTCCAGAACCAATTAAGTTCGTAAGTTGAGGCACCACTGTAGTTAGCTTTCTGTGCTTCTCTCCTGACCTTGCTATTGTTCCTTTTCTCACATAAGCCTCTTCTCTGCAAGTTTTACATCCAGAGACATGTCCCTCGGTATTTGTTTTCTTTTTTTGAAGTTGTTTACTTCATTTATCATTAAGACGTGTTGTGTGAAAAGGAGACAAGTGCCATAATTTCAGAAATGACCCTGTGCTAGACCTTGTGAATTCAGAGGCAGACCAAAGTGTGTGATGCTTATTTCAGCCACCTGAGCAAAGTGAAAACTCATTCTGTTCTCACATAGTAGTATTTTTTGTAGTGGTAATAGGAAGAATATTTTGAGATCTGCTACTGATATGCAAAGATGTAGGCTTCCTCTCACTTATCTAGACAGTTTGCTCATGGAACATGGTGCTTTTGAGGACATCATGTTAATGCTAACTCAGACTCAGTCTTTTAACTGTTGATTCCCCCACTGGAAATTTGGTCCCATATACTCTGCCTCTATATTATTTGAAATTCTATTGTGCACTTGGTAAAAAGAAAGATGAATGCTCTTTTTAAATCTATGACTTTGCTACTTTCCAAGACACTGTGCATTTAATACTTTATTTTACTCTGAAAGGATGAATGGAAAAAACACTGAGAAAAAAATAGAAGCCAATGTATGTAATCCTGTACCGTATCTTGTGCTGCATAAGGCTAATCATGTCATAAACTGCTGTGATTTTTCAGAAATAAAAAACTTTTGATTCCCCTTGCTCAAAGGTCCCAAGGCTCCCATGTAAACCTTTTGGTTATTTGGAAGCCACTGGGGGGCATGGAATGGGGGGGGGAGAGAGAGCTTTAATTACTGAAACACATCACCATTGGGATGACTTTATCATATATTTATGGTATTTAAAGACTTCACTTTGCCCCGTGACCCCTCAAAAAGATCCCCAATCCTCTTGTTTTCTTTTCTTTGAAGCATTTATGTCACTGGCAAAGCAAGAAAATTTCTGCCGTTCTTCCCAGGTTGCAAAGAAAGGGAGAAAAAAACCCTCCACTTTGCCTCCACCTGTCTCCTCCTGCTTCTATGAGGAAGCCTTCATATTTAAAATTATTATTATTTATTTATTTTTATAAAATAGGACCAAAGAGGGTTGCTATTGAATAGGGACCTCCTCAGTTTTTCACATTTTTTATTTTTTAACTATTTGTGACTTTGTGGGTTTTTTTTTAAAGTGATTGTGAGCTGCGCCGAGTACGCTATGAGAAAAAAACGCAGCATGTGGATAAAGGATTAAAAAAATAAATAATCCTGTTGGTAAACAATAACTGCTTTTAACATTATCCTCCCTGAAACTGTAGTATGAACAAGTTGTAGGATGTATTACATCACAGAAGGAAATCTCTGCATTTTAGTTCTTGCAGGTGAGAACAAAATATTTCAAAATGTTTCTCCCTGATGAGAGAGATTTTGGGAGTTTTTTGTGCATTGTTTTTGCATTTGGGCACTTTTATTGAAAAACACTAATGAGAAACTAATGGAAGTGTTTCTGTATCTAGAAAACCTTACATTTTGCACAAAATTCAGTTAGTTATTTTCCCAAAAAATATAACATACTCCTTTTTTTTGTGCTAATGCTGTGGACCAAAACGAATGAACAAACGAACAAACAAACAAACAAACGAATGAATTAATTAATACTGGTGTTCTTAGTCTTCTATGGGAACAAGAAATCTTGCAGCAGTTGACATTTCTAGATGGTGTGTCTTGATGTGCCATGACACTCTTTTTTGTTAGGGATGAGGAAAAAAATGTGAAAATCCATTACATTTTTAGGCCACAGGGAGCGTTTCTCTGTAGGGAGAGCTGTAGTGGACTGAAGTAAACTAAGAATTTTTGTATTCTCGAAAGCTTTCGAGAATACAAAAAGAATTTTTCTGTGACTGATGTAGGATGAAATGGATAATGTGTAGAATTAAAAACAAAAACCCTGAAACTAAAAAGACAGTGAAAGCTTTCAGCAGGGGTTACAGTCGCATCAGTTTCCTAAAAATAAGCAAGTGCCAAAACTGGCTGTTGGTTAATTATGGCATATCTAAAAGTCAGCTAGAGTTTTTGCTGGCATTGTGGGTGTTGCAGGACATGGCAAAAGGCCAATGCAACCATTTCTGGCTGCTAAAAGCCATTTAGGAAGTTCAGAGCCTGCCAACACACGAGGCTGTTTAAAGACAGCTGTGGTCATGGTTATTACAAATATTTACATCAGTTCTTGATGCCATTCAGGCTGGTCATAGAGAAATTATTTTGGGATGTAGCATTCCAGCTGGGATTGAACTCTTTGGCGTTACATACAGTATTTAATTTTAAACAATATGCTATGAAGTCAAGTAACTATGATTATGAACTTTTTTAAAACAGACATATAGAACTCAAATATGGTAACATTTTGATTTGACTTAAAGTGTAATGCATGTTAACCTGAGCCACCCACTGAATATTTTAGATGCAGATATTTTTGTTTTAATGTGTGTGTCGCTTACATGGATCTGTTAACAAGAGGAAAACAGCACTTGTAGCTCAGCTTATGTGTTATGGGAGGGCTGTTAAGATCTGAATAAAGTCTGCTGTTCTCATACAGAGGATTTCTTTACCCATCACAATCTAAGGTACAATTTTGCAGAACAGTCATGTTGTAATTGCTCAGTCAATGACACAAGCAAATTGTGTGATGCAAATTGCTGGGATATAATGCCCTGCATACTTCCACAGACATAACTGTGTTATGCCAACTTAACAGGATGTCAGCCATTATAACAAACAGATTCAACTAATTCATAACCCTGATCAGTTGTGCCTTGAAGCATGTTGAGTGTATCATTGTTAACTGCTGCATGCTAGTCCATCCTCCCCATTATCTCTCTAAACATGGAAGCACAAGTCTCTTGAAGGGAACGTGAGCTTCTGCAGCCTATCCCTGTGAGTCAAAATCCCAATTGGGGTTGTGACTCATATGGGGAGAGCTATCCAGATACAACAGCTTACTGGGTTTTTTTTCTGACAGTTGCACTTCCATGATAAAGAGATGATAGAAGAGGCAGGGCTCCACATATGTGGTCTCCACAAATGAACCCTCTTCAGTCAAACATGACTGAATAGGGCTAGTGATGTATTGTAAAACATAGATCCAATAGAATGAATACAGTTGAAATGAAAATATCAAAAATTCAATCCTTTGGCATGATGGGAGTCCACAACTATATCTGTAGGGCCATAAATGTTTCAATAGATTTTTTAAAATTCTTTTAACAGAGCAGAATCTTTAAAAGGAAAATAAGACCCACCCACTGCAGTTTCTCTGGTTTGCCAATTGCTGCTGAAGAAACAATTGGCATTTTTTTTCTGAAGAGCATTATCACCATAAATCATGAAAGATTTATTTTCAACATTTAACCATCATTCAACACATCATCAACCCTCCTCCTCTGTCTGCCATTTTGCATGCCTAAATAAACACAAGAAGGCTGAACAAGAATCATCTTTCTGTCCCCCCCTAGTTGCCCATATTATAGAACATTGTAATGTGAAGTATAGCCGCAATCTATGTTGATAATTATAGACTTTTAAAATGTGAATAAAAGTCATGAGTTAGACTAAAATTTAAGTGTCAAAACAAGTGGATTTGAGGAGAATGTGGGTTTTTAAAAAGTTCCTCACACATATTTGGTGCAAGTACTTTTCAATTCATTTGCAGAAGACTTCTCTCTTTAATTCATGATCTGCTTTCAGTAAGAACCACACATTACTATCTTCAGGACCACTAATAATTATGGCTGGCTCATGGTGTCTGCATAGTAATGGCTAATCTTCCCACAGTTTTCCTTAGTGACTCATTTACTTTTCTTGTGCCTTCCTGGGAAAGCTGGTGAGGGACAGACTTCATCTTTCTTTTCTTTTTACTTTTTTGGGGGGATAAGCTCAAGTTATTTCTAGCAATCACACAACACACAGGAGGTTGTAAACAAGTCTGGCCCTACCGTATGCACAAGCTGGACCTTTTTTGTCCAGTGCAAGGGCTACTCTTTATTTTATTTTATTTTATTGGCTGGGCTGAAGTGATTCCTGCATGGATGGAAGGGTCATTTTAAGGGAGATCATTACCTGGGAAGTGACTCTTTCCAGTACAAGTGGACACAATTCTTTCTCACCATCTGATTGCACCCTAAGTAGCTGTTGTTGCTGTTGTTTGAAGAGCCTGTGCTTGCCAAACATGCATACCAAAATGAAAATGACATTGTTTCACCTGCATTGATAACAGAGATTTACACCAACCCCAACATTTGTTACTTCAGTTTCACAATTTGGAAATCATTCTGATCCACCTCAGGCTCATATAGAGACTGTGTTGCCTTGGGTCTGAATCCAAACCTCAATTTGATAATCTGAACTTTTACACTTCCTATTAAATACAATGAAAAATAAACAGTTCTGTCTGAATGAGATGAAATTTTCAACCATAACAGGCTGTTAGAAGGGGATTATGCCATGATTCAGACAACGAAATGCAAGGTTTTGGGTACTTCACATTGTGGTCTTTTCAAAGGAAACTGATCACACATTTCTGTTTCGTGAAAGGATTCAATGAAATGGGCTCCAATAGTAGCCTCCTTTGAAAGGATTTTTCAGATGAACAGGTGCAGATGAGTAGGTGTCTGGAGTTTGTGCAATACCAATAATTTACTATTGTGACGTTTTCAAAAATGACACACTTATTTTCCCATGTTCTTGGGCAAGTTTGTATTGTAATGCCATATGTAATAGAGGCGTTCCTGGATGAAGGGAAAAAACTTGCAAAGCATTCAAAGGGTCAGTACAGAGGCTAGAGCATTGTCAACTATGAAAAACATTCCTTATTTCATACTCAACTGGCACTTACTACAGCATCAGATAGAGGTAGATAACAGGTGTGGGCTGGACAGTGGTAGCAGCAGAAGAATATGGATAGCCAGCAGTTTTCAAGCAAGCACCTAGTGTTACAACCTCCCAGGTCCCCAGAGACCACACAAACAGTTTCAGTACTATAGCTCATGGAATAGGATATGAGCAAAGAGTATTGAATATTAAAACAGTCCTGGAATATATCTTACAACTTCTGTCTCCTAAAAGCACTGGAACTGGAAACCATTCACTGTGTTCAAAAACTAAAGCTACCAGTTACAAAGCTACATAACCTCCTCTTCCATTTTCTTTCCAATTGTTTAGAAAAAGCTCCTAAAAACTTCAGAATGGGCTTGGGAAGAGATCAATCATTTTGTAGAGAAACATTGCTGGTGTCTCTATGTACTTCCAAATTTGAATCATCTATGAATTTTCAAAAGGGTTCTGATTTAGTCTATGTCAAAGGAGCCCTGCTTCAATTTCTTCATCTTCCCCCATTTGTCCAAATCAGCCCACTTTCCAACTTGGTGTTTCATCAGAGCACAACCCTAATGTTTCTTTATTCCACCCAATCAGTGTTCCTCCTCCCTGAGTTCTGAATTCTTTGACTTACCATAACTTTTCAAGTTTATACTCTGTCAAACTATAGCTCCATCTAGCTTAGTACTGTCTGCTCTAACCAACCAAGATCTTGAAACAAATCTTTCCTGGCTGTGCTGATATGAACCTAGAAATATGTCCATGTAAAAAAATGATGTGATCTTTCACTGAGGATATATTGTCACTGTGAATGCAAGAGAAAAGAAAAGAAGCCACAAACCCCAAAAGATGTTTGTAATGTTATCCTGAATGATCAAAGAACACGCCTTTGAAATAATTTTGCCATTGTTCATGACATTCCTTCCCTTGAACCCTTATTCTTTCATGTTAGAAAATAAACAGCAACAACTATGAGCATATCTCATGCAGTAGGAATTGACCCTGAGGTTTTGGTAATGTGCCCTTAGCTTCAGCACAGCATGTTGTAAATTCAAGCAGCACTGGCTGAGCTTCAGATCCACTATTTTTGTTTAATCAAGGCCCTGTCTTGTGATGAAATATGAGCTGCAGTTGCCTGATAAGCTAACAGAGAGGTGGCACAAAGCCACAGTCCTAAAAAGTGGCCAGAAGTCCAATGCAAAGATCCAAAGCTTGCTCACATTAATGACTTTCCTATTTCTGAGAAGAGAAAAACAGTTCTTTTTAAGAGCAGAAAGCTGGTGACCCACATTTTCAGTGTTTTAAAGCAGTAAATGACTAGGTCAGACCACAAAATAGTGTAGAAAAATCTAAATGTCAGGAAGTTACTGCAAAGTGATAGGGAGTTGACTCTCATCAGTAGATTTTCAGAAGCATGTTGCTTCTGATTTTGGTGTCGCATGTAGCCTATATGGATCAGAGTCAATGACAGCTTTATCCTTCATGGATTTGTCCAATTCCTTTTTAAAGTCATCTGAATGTCTGTTTTCTTCAATTTGCATGTTGTTCCCCTGAGAACCGATTTCCTCAGAAATGATGCCCAGAAATCTGACTAGCAAATCAAACCTGTTTTTACTTTCCCGTCACCAATCACAAAATAAAGTATGCTAATTACAAAATTCAGAAATGTGAAAAATCATGTGGCATGTCAGGGAGAGATATTTCACCAGTTGAGTGGAGAAAAGCTCCTAAATACATGCTGAACATATCATGTAGTTTAGTCTTTGTTGGTGGTCATTCCTCCATTCTAGAATAGATTATCACACAGGTAAGAACTGTTTCCTTTAATCTGCCTTGAATCTCACTACAATCAGTTCTTTTGATGAGTTCAGGTTCTTTGCACTGAAAGAGAGATTTTTTTCTTCCAGTCCTGTTTAATCCGCACTATGCATATTTTAATAGCTTGCGCTAACTAGGAACAAGTTTCTCCTTCTTAGGTGTTCCAATTTTATTTTATTTTGGTATGGACACTTGGCCTGTTCCAGACTTTGAGTTGAACTTTGTTTCCCAGTAAAAGGAAGGCCCTGATTCCAATGGTGCCCTTTGTCTTAACACAAGATCTATTGTGCTAATGGAAGTGGATTTCTGGAATTAGTCTTCTTTCTTTGTGTTAGAAGCAATCCGGTGATGCTTCTGGTGTGGAAGGATCCAAGAACAGGGAATTGCCACTGCCCAGGGGATGCCTGAATGTTCACACAGTCATCACATTCTTTGGAGGGCAGGGGCAGGGTGCCTATGTGTTTCTCTCCAGAATAAGTATAAGGAGGAGGGGGATCCAATACAGCTGTCTATTCTACAACAATTGTATGAGAGATAGAATGAATATGGTTGTCTCTTGTTCTACTTCTTGTGCCATGGGTAAATCCAGCACAACTCTGTTAATGATGTTTTTCATTCTATTGGCATCAAACTGGGTCTGTACTGATGAGACATGTTCAGTATGGATCCAGCCCACTTGAGTTCCAATCATAAATGCAGGCTTTTGTATTAAAATCATTTGATAGATTGGAAACCAAAGGTATCTATATTCACTTAGCGGCAGCTAGTTGAAGTTGGTGGGGCAGAAAACACAGCACAGGCTAGTGTAGCCAGGAGTCACAGGCATAGTCAGGACAAAAATATACAATATACAATATGCTTGCACATGCAGGCAGGCAAGCAATCTAGTAAGCATTCAGATATGCATTCAAGAGGAGAGGGACTGGCAGGACCATGATCCCTCCACCTGCAGTAAGGAGGCAGGTAGGAGAGGGGTGCCTGGGGAGCCTGAAACTGAGATGAGGTTTCATTATATTACTTTAAATAACATGGATGTTAGGATATGCATTTCCGTACACACTCAGGTGCAACGAATTGCATGTAAAGATGGCTAGATCCCACCGTAAACAAGACAAGCTGGATCAGGACATTGATTTCCACAGCTGATTTTCCAGAGACATCTTTAAACACCCACCAATGTTGTACTGAAAGAACTTTTATTTATTAGTAGAGATGGGATAGATGAATATGAAGTCTGCTGGCACAGGTGGTTGGTCTGATTATCTCCCACCCCCAGAACCTACCAGTCCACTTACAGCGTGGTGCACGGCTCATTGGGCTGGCTGGTGTCATTGAATCAATCATGCTGCAGCCTCGTCTCCCTGCCTGCCCAGCCACTCTAGCAAGGGGGCAGGAGGATGAGTCTCTCCACTCAGCCGTGGAGTGGCCGGGTGAGCAGGGACTGCCGTGATTGGCACACTGATGATGACGCCAGCCATGTGCGCCACAAGCTGCATGCTGTGCTGTAAGTGGACCAGCAGGTTCTGGGGGTGGGATCTAATCAGGCTGGCCACCTATCCCAACGGGCTTCATATTCATCTGTGAATACAAAGCCCCTATCCCTGTTTATTATTTATTTTTATTGTAATACACCCTCACACATAGAGTTTGTTAGTTTCTGATTCACAAATGGCAAGCACACTTTTTCAATATATATTTTTTCCTAACTCTGTAGATCAGCATGAACATAAACTGCTGCTAAGTAATGAGGCATTGGATGGATAGCTCAATGGTTTAGATACCTGGCCACAGAGCCAGAGGTTGTGAGTTCAATTTCCTACTGTGACTCCTGCAAATAGAGCCAGCCTGTGTGGCCTTGGGCAAACTGCAGAGTTCCAGGGCACACCCAGAAGAAGGGAATGGTAAACCACTTCTGAGTACTCTCTACCTGGAAGACTCTGAAAAAAGGTTGTCATAAGTCTGTATTGACATAACCGTGCATAATTATTAATAAAGCACTGATTATGCACGTGCCTGATTGTGCAAGCTAGTGCATGACCAGGAGTAAAACCATTGCTTTATTAACTACTGGTATTTTGTTCTGTGATTTAGGCAGTTTCCCTTTTGCACACATAAATCAGAAAAAAATGGGCCAACATTTCCTTTATCCCATGTAAAACAAAAAAAAAAAACCACAATTGGCATTCTTTATTTTAGTACAATTGTCTAATTTATGTAATAATCTATTTCATAAGGCAAATGGAAGATCGTATTTAATTTTTATGCTGTCATCACTTACACACCTATCTGTATGAAAATCCCATTAAATTAAGTGGAACTAACCTGTGAGTAGTCATTTTCAAGAATGCACAGTAAGTATAGTGTATATACAAGAAGAAAAGTAATTTTCTTTTAGGCCTCTTGAATACACAAATACTACCAATTAAGCCCAAATATGTTCTTGTACCTCTAAGAATATAATATGTACAAGCAGGACTGTACACTTGGTATGGTTTATTCTAATGGACTGAATTGGTTTTTACATTTACAGAACCAACAACTTCAACTATATAGATATTGATTTTCCATATAAGGCATAAAGCTTTAATATAGATGCAGACACTGTCTAAATTGATTTCAGCTTGCCCTGTTTGAGGATCTAAAGCTGGTTAGTACATATTCACATATCTGAATCTGAGTAATTTACTTCTGTCCTCTCTATGGAAACACAGCCATTATTTCCCAGCCCCACTGCTATTTTGATATATCCTTGCAGTTATTTCTTTGGTAGCCATTGTTATCTTCTATTATCTTGGTCATGCTTTGGGCCTGGGGATGAGAAAGATTTGTTGCTTTACTTTTTTGATAAGAACTTCTGAAAATTCTCAGTTTGCTTGAGGTTGAAAACAACTCCAACACGGAGGAATTGGAAATTAACAAATTCACCAGTCCAGGTTGATGAGGGCTTCGAATTCTTAGTTCTTAAATGTCTGGGTCTAACTCCCTGTATCTTCAAACTGTGTTTCTAGTGCAGAATTAGAACTACAATGTCTTCATTTGTGGCAGACTCTTCAGAGCAAATAGTTACATGTAGAAATGGGCACGAATCGGTGGTTCATGTTGGTTCGACCTTCAGATAAACAGGTGTTTGGCAGTTTCTAGCCCCACCACCTCCAACAGACACCCACTCAGAGGCAGCATCCAAGCTTCCCTGCCCCACTTCCTCCAGGCATTTCCTCTGAATGGGTGCCTGCTGGGGGAAGCGAGGCTAGGAACCACCAAACACCTGCTCATCAGAAGGATGAACTGGCACGAACTGACAAACTGGAAGTTCGTGCCCATCTCAAGTTACTAAGTGCTATCTAAGCTGCTATCACATGGCCCTCTCCATGAACTGTATTCAGCCATCGTACTTTTGTGTTATTTGTGTTACTTGCAGAAATCTTCTTCACACAAGTCCAAAAACTTGAGCTGAGGGGAAGAGAAGATATCTCAAGCAAACAAGGAGAAAATGTGTTTTTTAAAAAATGTATAATGCCTAATAAACACACCTTTTACATGTAAGCACAGTAGGCATTCAAATTCCCAGGCCCTGGCTTTGTTCCAGTGTCAGGTCAGGGGGTCTGAGACCCTGCAGAACTTTATAGGCCTCTAGGGAAAAATCAGAAGCCTGGTTTCATCACAGCTGACACTTATCCCAATTAAGGGTTAATTCCAGAATGAAACCAGACAATCATTTCCAATCATATCAAAATTCATCTGAGAATGAGGGATTAGTCTCTTCATTGCTGCAATAATTCCAGACAACATCAACATGTGTCATTCTATAAGCTTTATTTCAAGATTGCTTCTATGTTCTATAGCAGTGATGGCGAACCCATGGCATGCGTGCCCCAGGTGGCACGTGAAGCCCTTTCTTATGGCACGCGAGGTATTGGCCCACCCATGCTCCCTTGTGGAGGCAAACCTTATGAGCCGGCTGCAGCCGGGATTCCCCCTTCCGCTGCCACTTCCTGGTCCTCTGGGTCCGTCACTATGATTCCCCCTTCCGCTGCCACTTCCTGGTCCTCTGGGTCCGTCGCTATGATTCCCCCTGAAACTTCCTGTTCCTGGTCCTCTGGGTCCATCCCTATGATTCCCCCTGAAACCGCCACTTCCAGTTCCGGACTTCCGGGCGGCACGACAGCCACTGGTTTCTCCCCCCCCCCTCATTTTGGGCACGCGAGCCCAAAAACGTTTGCCTCCACTGTTCTATAGGAACCAAACTACTTGAAAAAGTAACATCAAAATGTATTGAAAACATTTTTATAGCTATGAGAAAAACTGCTTAAAATGCATATAAACATAAAGTTGTAGGCTGATACCTAAGTCAGAACTCAATCCAAAATACAAGAGAAATATATTTTAAAGTAAAAAACAATAAGAATGTTTCAATTACATTCTAAAAATGCAAATTATAGCCTAATACAGGACATTGAAAAAGCAAGGAATTCATCCCTAAAATATCAAAATTGTTAAAATTAAGAAAAATAGATAAGAAAATGACTTTTTTAGCCTTTAAAAATATTAAGAACACACACAAAATAATTATAAGTGCACACGCAGCCAGGCAAATTTGAATCTATGGGGGAAAATCCATGTTATCCTTATTTTCTTCTGTTACTGTTGCTGCTACATAATTGTTATTAATATCTGATGTGTGTGGTGAGGCATGGAAATGCAATGATGTGAAGATGAATTGAATCTTGCTTTCTGTGTGTACCTCTCTATATTTGTATTTCTCTCAGATCCCCACATCTCCCCCTCAATCTGTCAACAATCTCTTTTCCAGGGCCTACAAGTTATAAGGGCCTGATGCACCAAAGAAACATTTTAAATAGGAATCTCGATGGTTGTTACACTTCCTGTAACTCCATGGGCTTGTAACTCAGAAACTGGCAAGCTGCCACCATAATGATAAACATCATTGTTATGACTAAAATTTGCAAATTCTGGAGGAGTAAAGGCTTGTAATTAAAAAAAATCTGGTACACTAATATACTACAAAACCAGAGTACTGTATTTACAGAGAGTGCAAGTTACAGGAGCTGCAAACACCATCTCCAGTAATAATACATTGCAGCATAAATATGTTCAACTGTCAGTCATAAAGGACATTCTTTTGTAATGTTATTATATAATGACCTTACTCCCAGATTTTGGGATGACTCTGGTTGCTGAAATTGGAATGGGAATGGTGATGTCTAGATCTTGTTTGCATGTTCTTTTAATTTCTTGCCTCAATTTTGGGTACTTTGCAACCTTTGCACTTTCCACACTTTTGAGGTTGCTTGTTGATGGAACTTCCAGTTATTGTTGTTATGATTCTTATTTTGTGAATATACTGCAGTACTTTTCTTGCATAGGCTGCAACAGAGCCTGCGCAGTATAAAGACTGTTCAAGATGACCTTTACAATACATGGACTTCCAATGAACATGGAATTAAAGAAATACACTTTATAATAACATAATGTCTTAGTGTCCAATCCTAACCCCTGACACTGATGATGGTTAAGGTGAGCTGTGTTGGCCTCCAGTGGAGAGAGGAGCAACACTGGGGTATCTCAGAGGAAGGGTTCATGGAAATACTTGTTCCCATTGTACCATGGGAGGTGCAACCAGGATTTCTCCCATTAGTAACAAGAAGAGGAAAAAACCCAAGCAGTGCCTTCTTTACATTTCTTTGGGCTGACAGATTCCATCATAGACACTCTTGCAGAGTGCGGGCGGCATACAAGTCGAATAAATAAATAAATAAATAAATAAATAAATAAATAAATAAACAAACAAACAAACAATCATATGCATGGACAAGGCAGGAATGCTGAGATTGTCTTCTAAACTACCATGTCACAAAGCAGGCATTTGCAGAACATCAATGAAAGTTTAGGTTCACACTGATTTAAACTTATCTTCCAAGGATTCCCCCCATGAAAAAAATCAGGAGGCTAAGTGATAACTAACTAAAATAAATACCTAACTTACTATATTTAAACTGTGGGTTTTCATGCACTAAGCTGTTACATTAGGGTTTGGTTTTGTGGTGTTTTTTTTTTTTAACAGTATTGACCCCCACCCCCGCTAGATGCAAACTAGTGCTATTCTTTTGATTAGCCTTTTTCTGGCTTCAGAGATATCTGTACATGAAAACTGATGAGCTAGTCTTAAAGCAAGCCCTAATTCTGTCATTCATATGCTTTGCTTGGGTTGGTGGTTCTTTACTCATACACTGAAGAGAAAATGGTGGCATTGTCTAGCACATATTTTTAAACAACAGCATCTTTAGATTGTCTTTAACAATGGCTCTTTAATATTCTTTGTCGTTGCCCCACAGCAGCTACAGGATCATTTTTATTCAGGTGTTCACCAGAACAGCTATTTAGTTTTGTAATATGTAGCTGATAATACCCCCTCCCCCCTTTATCGGCCTGTTCAGGACTCTAGGCTATACAAAAATGCTGCTGCTTGAAATTAGAGGAGCACACGATTGAATCAGAGCATGATTAAATCTCAGTGGTACAGCTTTCTCTGATCTCCATGGCTACCTATCAAATGTTGTACTGACATTAAACTTGTGCAAATCTGTGAAGCTCTCTGGGAGCTTTGGTTTTTTTTTTTAAATGAAAGTGGACAAAAAACACAAGATGTTGTCACAGATTCAGCACTTACTGGTTATGATTTCATACAATCTTAATTTGATGAATACGGAATATTTTTCTCTGTGTTATGTTTATCTAAACTCACTAAATCTACTAAATTCTGGCTTTTTTGCACTGTACACACCATATTAAGTCTTCTTTCTCCCTTCTGTCCCCTTTTAATATACTTCAAGTAGATCATTTATATTTTAAGCACAGTGTAAATCAGTCAGGAAACCTTTGAAGTTATAGAACTCCACACATAGGTTATTATATACTTGGAAACAGATATTAAACATATTTATGATGACATCTGTGTAATGGTGAAGAGAAACTGGTACATTTTATTTGTGAATGATACACCTTTTTGCAGAAATATGAAAAAGTGTTGCATTTAAATTACACTTGAAGTGAAATTTTGAGATATACAGTATTTGGAGGATTTTCTTCAGTTGTAACAACTGAGGAATTTGACAAAAATCAGGAAGAGTTTTGGAAAGCCAATCAGAGTTTCCTTCCAGAATATATGTTTGCATCTTCATACCCACCTTCAAGAAAAGTAGAGTTTTGAAGCATATTTGGAAGGTTTCTATTTGGAGAAAAGATCTATGAAATTTCAAGGAAAGCACAAAAGTAATACTTGAGAACTCTCTCTTCGAAATCTTACAGTTCTGTTTAAAACAGTGAAATATAGTGATATATATGAACCCAGCTTCTTTACATGTAGGTATGGAACAAATCAGGATAGTGTAAATGTGTTGTTGAATAACAGATGATGAAGCATAAATAAAGATTCAACAACTAATTGTTTACTTAGAATTCTACTTAAATAAAACACAATAAAGATATATGTGATAATCTACCAGTTACCATATTTTAACTCTCCCCTCTCCCATTCCTTTATACAAGTTGAACTTCCCTTCAAAATTTCAGATACACAAACCAATGTTGTAATCAGGATCAATGCTGAAGTCTTCAAACAGTATCACCGCACGCCACAATAACTCCACAATGTTTACTTCAATGCCGATGGAAATTCAAATGCAGATGAGGAAAAGAGATTAATGACTGCGGTGAAATGTATCTTTTTTTTATGAAGTTGTGATTTCAAAAGGAGAGAAGTGATCTCTTGTGCGTCAAGTAGGGGTCCCATGGAGATCTTTGAAACCCAGAACAAAAGCAAGCTGTAATATTCTGCAGTCAGTGGGAAGACAATGCAGAAGAAAAGGTATCTGGGGATTCTCAGACTCTCAACGTGGTTAATTCACGACTTTGAACTCTAACAGAGTTGGAGACTCAGAGAAACCATTTTCCCTCTTTCCTTCTTTTCTCTAAAGTACATGCATACCTAAGGATTTTCAAAGACTGAATGGAGTTTCTTACCACATACAAAAACAAAGGCATGCTTTTAAGGAATAAAAAGTTTTAAAAATCAAAGGCCTGACACATTGACATGGTTTTGATTATTGGGGCCAGCATGACGTCCCTTGGGACAGTAACTCACAATCAGAGTGCTACTACAGAGAAAGTCCTGTCTCAACCTGAACTCTTGAGATAAAGAGAGGATTATCTTTCCTTTTACTTGAATATGGACCATTGGATAAGGTGAGAAGGAGTGGAATAAGAACAAAAACATGAGATTCTGTACAGTGGCAGATCTACATGTTTTGGAGTCCTGCAGCGATCGCCGGACAGTCCCTAGGGACTTTTGAAGGTGCAAGCGCTCTTTGCCCTGCACCCCGGAAGGCAACGAGACCTACCTGAGGCATCGCGATGCATGCTGCGAGGGTGGAGAGCATAGGTTATTTAAGGGCTCTCCACCCTCGCATCGCTCTCTTCCTTTTGCTGGCAGCCGAGCTGGGAGGAGTTCCTGTTCGGTGTGTGCGTGGCTGAGCTGTTATCTGCCCGATCAGAGGCTGTGCTTACTGTAGCGTTCTCCTTTAAATGTGGTCATGGCTCAGGTTTAGTTAGAGTGAGTCATGCATATTTATGTTGCTGAGAGGCGGAGCCAAGAGGCAGAGTATAAGAGGCAGAGCCTGAGGGGGAGAAGAGATCAGAGTTTTGGAAGGAGTTTGATTAGCTGAGTTCAGAGATTTATAGGAGTGTGATTAGACTGATGAAAAATAGTAGGAGATCTGAGAAGTGATTGACCAGTGACTGGAAGGGAGAAGGAATAGAACTGAATATTAAAATACTGAAACCAATAAGCAAATAAACTAGAGATCTTTCTATTTCATTAAAGAGTGGACCTGATTCTTTCTAAAGAAGTGATGGGGATTTAGGGATCTCCTGGTGGCAGCAGTGGAAGAAAGGAAAGAGTTTAGTTTTGCCCTGGTGTGCTCTGAGGTCTGAGTCTAGGTGGACAGACCAAGGCACGAGTGGGTTCAACGCCACATAGGTGCCAGCGGTGTGGGATTCAAAAAGGGTCAAAACACCACACTTACAACGAAAGACGGGGTGGTAGCTGCAGCTCCACCGAGGATTGAGTGATCGCTAGAACTTTATTTGATTTGTTGTTTAAAATAATCATTACTGTTTGTTTGTTTTTTGTTTTTGTTTTTTACTGTTTTAAGGCAGAACAAGAGGAGGCGGCGGTGCCTTAGCGCGGCGCCACGTGGCGCCGCCGGCGCTTCGTTGCCAGGTCGCATTTGGTTTTATTTAGTAAAGTAGGGGGTTAATTTTGTTAAGATTTTCGTTTATTGTTTAGTTTTGGGGGTTGTATTTTGCGTGCTGGGGTTTGTTGGGTCGATGGGGACCTTTTAGTTGCAGGGTGGCCATTTTGTTTCAGCCTTGTGGCTGGCGTCCGCCATTTTGGGAGACACTTTTTGAAAGTTTCATAAGTCATAAATTTAAAAAAACCAAAACAAAACAAAAAACCTTTTGGTAATTGATTGTTAAAAATAGTATTAATTTGGGTTATTTGAAGTGTATAAGATTGGGATTGTGTGTTGAGGGGAGTCAAATTTATATCAATTCATTGTAATATTTTAATCATATTGTTAACGCAATTCATTAGGGGTTAACAGGAGTAAATTGGTAGTGGAATATTGTACTTATTAAATTGCTTAATTCGTTTAGTATACTTAGTTAGTAAAATAATAATAATAATAATAAATAAATAATAAAAATAAAATAAAATAAAATAAAAATAATAATAATAAGAAGAAATAGAATTTAATAGTATTAGTAGCAAATAAATAAGTCATAGAGGTAAGGCACTGATGGGTTGGACTGACCCATCAGATTCAAAATAATATTAATAAAAGATATAAAGTATAATTACTTTAAAAAAAGGGGGGGAAGAAGGAGGCTTTTACAATTAAGTGCTGGGTGCCTACATATAAGGTTGAATAGGGGAACCTAGCCTCTAGGGAGGTTGAAAAGAATAATGGCCTCAAGGAAGGGGCGTGGAAACAAAGGAAAGAAGCCAGCTCCTAAGAGACAGGCACCCCAATTGTCGCCTCCTTCATCGTCATCGGACGAGGAGGCATGGCCAGTATGGGAAGAGCTCCAGAAAAAGTTGTCAGAGCTGGAGGCACACAGGTTGGGTGCGCAGGTGGCAAAAGAAACTGCTGTGCAGCCTCGTAGGTCATCTAGAGGGGCCAAGAGCTTAAAGAAAGCAAGGTTGAGATCTGTGGCACATGATCTAATGGAGAGGTGTCTCGCTCTTGAGAATGCACAGGGTGTGGAAGCGGCGGAAGAAGGCTTGGCCACCACTCCGAGGAGGCGTGGCTCTGAGAGAAGGAGGTCATCCACCCCGGGATCGTCTGAACCTTCCTTCCTTTTCCCAGAAGGGATCCAGGGAACGGATGAGGTTGGTCCCTCGACCTCACAACCGATGGACGACACAGCTCGGGCTTCAACGTCTGCGGGTGAGTCGGTAACTGCACCTGACACCCAGGCTTACGCAGCTGCCTGGCCATGGGCCACTGGCATGCCTGGTATTTACCCTGCATACACACCCTATACGGCAGGCAACACAGGGTTACCCAATGTGGCTTGTGCGTACGCCAATCCACAATGTGCAGGATGGGGTTTACCCCAGGTTAATCAGATGGCGCAGGCCCAATATGAGAAGCCACCTCTGGTAGGAGTTTGGCCGTATCCGGCAGTCCCGAACACAGGATATAATTCGGTGCCCTTAATGGCGCTGCCGTACGGGGATTACTCGATGCCTTTGGGGGCTCATTTGACCCCCGCTACCAAGGAAAAGATATGGAGAGGCGAATACCTGGACGTGTTTGATCTGCTTAACAGAGAAATTGATAAAAAAGACATAGACAAGGAGGATGAAGTTGAAAAAGAAAAACGTAGGAGGAAGAAACCGGAACGGACTTGGGCCAACTGGCTTCCAGGATTCCTTATATACGCAGGGGTTATTGTGAAGGTTCAACCCTGGAGGGCTTCAGCCCTCTTCCAGTACATTGACATAATATATAGGGCCTACACCGACTTCGCCGGTCAGGCGTGGTTGATGTACGACCAGGCGTTTCGGATGAGGAGCGCCATTCAGCCTAATTTAAGATGGGATGAGCCTCAGCCAGGGCTGTGGCTTCAACATATGACGCCTGCTAGACCGCATGCAGGAGATAGGTTTGATAGTGGCCATCTTAATAGAAAGGTGGTTAACACGCAAACTCCCCGCTCTGGTGCGGGGCAGGCGGTTCAACCCCGCCTGTTTTGCTTCCAATACAATACAAAGGGGAATTGTAATAGGAAGCCCTGCAAGTTTCGCCACGAATGCCTCAGTTGCGGAGGGCAACATCCCAGCATACACTGCTTTAAGGCAGGCGGACAGAGACACGACAAGGGCACTGGAGGCCCCAAGAAACCCAATAGCGGCGGGGGTAACCCTGGAAAAGGGACCCAGCCCAATTAAAATTCAAGTTTTGGAAGAATGGTTGAAGTCTTATCCGCGTAGGGAGGATGCCAATTATTTAGTTGATGGCTTTAAATATGGATTTAGAATCCCAGCCTCGGGAGAGCATAGGGCTTTCACAGCTCGCAACCTCCATTCTGTAATTGGAATGGAGGACATTGTGCAACGGAAAATTGATAAAGAAGTAAAGGAAGGTAGGGTCTTAGGTCCTTTCTCATCCCCACCGTTAGAAAATTTGAGGGTGTCCCCTTTGGGCATAATTCCCAAAAAGGCACAAGGTGAATTTCGATTGATACATCACCTGTCCTTTCCGCAGGGGGCGTCAGTTAACAATGCCATCCCTGCGGAGTTATGTTCTCTGAGATACACATCATTTGATGAGGCAGTGAATATGGTTAAACAATGTGGGCTAGGGGTGGAGCTGGCAAAATGTGATATCAAATCAGCATTCAGGATTTTGCCAGTTCACCCCCTGGACTTCAATTTATTAGGATTTCAATTTTGAGGTTTATATTACGTTGACAGGGCTTTACCCATGGGCTGCTCAGTCTCATGCGCTGCTTTTGAGACTTTTAGCACGTTTCTTGGATGGAGAATTAGACAGAGGGTGCATAGTACAGCTACGGCCCATTACCTTGATGATTTTCTTTTTTGTGGAAAAAGGAATTCGGGGAATTGTAGGAACATTTTGAAGGAATTTCAGACGATGGCAGGAGAGCTTGGGCTGCCTTTAGCGGAAGAGAAGGCAGAAGGACCAGCTACGGTCCTGACATTCCTAGGAATAGAGTTGGACACAGTACAACAGACGTCACGGTTGCCTCAGGATAAATTGAGGGATCTTCGGTCCAAGATTGAGGTTTTGCAGATTAAGGAAAAAGCAACTCTCAAGGAGTTACAAGAAATTGTGGGTCATCTAAATTTTGCCTGTAGGGTAGTGGCGCCTGGACGAGCGTTTATACGACGCTTATGTGCAGCCATGAAGGGGCTGCAGAGACCTACTCATAGGACCAGAATAACCCGGGGTATGAAAGAAGACCTCAGGATATGGAGTCAATTTCTACAGAGTTTCAACGGTATCTCCTTTTGGAGGGCCGATAGGGGGCTCCAAGCTGAGTTTCAGGTACATTCAGACACGGCTGGGTCCCTTGGTTTTGGTATATACTTTAGAGGCAGATGGTGCGCTGGTTCCTGGCCCGAAGCTTGGCATCAGGATGGTACCACCAGAGACCTTACGTTTTTGGAATTTTTTCCAATCGTAGGTGCTCTCTGGATTTGGGCCGAGGAATGGGCAAACTCAGTTGTTCGTTTCTGGTGCGATAATCAAGCGGTTGTACATATTGTGAACAACCTTACTTCGCGCTCGGAACGAGTAATGAAATTGGTCCGTGCACTTACGTTACGGGCATTGCAATTTAACATATTATTGCATGCCCGCCACGTTCCAGGCATTGACAACAGAATAGCAGATGCTCTATCGCGTCAACAGATGGAGCTGTTCAGGGAAATAGCGCCAGAAGCCAGGGAGATGCCAGAAGTTCTTCCTCCGGAGGTCAATCAGGTTAGAACGGGTTTGGCCAGCACCAACGGAGCACATTCAGCAATTTATGGTAAGCCTTTACAGAAAAGGGTTGGCGCCTGGCACCATACAAGGTAGGTTATCAGCCTTGGCCTTTTACTCAAAAGTAAACGGCCTTAAGGATTTTTCAAAGGAGTTTAAGATTAGGAAAATGTTGGAGGGCTGGTCTAAGGAAAGGGGCAGAGTAGGGGACTCACGAGTCCCCATCTCCCCGGCAATTTTAGAACAATTATGTAGACAGTGGGCTGCCCTTTGCAGAGACGAGTATGAGGAGGCATTGTTTAGAGCGGCTTCGCTGATCGCCTTTTTTGCGGCCCTCAGGATTGGCGAGCTCATGGCTGGGGGCAAGGCAGACACATCTAGGTCAGCCTTACAGTGGCAGGATGTTAGGGCTACAAAGTGTGAGGTAACGATCTTTATTAGGCGATCCAAGCCCAACCAGAGAGGTATGGGGAGACAATTAGTATTAGGGCTGTGTAGCTTGACGAACATCTGCCCTGTTCGGGCGGTTAAGGCATACATTGTCAAGCGTGGACATGAGGTAGGATACTTTTTTCAACACAAGGACGGGTCACCTTTGACCAGGTACCAATTTTGGAGATTGACGGACTTAGCCCTAAATAAGGTGGGTGTAGCTGGTTTGAAATTTGGCACCCATTCATTTAGGATAGGGGCAGCGTCCACTGCAGCGGCCCTGGGGTATAGCCCTGATGATATTAAACACTTGGGGCGTTGGTCCTCCGACAGTTACAAGAGGTACATTAGGACACTTCCTGATGCGTAGGTAGGGGCCTGGTCTTGTCTCAACAGGTCCCCCTGAGCCAGGAAGGAGGTGGCAGATAGTGATCATCGGCCATAGCTACGTCTATTGGGCCGAGTGGCATGCCTCTGCAACTCCGTGGGGGACTGACCTAGGGCTTGGAGCCCAGGCAGTCATTAGCTGGAAAGGGCGGAGAGGTATGCAGTGGTCCCAATTCTGCAGGATGGCGGATTTCGGTCAGTCCCCTCCCGATGTGCTGGTCGTGCTCCTTGGAGGCAATGATTTGCCTGGGAGCTCAGGTAAGGCCTTGATCCTGGACATTCGTCATGACCTTAAGTGGTTGAATGCCAGGTATCCGTTGATGAGGATCGCATGGTCCAATATAGTTCCTCGGTTAGCCTGGTGAGGCTCTGTGAGGACTGTTGCCGTTAACAAGGCCCGGCGGGGCGTTAACAAAGAAGTTTGCAGATTTGTTTGCAGCGGCCTTGGATCGGTCATTGGCCATCCTAGGATCCAAGTTGGAAAGCCTGATTTGTTTAGGAGCGCCGGGGTTCACCTGTCCGACATGGGCCTAGATGTATTTTTGGAGGACATTAAAGGGGGCCTGCTGGTCGAGCTCGAGTGGCTCTGTGGCGGGCATGGGACTTAGCGTAGCTGGTCCCTATGCTGTGGCGGGTAGTGCGGAAATAACAGGTTTTTTCTTCGTGTGTCCCCATCTGTAACATCTGGTAAGCCAACAGCGCATCCAACCTCCCGGCACTGCAGATCGTGCGATTACAGTGCCTGTGGTGGGCGGATGCGCTGGGCCACTTCCGGACCAAGGGTCATCAGCTGAAGGTGGCTTGAGGTCTGGGGGTGTTTGATTAGCGGCTGATCAGGTTCCTGCGGTCTTGGCACCGCCGGAACTTGGGGCCGGGGGACTCGCCCATTTATGCATAGGGGGTATCGGCATACCTCCGCCTTTTCTACCTGTTTCCGCACTACTGCAGGCCCCCTCTCTTTTTTCTCCAAATCTATATTTGAGAATTTAATAAAGTGGCCCATTTTGATCCATATCGTTGTCTCGTGTCTTTATTCCGGGGTTGGGAGGGCAATGAAGCTTGAACTGTTATTGGGAGGGGGGCTACACAACCATCAACAGGTTCTGGGTAAACACTGTTATCTTCTTCAGTTGGGTTGTTCCATGACAGATCATCACAGCAGGGATGAGAAAACAGGTGTTCCATGATCGGCAGCCTGCCCCCTCTGGTAGGTGCCCACTCAGAGGCAGTACCCAGAGGAGGTGGGGCAGGGAAGCAAGTGTGCTGCTTCTGAGTGGGTGCCTGCTGAAGGGAGCAGAGCACTGAACCATGGAACATATGTTTGGCCATTGGCCAACCAGCCTGAACCACCAAACTAGTGATCCATGCCCATCTCTAGTGAGAGCATGTAAGCAGAGATGATCTAAGGCTGTTCACATGCACAATTAATTTTAAAATTTATTCTAGTCACAATAGATAAAGGGGGAACAACATCCATGAAGTGAAGGCACAGTGTAAAAGAAATGAGAGGAAAGTCAATGCATTTCAAAGAAAAACAAACAAACAAAAAGTGTCAGATGAATTTAAAACATGAACAATTAGTAACTTGATGGCATTTAGCAACAACAAAGCCTGTTATAAAGCCCTACATTTTTTCTCTCTAATCTTCCACCAGCCCTCCGCTTCAAGCTTCCTGTGTTCTAGCCATTTAGCAGTTTTTGGCCTAAAAACTGAGGAAGAAGGATGTAGAGCAGCCGTTCTCATCTTTTTTGTTGTTGTTGTTGCCACAGCCATAAACACAATATAAAAGAAATATAGGCTGAATCAGGACTGTATAAGTTGCATAATGTGTTAATAATTGTTTCCAGCCTGTGGCCCCCTTCAAATGTGCCAACCCCCTCCCCCAGAGAATGGTTGATGTAGAGCATTCTATTTTAGGCAAACTCAAGGGAATGTAGATGGAAATTGGTCCAGGTAAATTCAGATGGGAAAATAAGGAGGGGAAATAGTAAAATAAAGTTATGAAGTCTGGGCGTCATCAGTGTGTGTGTGTGTATTGAGGAATAAAAATAAAATAGAAAGCAAAGGAGGTTTAGGAAATCAAAATTTGCTTTAAGCAGTCCACAGGCCAAAAAAATTGCCCAGGAAAATCTAGCTCCATGGAAAAATCATAAGGGAAAATTCTAATTAGGGAGGTATAGAATCTCCCCAAGCATATTAAACTACCCTATCATAAAAAGTGAATCTTCCCTCAAAACCAAGGTAAAATTATAAACTAAAGTGCAAAGGCCTCAGGGTGGTCAAAATCTTTAAAAAGTAAAACTTACACTAAAGTGGTGAATGGAAAAGTGTACCTGTATGTTCCTCTACTATGGAGCAATTCCTTTTCATGCCACTGATACTCCTATTTTGCCTGAATTCTGACTGGCCATTTCCCCTAACTAAAATTCAGTTCTCTATTGATAGATGGCAGTTAGAAGGAAAAGTATATTATACCACCTTTTCTTTTATTGCCCAGAAAATAAAGTATTGTACTTTAGGCAAATGCATGATCATAGCATCTTATCAGGGTACACTCTGGGCATGGAGCCATTGAAACTATCCATCTTCAAAATTTGTCTATACTTTTCCATTGTATTTCAGCTTGGCCAAGGCCTTGTTGTCTTTTGCTCATTCCATAATAGAAAAGTCTAGGCTTAGAGAAATCCTCTGTCCTTTTTAAGTAAGAAACAGTCAATTGTGGAGTTTATAAAACATAGCATCCCCCCCCCCATTCCATTCAATAGTTAGATCATTCTATTCTATAATTCTATGGTCCATTCCATAGGCTATTTATCTTTAGGCCAGCCCACATGTCCACAGGGCCTTTTCCCCAGTGTACCTTTAGACCCCAAATGTGGGTCCTGATTAACACCCTAGCCACATCAAACTCACCATTCCATGAAAATCTGAAATGCCTGCTTCACAAATAGGTAACAGAGCCCCTGCATATTTAAACCACCACTACCACAACAACTAGAACCCATTTTCCAAAACTGGGGACTTTAGCAACTTCTAGATTCTCAAATCTCTCTCTCTCTCTCTCTCTTTTTACATGTTTAGTGGTTTGTACAGTACTAGAGGATTCCAGGGCAGAAGAATGGCCTCTGGAACTGCCAAAGTTGCCAACTCCTGACATATTAGAACTGTGTCAGAGCAGGCTTTGGTAGCCTCTGAGTCTCCCATGGGCAGGGGAAGCTTAGAAGGCCCTTTGGGGACTGATATATGAGCTCAACAAACTACGTGATCCCATCTTATTTCTTTATTGAATTCCACACTTTACAGATATTCAGCCTTCCCTGATCCTAAGCCCCTGACTCAAGTATTTTAAAGTCCCTGTTGGCAGGCCCAGAAGTGGCTCAGTTTACCTCCCTAGGCTGTGGCCCCATTCCCATTCTAGACAGTTTTCCAAGTGGAACCCACATGTTCCATCCACGGTGCTCCAAAAGGGCAGCAGCCCTCAGTTCTCTTGGTGGCATAACTCTCAGGCTTAACATTACTGATAACACTGCATCTTCTGGGTTGGAGTGGGCTGTCCAACATCCAATGTCAGGTAGGGTAATAAAAAAGTAGGAACAGTCCTCCATGGGCAATACCAGGTTGGTCAGCAAAGGTCTACTTCCCATGGTGGCCCAATTAGGGCATCTACCTTGCTGTTATCCTCCCCTGTCTCCTTGCCTTCAGTGTCAATACCGTTCCATTCCACAACTCTGAATCATATCCCTCTTTTCCTTGGGCTCCTCCCTCTCACCCAGCACTTCTATGTACCCAGTGCAAGTGGTGGGTGGCACACTGGCTTCTCTCTCTAGATCCATTGATCCAGTGCCATCTGGAGTCCAGGTCAGGCCTTTCTCTTTCTGTGAGACAGCTTCTTCCTCCCTGACTGGCCTCACCAGATTCCAGTAATTGGGTACCGATTGCTTGCTGGCAAGTGCAGTGGGAGGCATGGGGATGGCCCTGAGCTGGTTAGCTCTGCTGGTCTCATCACACAGGCCAAAAACCTATTTGGTGCAGGATTGTGTCCCCACACTTGCCAACCAGATTCCTTTGGGAGGACAACAAATAGGTCATTGAGAGAAGCAGCAGCTTTCCCCACCTGCTTCCTGTGTTCCACAGATCTCTACCGGGCAGGTAGAGATACATTCCCAAAATAGCCATCATCATTTGTAGCCATTGATAGGATTATCCTCCAAGAATACAGAACTTTATAGTTTTCCCTGGCAGAAACGTATACCTTCCAGCAACAGAGCTGTTTATAAGGTAAGATAGAAAGGGGAATTCCAGAAACCAAGATTGCCTTTAAAAGAGTTATGCTTAAATGCATCAAACCCATTATCTACTTTGTTCTGTTCTGCCTGTCACATGCAGAGGTGCATTCAAATTTTTTAGGTAACATGAAAAGTTCATATTATGGTTAACAGTATGCCTCCAGGATCTTGTGATTTCTGGAGAGTTTTAATAAGGAGCAAATAAACTAGTCACTATGGCCTTTCTTTTCACCACACAAATTTCCAGCATATCATTCTTCGAATCCATCCTGACAAGATTCTTCCGCCTTGAAAAAGGGTAAGTGACTGAATCATTTTGATAACATCATATGTACTTGCATACTGACAAAAGGCTGCAACGGATGCATTCCCCCCACCACCAGCAGCTGCTATTATAGGCACAGGGGGAAAAAAACTGAAAACGATTTCTGGCAAAGTCCTGTCTTGAATTTAATTTGTATCTCTGACATTAATCACATTTGTTTAGAAGAGGATTTAGAACACCAGGAGTCTCCATTTGTTTTAATGACTCAGTGATGACTCAGTGGTTACTTGGTTTAATGACTCAGTGAAAGTGAAAGTTGTAGTGACTCTAAGAAAATAAATGTATGTTGTTCTCATTTGCCATCAAACTGCTTCCCATTTACAACAATCCTTTGAATTAGGGATGTCCAAAAGGTCTTATCATTAACAGCCCTTCTCAGGTCCTTCCCTTGGATGTACACTTTAAAATGGTGCAGGTGTCTGAGTGCACCAGGATAGCTGAGAGCAGTGCCATCAGGAAGTTAGACTCTGTTACCCCTAGTAGGGTCAAAGCTGAGACACCAGACTAAGATTCTTCTAGAATGAACAGTCACATCGGGTGGGGGGGATCTGGTTGTTGTTCCAATGATGATGGAGTCAGAAGAAGTAGTGAAGGGCACATAGTAGTGGAAGGGGACATAGTGGCAGAGGATATTTCACAGACAACTCTAGTGATATCTGAGGTAACTCTTGTTAGTACTGTGCAGAAAGTGCCAATGGTAAACCACTTCATATCTTGAAAAGCCTATATTGAGACAATCCAAAGAAAAAGACTGCATATAATCGAATGCATCACTTTCTCTTCAATGCTCACGCCGGGGGGGGGCCCGTAGGGGGTCCCCGAGGAGGCGTGTCTTTGCCAGCCTCCCGGATGCTGCGTGAGACTACAAGGCTGCCCCGAGAGCAGCTGAGGGGCGTGGGGATGAGCGGGGCATATTTAAAGGGGAGCATCCCTGTTGTCGCCCTCCTTTGTGTGGTTGAGCGACAGCCCACCCGCCCGCCCTATAGTCTAGTGCGAGATTAGCTGGTCGCCCATCGGGGGGCCGGATAGGAATTTTTGACCCGTCTCCAGATTGGCCGGTGGAGGCGGGGATTTTTCGCCTATCCCGCACTGGAGTAGGAGCGTTGGCCTTTTTTATGGGTGGTAGTAGAATTTGGTCATGCTGGGGGCGGGTAGTGCGGATTCGAAAGGCATTGGAGCTCGGAATATATGGTAGTGGCTCGAAATTGCAGCGTATCTGAACTCGCAGCGCTGCCGATCAGGCGATCTCAGCGCTGGGAGGGAAAGATGCGCTGGGGACGCACCCGGACCCACGGTCAGCACAGAGAGAAGGAAAGAGGGTCCGGGGAAATTGGAGGTCGATAGTCATCCCATGGTAATAAAGAAGGGGATGACTGAGGCCGGAGCACAGCCTGCTGGCTGTTCAACGATCACGTGATAATCAAGAGGTAATTTGAATCCGCACTACAGCAGAACCCCCCTTTTGGCCAAAGGATGGCAATGGTCATGAGAATGGAATTGACTTTAATAAAGCGTGGCCCATGTTTAACCCATACACTTGGTCTCGCGTGGTTATTCCGGTGTAGGATGGCAATGTCAGTTCATGTTGGACTCCATACTCCCTGATCCCAAGGAGGTGAGAAAGCCATTGTGTGCAATGGAACTTGGGGTTTGGGATTTGATGTTCCTTCTGTCCTTCCTTTCTTTTCAGGGTGGACTGAAAGCCATCTTCTCTTCACTCCAAGTTACCTCAATCTATAAGTCACAAAAGAGGAAGAGGTTTGGGGGCTTGAAGATATTTCTGTGCTTGAATTAGGCCTTTATTTGGTGTTAGTATTTCTTATATTTGGAACCCTTTAAATAATTATTTATCATTTCTTATTATCAGTTACCTATATACACCTGATGAAGGCACTTTAAAGAAAGAGGGCACCAAAAAGTGTTTTTGGATTCAATTGTACTTTTCTGCTAAGGAGAATTTAAAGAGAGAAAATATTTTCATGCATTTAAAAAAAAAATTAATTGCATAAATAAAATGTGACATCAAAATGCAGCAGGTGAAACCAACAGCTCCTTCACAACAAGAACTATACCTCGGTTTAATACTGTAATAGGAAATAGTATCTCCTAAACAGATCTTGTTATGCAGAACTTCAGAATGAATAATAGAATGAATAATATTAAACAGAGGGAAAGAACTTGCAGTCCTCAGCCTGAACTCCTCAGATCTGAGAAAATGCAGCTGAATGCCACAGCCATTATTACCAGTGGCTGTGCTGGTTGGGAAACTCTGAGAGCTGTAGCCCTTAAAAATAACTTTTCCATGCTCTGGTTCTTCAGTCTGTGACCCAAAAGCCTGCTGGTTGCTGAACAAAAGGATGAGCAAGAGTAAGAACATGGGGTGGAAGAGACTAAAAACAGGATGGCAAAGAAAAATAGAGAAAAAATGGTTTTGCTTACTGTTACTTTTACTGTTCCCCACAGCAGCTTCCATTCCATGCACTGCTGGTCCATGAGAAATTACCCTGACAGAAAGTGTCCCTCGATGTGGGGGGATGGAGTGTTTTTCGCCCTAATATAAAAGCAGATCTTTAGTTTAACTAACAGATTTCTTGCCCAGCTCTGAACATGTTCTTCAGCAGAATCAGACAGTCTCGGGAAATTTCAAAGCATTGAAATCTCAGTTTCAAAGTTGCCTCCAACCTATGGCAACCCTATGAATGAGTGACCTCAACAATGTCCTCTCCTAAACAGCCATGCTCAGGTCTTGTAAACTCAAGGCTGCGGCTTCCTATATGGAGTAATTCCATCTCGTATTTGAACTTTTCCTACTGCCTTCAGCTTTTCCCAGCATTATTATTTTGTCCAGTGAATCTTGCCTTTCCATGATGTGCCCAAAGTATGACAGCCTCAGTTTTGTTATTTTTGCCTCCAGAAAAAGTTCAGGCTTGATTTCCTCTAGGACCCACTTGTTCAACTTTCAGGCAGTCCAGGGTATCCACAAAGCTCTCCTCTAGCCCCATATTTCAAATGAACCTATTTTCTTCCTGTCAGCTATCTTCATTGTCCAGCTTTCACACATACATGGTGACTAGGAATGCAAGATTGTGGATGATCTTGGTCTTGGTCTCCAGTGACACATCCTTACACTTGATTATCTTTTCGAATTCCTTCATTGCAGCCCTTCCGAGTCTCAGTATTCTTCTGATTTCTTAGCTGCAGTCTTTATTTGGATTGATGACTGAACTAAGGTATACAAATTCTCTGTTTCATTTTCTTCATTGTCAATGCTGCATTTTTTTTCCAGAACAACCCATAGTTTCTCATGATCCACACAGTCAAAGGCTTTTCTGTAGTCTATAAAGCATGGACTGACCTGAAATTCTTTACTGTGGTCCAACAGCAGATACTTGCATTAAGATCTTGAGTACTTCTTCATTTTCAGAATCAATGTTTAAATGTTCCATTTCTTACTTTATAGTTTCCAGTTTACTTTCATTCATACTTCTCATGTTCCATGTTTCAATTGTGTGTGTTGTGCACCATCAGATTATCCTTTCACCTCAGTGCATGTCAGCCACTAGATGTCCTTTCTGCTTTAATTGAGTTGTGTCATTAGCAACAGCACTATTTGTACTTGTCCTTTGCTCTTCCCTCAGAGGGACGTGGTGGCGCTGTGGGTTAAACCGCAGAAGCCTCTGTGCTGCAGGGTCAGAAGACCAGCAGTCGTAAGATCGAATCCACGCGACGGAGTGAGCTCCCGTCGCTTGTCCCAGTTCCTGCCAACCTAGCAGTTCGAAAGCATGCAAATGCAAGGAGATAAATAGGTACCACCTCGGTGGGAAGGTAACGGTGTTCCGTGTCTAGTCGCGCTGGCCACGTGACCACGGAAACTGTCTTCGGACAAACGCTGGCTCTATGGCTTGGAAACGGGGATGAGCACCGCCCCCTAGAGTCGGACACGACTGGACTAAATGTCAAGGGGAACCTTTACCTTTACCTTCGCTCTTCCCTAGTAGCTGACTGAGTGTTTTTTGACCTGGAAGTCTCATCTCACCACTGTTTCTTGTTTCATTTTGAAGTGTCTCATCATAGGATTTTCAAGGTAAGAAAGGTTCAGCAGTGTTTTACCATTGCCTTGTGTGGTACTAATAACAGTTAGCTTGAGTGTCACTGCTATTGTCTGTGAAAGATCCTCTGCCATCATCACCTTCAGCTGCCTTCCAGAGGTTTCTCTGCCCCATTGCCATTGGAACTATCCATTTTTTTCCTGCTGATATGGCTGTTACTCCTGAAGAGGGTGGATGCATCTTAGTTTGGTGCTCCAACTGTGAACATTCTACCTTGGGTGACCCTGCTAAGAGTCCAGGCTTGTAATGGAATCTAGACTCCTGACAGCATTGCTCTCAGCTTTTGGGGAACACTCAACCCTGAGTGCTCACTGGAAGGACAGATCCTGAAGCTGAGGCTCCAATACTTTGGCCATCTCATGAGAAGAGAAGACTCCCTGAAAAATACCCTGATGTTGGGAAAATGTGAAGGCAAGAGGAGAAGGGGACGACAGAGGACGAGATGGTTGGACAGTGTCACCGAAGCTACCAACATGAATTTGACCCAACTCCGGGAGGCAGTGGAAGACAGGAGGGCCTGGCGTGCTCTGGTCCATGGAGTCATGAAGAGTTGGACACGACTTAACGACTAAACAACAACAAACCCCCTCATCACATTAAGGTGTGCATCTAAGAAGGGGTCATATGTGGCAACAGAGGATCAATCTGATGGTCTTGTTATGTGCTGTCAAGTTGCTTCCCATTTATGACAACTTTATGAATGAGTGATTTCCAAAATGTCCTGTCATCAACTGCCTAGCTCAGCAATCGTAGACTCAAAGCTCTAGCTTCCTTTATGGATTCAATCATATTTGGTCTTCCTTTTTAAAATCTCATGATAAAAACTGATATAAGATTACTCAAATTTTCTATCTTTTCCCTCTGTGGGCAATTTACCACTGATGGATACCCTGTCTCTGTGTCATCGACCACATGCCTTCAACCTGCTGTTTCAGGTTTTCTGCCTGTTTGCTTCTTTGCCTGTTTCTTGATGTACTTTTAACTATTCAACTCTGAGCACTGGGCAATATTACATGGGGTATTGCATTTTTACATGTATTGCCAGTGACAACTGATTTATCTCTTAAAGCATATGGAAGTAAAAGCTACTCATAATGTAACTTCTTTTTAAAAGTCTTCCATTTGCATTAGACTCTAATTTTCAACATCTCTTGGGCCTTTCTAGGTGATGTTCCCGGGGGGGGGGGGGGAGGGAGGCAATAAATTACCTAAGAGAGAATTCACCTGTACTGTCAAATGTCCTGCAGGAGATAAAAGAATTACATGTTTCCAATATTTTATGCATCTCATAACAGTTGCTGGCAGGTGACCCTGGACGACTGACTCTGGCCAACACATTTATATATACATATATATCAGCAGATATGAAAGGGCTCGCTACCCCTTCCAAAAGATGTTCACTGAACCAGGAAGCCTCTAGGTCACTCCATTTATGTCTGCTTTAGAGAGATACATACCAGGTGTAAGAAGAATTGCTTTGAAATGTGCATGCAGGGTTGAGACATTTTAGGGAGGCAACACAAATAGGAGGAGGAAACCAAGGGCAGATGTCGGAGGCTGGGAGGAAAATAAGGGGACTGGTAAATGGTGCTTCACAATGTTAAGAAGCTGAGATCATAAAAAGTACCTATCAATTGAGCTATAGAAAAAGGAGTGTGTGCTTTGGGCTACTAGCAGTTTTTTTGATCACCTCGACATGTGAACCGAAAGCGAGACTGCTATAAATGGGAAACTTAAAAGGCATCTTTCTGCCTATTAGTGGCAATGAGAACTCTTAGAAGACCAGGTTCAGGATAATCCTTGTAGATTAAATAGACCAGAACTTTTAAGCAGAGGTGATTTTCTTGTGGAATGGGATGCAGGAAACCATGCTCTGCAGCTGAGGTTCCTTTGCTGAAAGCAAGGGTGGGCTTCTGTGGGACTCCAGAAGTTGGCAAACTGCAATTCTTATCAACTTGAGCCAGTCTAGTCATCAGTAGGGGATTATGGGAGCTGTAGTCCAAGCATACCTGGAATTCCACAGCTGCACGGTCCAGTCTAAAGCATTTGCTTTCTCCGGATTGATATGTCAGAAAATTCCAGCAATCTTGTCCTTCCTTTTTCCATGGATAAACCACTGAAGCATTATGAAGCAGTATTACAAATCTTATCAATTAGGTACTACAAAAACATAATAATCTTTGATAGTTTGCCACATGTTCAGGTCAGAGCAAATAGAACATGCTCTGGCTGTCATGGCTGAGGCATATTACATGAATGTATCACCATGAATATGGCTTCTTCTTCAAAAATACCTATTGTTTGCAATTGGTTCCTATGTATTTTTCTCTCAAGTGATTAAAAAAATAAAGCAATGATTATATCTCACAAGGCAGGCATAGGGTAAAATGTGTTGGTCTATGTAATTCTACAACACTGTGTATGTGTGTTTGTGTAAATGTGTTTGCATGGGAAAGAGTGGAATGTCATATTTGCATAGTGAAACATTCTGACCAATCAGAATGTGCCTGGCATCAGCCAGACAGATATATAAAGCAGGTGTCAGTTAGTAATCTCTCAGATAATGTCCGATATGTAATAGTTTTCAGATAGAGCAAATATGTAGTAGGATATAGTTCTCTCAAATAGGGTCATAACACTAGAGAGGGTCATAATATGTGGTAGGGCTAGATAGGGCTAAATGTGTAATAGTTTTAGGATGGAAGTGTTAGCTGCCTATTAGAGAAACTATGTCAGTCAAATTTTAAAGATGATATATATATGATATAATAAGTTAACAAAGACAAGTATAAATTAATGTAACAAATACCAATATGTCTAAGAACTATGAGTTTTATCTATTGTACATATGTTTTAAACAGTAAACATTATTTGACATTTTTAACCAAGAGATTATTTACTATCAACCGCTGGCACAAACACACACAAGGGAGAATATAAGCCTTTACTCGGTGTGTGTGTTTTTATCAATATTCTTGAAATTGCTATGCACAGACCCTGATAAGTTACATTTATATTATTTATTATAGCGCAGGTCAACAAAATTTAGTGTATTCCAGAAATATAGGGATATAGCAGAGGTAAAGATCAAGATGCCTCTCATGTAAAGTTTTCCAAATTAATATGGTTTATTAAACTAGTCCACCCAGTAACAAGCTGAATTCTCTTGAAGACAAACTCTTCCCTTTAGCAGATATAAGTCCTAGTTGGAGATGGGCATGAATCAGAAAATTGGTGCTTCATTTTAATTCATGATTAATCAAGGTTGATAAATCAGAAATTATGAATTTATGATTTTTTTCTGAAGAATCGGTGAATCAACTTGTCAATTTGTTTTTGAATTTAATACCCTATAGAATGGACCCAAGTACCAAAAGACACTAAAGTTGCAGGGAAGCCTCCCCTGAGTCTCCGCAACAAGTTCTGCAGGTTTGGTGAAGTTTGGGTTTTGGACCCAAACTTCACCAAACCTGGAGGGATTGTAGAGGAGAGTCAGAGGAAGCTTCCCTGCAATTTTGGTGTCTCTAGGTTCCTGGGGGTCCATTTTACAGCCAAGGAATAAAAAATCATTAAAAATTCATTGATTTGTGTTTGTTGGGAGCACTGATTCATACAAATATGAATCAACAAATTAGCAATTTTTGAATGAATTTTGTGATTCATTCTTTAATTCATGCCCAACTCTAGTCCTGGTTAATTCACTGTGTCTTGATGCTCGCACAGTGAGATCTAGGTATGGCAAATCCTTCACCATGACCACAACATGTTGCTCCCATATTGTACCATTCAACTTACCAAAGGCTTCCAGAGTTTGGCAATTAGAGTTACTTTTAAATAAATGGATTTTATTTTGTTTGGAAAGGACCTCCTGTTCTGAGGGTGCTGCTCTACTTATAAACTAGTGCCAACAGATAATAGATTCAAATTCCTTTTTGTTTTAGTTATGTTTGCATCCTCCACCAGACCTCATTGCCTTTGATCTGCTATTATTCTGAAGGCATATTGAGTCCCTGGAACCCCAGCACACTTTGGTATCTTGTTATCAGTTTTCAATTTTAGGCTTAAACCAAATAGTTCTGAGTTCCACTGCAACTGAGAATGCAAGTTATAGTATGGCTTATCATTGACTTAATGATCTGGAGAAGGAAGTAAATAGACAAGCCAAGTAGTATTTGAGAAGTTAAAGCTACATTTCATATTAAGTCAGTGATTGAAGGGGATTGCACTGTTGTTGTTTAGTCGTTAAGTCGTGTCCGACTCTTCGTGACCCCATGGACCAGAGCATGCCAGGCCCCCCTGTCTTCCACTGCCTCCTGGAGTTTGGTCAAATTCATGTTGGTAGTTTCGATGACACTGTCCAACCATCTCGTCCTCTGTCGTCCCCTTCTCCTCTTGCCTTCACACTTTCCCAACATCAGGGTCTTTTCCAGGGAGTCTTCTCTTCTCATGAGATGGCCAAAGTATTGGAGCCTCAGCTTCAGGATCTGTCCTTCCAGGGAGCACTCAGGGTTGATTTCCTTCAAAATGGATAGGTTTGTTCTCTTTGCAGTCCAAGGGACTCTCAAGAGTCTCCTCCAGCACCACAATTCAAAAGCATCAATTCTTCAGCGGTCAGCCTTCTTTATGGTCCAGCTCTCACTTCCATACATCGCTACTGGAAAAACCATAGCTTTGACTATGCGGACCTTTGTCGGCAAGGTGATGTCTCTGCTTTTTAAGATGCTGTCTAGGTTTGTCATCACTTTCCTCCCAAGAAGCAGGCCTCTTTTAATTTCATGGCTGCTGTCACCATCTGCAGTGATCATGGAGCCCAAGAAAGTAAAATCTATCACTGCCTCCATATCTTCCCCTTCTATTTGACAGGTGATGGGACCAGTGTCCATGAGCTTAGTTTTTTTGATGTTGAGCTTCAGACCATTTTTTTTTTTGCGCTCTCCTCTTTCACCCTCATTAAGAGGTTCTTTAATTCCTCCTCACTTTCTGCCATCAGAGTGGTATCATCTGCATATCTGAGGTTGTTGATATTTCTTCCGGCAATCTTAATTCCACCTTGGGATTCATCCAGTCCAGCCTTTCGCATGATGTATTCTGCATATAAGTTAAATAAGCAGGGAGACAATATACAGCCTTGTCGTACTCCTTAAGTCATTAAGTCAATGATTGAAGGGGATTGCCCTACTCAGTGTTGTTTTTTTTTGGGGGGGGGAATCCTTATAATGGATTCTGGCAATTGCCAGAGATGACAAGACTTTCTGGAGTCCTAGTCTACAAGCTGTGGTGTAGTGCTTATATATAAGCTTTTTTTGAGTAGTAGGAATGATTAAGTAAATCACTTGGTATGAAGTTCTGCTTCATGATCACTTGATTCTCTTTAATAGCAGTTAGAAGTTTCCCTTTTTGACATGTGAAGACATAAATATCTACCTATGTTTGCTCAGTTCAGTGTTTTTTAGTGTTAAGAGATCAACTATGATGCCAGAATCAACCTATTATCCAGTGGAAAGTTACATTAAAGGTGAATGTGAAAGTTAAAATGGTACAGATAGCATTGTCACTTTTTGTATACATTTGTATTGCCATACTAAACAGCTCTGTTCTCTCTTTCTCTTGTGTTACAGAGGTATTTCTGTTGGGGCAATTACAATCTTGCATGCACTAATACTGGATAACTGTCATGAGTTCAGCTGAAGAACACCTGGAATTGGAGGAGTTAATTGCAGCTGAGGAAAGTGTAGGGCAATTAGTGGAAACAGAGGCCTCTCTGTTATTATAGACAGCTCCAGTTAGGGATGAATCACCACCAGATTCTCGTCCCCTACTGGCCAGAGTTAGAGATAGGCTTCGGCAGAAACTTACAACACAGAGATCTGAAGCTCGCATGCATGCTTCTCATAGAAATATCAGATCAGCCAGTCCGGAGTTTTAGCAGGATGGAGTGTTCCCAGGAATGAGATGATTGTTGCTTCTATATAACTTGTACACAGAGGTCTGGAAACTCGTGGAAGGAACAAGTCAATTCCCTGGCTTGCGTCCACGCTAGAGATGGGGACGAATATAAAAACAGATTGGCTTTTTCGACGAAAATAGCCGATTCATTAAATATTTGTCCCTTCATATTCGTGGATTCCAGAGACCCCCACAAATACGAAAGGATGAATATTTACCTGTTTTTATTCGTCCTTCATATTACCAATAATAATAATAATAATTCTGCCTACTGGCCACCAATCAACTGATCGGGAGCCACACCCCCCACAGCCACCCACCACCACAGTCTACCTCCCCACCCCCTTCCTCTCCCTACCTTAGCCCCCACGCCACCCCCACTGACACTCCCTTACCTTAATAGCCACTGCCGAGGTCTTCATCTGGCCTCCCAGCCACGGCATGTAAAAAGGGAGACTGGCTGCCCTTTGCAAAGATGGCGGCTGCAGCTTCATTTAGGGTAGGGAAGCTGCAGCTGCCATCTTTGCAAAGGGCAGCCTGGATTCCCTTAAGGCAGGCGGCAGCAGTGGGGGGTTGGCAGCGGGGTGTTGTTGTTGTTGTTTTAATAACCCCCCATGAATTGACGAATAACTTCATTATTCGTCACTTTATGGGGGCAACTTTGTGCTTCGTGAGTCGTCAACTTTTGGTGACTCACGAAGTGGGACAACTCACCAAGATAGTGAGTCATCCCCATCTCTAGTTCACGGTCTTGTTTATCCTGAATTACCTGAACTTTGCTCTCCTGTCCTTTGGTTCTCAGGCTCTGACTTTGGACTACGGTTTGTGTTTTGGTTTTGATGATTCAGCATCTGTTTTGATTTCCTGGACTTCTGACCTTGGACTGGCTTATCGGACTTTCACCTGCTGAATCCCCTGAGAACGTGACAATAACAGTAGGAAGAGGCCTTAGAACCCAATATGATTGTTCTTTGGCACTAACTTGATTTGTAAATTGTTTACTGCCTCTTGCATTTGAGGCAAGTACCATTTATTCTTGTTTACTCTTGCTTCCACTGTTTTGTTAATAGCTGCTCTCTTCTCTTCCCAACCATCTTCGAATGAAGAATCAATTTTCAACATTTTTTCTTCTAATTGTCACAATAGATGGTAACTGTAAGTAAATATACCTTCCCCCCTTAATTTAAAATGCTTTTAGAGTAATTTTACCATGCAAAGTTTTAGTTTTGTGTGCAAACAAGGAAGAATTAGGGTGTCTGGGCTAATTTCTCCACATTTCTGTGTTTTTCTGCCTCCTATTTTGCAGAGGCAAAGGAATAAAGGAATAACCAAATTCCAAGAAACATTTTCCCCCTAAAAATCCCAAGCAATTTGTGCTATTGTTGAATCTGACTTTTGTTGTTTAATTCAGATTAAAAGAAGTCTACACTACTGTTTAGTAAGAATGGAAGACTGTAAATTTTGGTTTCAGTCAGTTCCTGACTTTTCCAACCATAAGTTCAAAGCACAGTTGCATTTTGGCCTGTTCATTGATTCTGAAAGTGTATATTATGTAAAAGATTGCATCTGTATCCTTAGTATCGCATAATAATGGATCAAAATATTGATGTTTTGCAAAGGTTGTTTGCTAAAAGATTTTTGAATGGAAGAGCTCTTGATGAATATATAGAAGCTCCTAATTAACCTCTGGCATCTGTATCTGCAGCAGGGTAAGAAACTTGGGTATTGTTGACCACAACTCTCTTCAGCCCTAGTTGGTTTAGACAAGAGTGGGAAAATATAAGATATGTTGTCTAAGAGCATTTGGATAGCCACGTGTCCCCCGTGCCTCAGTTGATGAAATAAGATGTTACAGGGAAACGCCTCTTCCTAAGACCTTGAAGAGACATCTGTGCTCACGGTTGGTAAGAACTAAACAGAACCGATGAGACAGAATGATTTCTGTGCCTTCAAAATTAATTCTGGAATGCTAGGTGTACTCAATGAAATTGCATATAAAGATAGGGTTAAATCTAGATATAGGCATGTAATGTCAGCTGGTGGAAGCTAACTTCTAAGGTCTCTGTCTGTGCCTTTCTCAGGTATTTTCCACATAGAGCACCATGGCTAGAAACTGCAGTGACCCAAACCTTTAAGTTTCTCGAGGCAGGAGAAGTGTCACTGCTCCCTTCATCTTTTCAGCACATGCACCCTGCCTCCAACCTGCCTTCTATCCCTGCCTCCTCTTGCCGCTGCTGCTGCCTCTTCCTCTGCTGCTGTTTTTATTCTCAGTGTGGCAACAATCGGCTGCTGTCTTCCCCACAGGAATAGGAGCTGCTGAAAAGGGCTGCTATGCTTTTATGCAGAGGTGGCAAGACCAGTATGAAGCCCTGGTCCTCCTGCCAACTCTGTTTAAAAACATTTGGGCTGCTTTCTGTGGCTGGTGTTTCTGTGAGGAGTGTGATTTGCCAGCCTGCTAACCAGTTGTTTTTGCCAATGATCAGTAGCATGTGAGGGTAAAAGTGAGGAGAGAATGAACAATCAAGCAGGGAGGGAGAAAGAACTGGTGATGGCAACAAAATGAGTAAGCCTGTGGCATGAAGATGGGCACAGTTCACTGCCCCCACATCCATATATATATATATGGTGTTAGTATTATTATATTTGCTGTCAACTAATTGATATATGACCCATTCTTAGGTGTTACTATGAATATGTCCTGAAGTTGTTGCCAATTTTGTGATTAGAATTTCAGTCTCTACACAGCACATAATGTTTTAGTTAGCTCAGTGTGTAGAGCCTGACAATAGGACACATTATGCATATGTAACTAGACAAATGACCTCCATTGTTTTGATGACAGGCAATCAAGAATTTGAGTTGTGCAATATTGGGGTAAAGGGATTCAGAAGAGATCTATTAGAGCATGGTTGAAGTAGCAGCACCAAACTAGAGTACTACAACGGAAACAACAATATGTTATCCAACAGCTGTTAAAGGGCATTTCTAACATACTGGCCAGAATCTTTTTAGTTATATCTGCCAGAAGAACTCAATCAGCATAAATCTCAGCAATGCATTGCTACTGCTTAAGAAGTCTATATAGGCAGTTGCTGTTCCAACATGCTGAGCTGTGTGTCTGAGCAGACAGAAAATTCTTACAATGACTTCTTAACTTTCAGCAATTTGTTACCCAAATTTATGCCACACAAAAACATAGTAGGATTCTGCATAATATGTGTGTTAATTGGCTTACCTGGTTGTTTGTGTGATCAGCTATGGTTTGGGAAGGAGAAATGTTAATAATTCAGTTATCACTGTCAGTAGTGGGTTGCCACTAGATGAGTGGGATACATAATAAATAAATAAATAAATAAATAAATAAATAAATAAATAAATAAATAAATACTTTCTGCATCCAACTTACCAGTGATCATGTTGTCTGCAATCCCACCACCAACTATGCATGACTGTATATAACTGGGATTAGAGATGGGCACAATCCTGGATCGCTGGATCGTGCATAGATTGTCATTGTGGCACCACAGGTGTCACACATTCCCTTCCCCCACTCCAACATCCCACCCCCACACTCCCTCCATCTGGCTCCCCCACTCAACAGCTGGCACATGCTGCTCTTCTTCTACTCCAGTCACAACAGGAGCCCAGACTTCCCTTCTCCACCTTCTGCAGCAGCTGCCCATTCAGATGATAAGGTGGGACAGGGATCGTAGCAGTGCAGCCTTTGAGTGGGCAGTTGATGGAGGAGGTGGAGAAGGGAAGTCTGTGCTCCTGCTATGACTGGATGATTACCCAAAGAGCAGAAAAAAAGCAGTGTGTGCCGGCTGGTGAGTGGGGGAGCCAGTTGGGGGAATGGGAGAAGGCAATGCACAGCACCTGTGGTGCTGCAACAACAATCAGTGCACAGTCCGATGATTCAGGATCGTGCCCACCTCTAACTGGGATTCTCAGTCATGCTCCAGACTTCTGAAAAAGTGGGCTGTGGTTTATAAAAGGTCGCACTGTACTATATTTCTTACTCTTTAAAGTACCAGAAGAATCTTTGTTGGTTCATCACAGCTGACTAAAATGGCTACTCCTTTCAAATTTTCATTTAGCATTACTGGTATCAGTAGTTCTACTAGCAGCAGCAGCATGCCAGAAAACTCTTTTACCTTCTAAAGAGCAAAAGTATGTGTGCTCTAAGAAGGGCCAGGAAGCTGGATGAGAAGGGCTACCCCTCCACATTCAAGCCTCCTCTGTCAACTTTTCTGGTCAGAGCAACCCTTAAGTCTAAAAGGAGGCTCTGGGACAGAATCAGTTGTAAAGTAAGCAGAAGTTCAACAAGCCCAGCTTCACTGCATCTTCATATTGATAAAATATTGTACCTACTTTTTCTGTATAGTGTTTGAACAAAGAATGGGTTTTACTCCCTATGAATCTAAATAATATGCATGTTTTTATGCCAACTTTGATTAAAGATCATTTAAACTGCATTACTTCGGAAAAAAATAAAAGTCAAACATAATTTATTAGCTAGCACTCTCCAGACAATTAATCTTGCAAGGTATGTTAAGTTTGAGAAATGTTAATAAGCATTGATTTCACAAATTATATAATTTAGTACCCTTTAATGGTATGAAGTAAGAATATTTTGTAAGTTTTGAAGTACAGCATTTTCTAAGCTACTATGTCTTGAGTAGAACCAAAATAAATGTGCAAGAGGGCTGTGGTAGACCTAAATTTTGGGGGGTCCTGAAGCTTGAACTGTTATAGGGGGCCCCTTCACAACAAGCAATGAGGTCTGGGTAACAACGATTATCTTCTTCAATGGGGTTGTTCCATGACAGACCACCACATTTTTTTAAATTGACTCAAATCGCTTATGAGGCCCCTCTGGGATTAGGGGCCCTGAAGCTTAAGCTTCATTAGTTTCATAGTAGATCTTCCCCTGCAAGAGGCCTGTTTTTAAAGGGGGCTTCACTCCACTGTGAGAGTTCTTTCCTTAGGAGTTTATTATCCACAGCCTTAAGGAGCAAACCAAATGTCCCTCCTTGGAAGTATGTTCTTCTGAAATCCAAGGCACCATGGCTAGGATTGAGATGGTGCATTTCTGGAGCAGGTTTTGTAGCTAGCGTGGTATGCATCTTTCCTATCCATATTGACATAACTGGATCACAAGAAAAACAGTCACGTTGGTATACCTGTGAGAGTCTGTAGGAAAAGCCTGGAACAATTGCTGTATGCAGGGGTTATTCTGGGGGTTAATCTTGTTTAATCTTCTGAGGGAAAAGGGGAAAGTTGGGAAATTTTAGTGTGGGAGCCAAAATCCAACCCCCCTTCCCCCCCTTTCCAGTTTTTCATTTCCTTTATTTTGTGTCTTTGTAATGAATGAAATGTTCTTTCAGAGTGTGTTTTCCTCAGTCAAAATGTGTAGTCCAAAGAATATGAGACAGATAATATACAGCATTAGAGAGCAATTCCTGTGTGTAATGTAGAATAATAGTGTTATAATGATATCCAAATATGTTGCCAGTTCGTAATGTTGATTATGCTGTTATCTGTTTCTGCCTAAATAATATGCTTTCTTTTATTCCAGAAAAGGAAAAGAAAAGGGAAAGGGGGAAGTACATTTTACAGTATTACCTATTGGGTAGAGAATGAGGTTGTCCTCAGTTTGCAGTCTTGCTTGGATTGATTGATACCCTGCCCATCTAGACCGAAGTCTACTCTGGGCGGCTAACAATAATACATAAAAGTAAAAACAATATAATAAAATAATGATGTTAAGTATCCATACTTTCTTGACAATGGTGCCCTGGTCAGCTATTCAGGGTACTCTCCATAGACCAGAGAAAGAAAGAAAGCTGTGCGGTCCTTCTAGACAATCCAATGGTAAGGTTAGAAGTTACCCTTATTAGACCATTAAAAAGAAATCACAAACCAGTGCTTGCTTTAGACCCAAACAGGACTTTGCCTGGCTGGGCACTACTGAGTTGCAGAAGTTTCAAATACCCTTCCCCTGGTGACCATTGATTGGAATGTTTCTCCCAACTTGCCAAACAAACGGATGCCCAGTTTTTGGCATTTCAACATCTCCCAATGCCTGTATTGAAATTAAAGATTCCTTTTTGGCTGGGGATTGACATTACATAGAAAGAATTGGGTGTAAAATTCAGTCTACCCGGTAATTGAGCCAATTGCAGCCAAATTAACTATGTTACCTAGTGTGGAGGAAGAAGTCAATTTCCAGTCCTTCTTGGGCAATGTTAACTATGTCCAATACCTGCCATCCCTTTGTTTGGTGAGTTGAGAGAGACAATCCAATGCACTGCCACCAAAGGTGAAGAATTTGACGACGGCACTCTTGACTTGGGTTTGCAGCTCACATTTTGAAACTCCCTTTTAAGAAAAAAGCCAGGCATTGACATCTGCCATGATTTTTAGAATTTTGTTATCCCCCCCCCCACACACACACTGTCAATAATGCAGTGGTGCTCAGGCTGAAGAGGACCTGTCTGGGTTGAAAGCTAGCATTTGTTTGTGATTTTTATTTATTTATTTATTTATTTTATTTTTGGAGTTCCAATACAAGTATCATCTACCTTTGGATGATGCTTTCTGTACCAGAAAAACTGTGATTTCTGCTTTCACCTTCCCCCCTCCATCCCTCATATGGGGAACACTGAGTCAGAAGTCATTAGGTAGCATAAGGTGAAATAGATTGCAGCAGTCTTTCTAGTGTTTGGGTTATATTTGCAGTATGGCATTACTGCAAGCACTTGCCTGGTACCAGCCTTCCCTGAATAGATACTCTGAAGGAACATGCATATGATTCTTTTATGCAAACTGTCTTGAGAGGGGTTTTATTCCAAAAGCGGTTATGAAAACATTTAAAAATATTTATAACTATGCCAAACAATACAGTAATTGCATACTGTCAAGTTGGTTCCGACTTATGGCAACCCTTCTTGGGTGGGGTTTCCAGGTAGAGAATACTCAGAAGTGCTTTCCCATTCCCTTCTTCTGGTGGCGCCCTCAGACTGTGTAGCTTGCCCAAGGCCAAATAGGCTGGCTCTTTTCCTGGGAGTCAAAGTGGTTAATTGAACTCCCAACTTCTGGCTTGGCGGCCATATACCTAAGAGACTGGACTATATCTTGTTGAAAATACTGTACTGCTAGACAGGGCAATTCCATTCAGTGTAAATCCTTGTTTCTCTCATTCCCATATGCAATGATAAGGAATCACATCATTACTCTCCTGCACATGGTGAGGCATTTTATGAGACTCTTCACAAGAAAAGAGAAATGAGAGTGATATTTTGCAGTAATTAAGCAAATTTACTCCATTACAGCTTAATGCAAATCCCGGGTTAATACAAATAACACAAGTTATGCAAAATGATGATGGCTGCTTAGAAGCAATGGATTGGTTGTTTCCATCTTTTTAAATAATTAACCATATGTTCTATATTTGCTGGGTGTGCATGTGCTTTGTTTCTCAAAAGGAAAGACCAGTGATTTTGCATAGAGTGTGTCTGCACAAATTAAGGAGACCTTAGTGAGGAAAAATAATAATAAAATGGTTGGTCTTGCTCTCACTTGTAAGTGATGATTCGATGGGGTTTGAAAATTCCTCATCCACATGTCTCATTAAGTCAAGGCACTCTAAATCTGCAAGAATTAAGAATTTAGTAAGTATTTTTATATCCCTAATTTGAGGCAAGTCTTACCATATTGTTACTCCAGAGAATATGTAAGTAGGCTTTTTGCTTTACTTACTCTGCTTCAACACACTTATTCTATATTATGATACTTTTCCAGTATTAAACTAATATAGTTTCATGTAGTTTCTCCTTTGTTGATACTATGTTAATAACAAGCATGTATCGAAGTAGGTATTACGTATTTTCAGTGACATCTGAATAATTCAATGATACCAGAATAAATGGTGAGGGACTTTTTTTAAAAAAAAGTGGACCAGAATTTATTTGTTGTTGAGTCTTCTAGTGACACATAAACACAACCATTGCAATCACTCTTGCTGTTAACAGCACATAAGAATAGCTATCCCCTTTCCTTCATTGTGCCCTTATCAATTCTGTTTCAGGCGAAAATGAAACTAACTCCTTCACTCTTAATAAAGCTCAGGTGATCCAAAATAGCAGATTTATGAATATTTTAATCTTTTTGCTCAATGTCTTTTTTCCTCATTAAGGCATTTTTGTGTTTGCGGAAGGGAATATTGCTTGTGAAAAATTTAGCCAGCTGTCTGATAATTATGCCCTTTATTTGAAGTGTATACTTGATGTTCAAATAATAAGATCAGAAAATGACATTTAGCCATTTTCATAGTGAAATTACAAGCACTTTCTTAACTTTCCCTGTTTCATATATTTAAGGCTTAATTTCAGCTAAGACTTATTAGGACTCTAATCCAAGAAGCTCCTATCACTCTCAGAGCTTGTCTCAAGAACATGAGAGTTATACATTCATTTTTTGTATGTCTGTCTTTCTGTCTTTCTCTCTGTTAGTCTGTCTGTTCAACATGTCTATCCTTCATCATGAGTGACCACAAACTCATTATGTGTATCTGAAATTAATGTACATTGCTTCCAGGGCTATGATATGCTAGCTTAGCAGCTTCTCATTTGTTAACAGGATCATCTCCATCTAGATTCATAGGGTCAAAATCATGTAGACTTTTCCCTTGAATTGCATGGTTTTGAACAGCATGGTTTTGGTTACGCACTGCCTTCAATTTTTCCCAGCTTATTGCCTTTTCCAGTGAATCTTGCCTCTACATATAGATACTATGGCCTAAATCCAGTTTTCAGTCCCTCCTATTCCACACCCATTAAATCAGTTACTGAATGGTATGTTGATAATCTATTTGAGACTAGCAATTGAATTTAGGCCTTTAATTTCATCTGGCTGGACAGTCCAGTGAGTTCAGAGTTCACTTCCCGTGTTGGCCTGTGTAGCCTTGGGAAAGCTGCATCATCGCAGAGTACCCCTGCAAAGGTATGGTAAACCACTTCTGAGTGGTCTATACTAAGAAACTCCTGGAGATAATTATTAAAGCAGTGCTCAGAATAAAGGGCGGGAGGGTACTCTTCTCTGACACAATGTCTGAAGAATTGTGAGGGAAGCCAAACAACATTTTGGTAAAACCCATTGGATTTATTGAGAGAGTTGATAAATTACCATTGGATGGAACACCAACTAAAATGATGTGTTGGATCTAGTATCTGTGTTGTATGATTGGAAAGGATGTATTTATATATGGTGATGTCAACAAATTGAGCCACGTCTCCCAACTTCACAGTATTTTAAAAGGTACAAAGATGTTTTTGAAGAGCAGAAGAATTGGGAAGTCCATTCCTGTCCCTACCATTCCATATTTCCAAATATGGACTCCATTATTTGAAAATAAAATTGGAAGTTCTTTCTAGCATGAAACATTTGAGTGTTTTGGTGGAAGCTCAGAGATATTGTGGTGGTGCTTAGTCATTGAAATCTGCAAGGAGGATCTTTAGCATGCACAAAAGTAACCTGACATTGCATTTAATGTGAATTCTTTGACTGAATGATAGCTGTTCATCATCTCATTGCTCAAGATTCTAAAACAGATTTAAATGCAGTTCAGGTTAAGCGAAGGGGACATTATTATTAGTCTCTGTGTTTTTTTAAAAAAATTATTTCCTTATCTAAATCTTTATACCTATGGATAGCTATTGTACTTTAAAACATACCAGATTATCTCACTGTGTCAAGGGCCATACAGAGGATTGGTCTTGAAATTCTCTCTCTTTCTCTGTGTGTGTGTGTCTCAGCATAACAATTATTTGCATTTGTTAACCTGTTCAAAAAATGGCCAGGAAGTCTCCATTCTTTTGAGGTTATGTATTTTGCAGGAAGAGGAATCTCATTAAAGTATTTACTTTTCATGACTTTATCATTTGTTCATTAACATGTTTTGCAATTGGTGAAATCCTTACTCAGCCTTGACAGAGGCAACAGGTGTCCTCTAAGTGCTAGGTAGAGAAGTTGATATTTATTTTACCTTAAAACATGCACCATGAAGCAAGAACCATCAAAAGGTGGTAGGATAGCTAGAGAGAGAGAGAGAGAGAGATGTCACCGTATAAATACATTAGAAACTTTCAGTCAGTAAACAGAGCTTTGAATTGGGATAACTTCTTATCCTACTGCATATCTTAATTGGCTTACCTAGTATGCCAAGTTGTTTGCATTATCAGCTACTGGCTTTGGGAAGAGAACTGTGATAATAGCACAATTGTCACTGCCAGTACTTTCTACATACAGTTTCTCTCTAATCTTACTGTCAGCTGCCAAACATGCATGCCATCATTTATAACTGGTATTCTCAGTAATGCTCCAGATATCAAATGAAGTGGGCTGTGGTCCACAAAAGCTTATATTGTAATACATTTGTTACTCTTTAAGGTGCCACAGAACTGCTTGTTGGTTTGCTGCAATGGGCTAAGGTGTTGGTAGTAGCGACATCATGCCTCAATGAGCTTGTGCCTTGCAAGTGCGCAAGGACAGAGAGGATGGTCCGCACCCACTTTGTGCCTACAGATCAGGTGCAACAGGACGTGGATGATGGTCTGTGCCTGCTCTGTGTCCTCTCTGTGGGACTGGAATCAAGGTAAATTGGCCATGTGAGCAAGCCCACAGCATTCTTCACCACTACCTCTTTATATTGGTGAAATACCTCTCAGCAGCGACAACAGACACAAGGGAGTTGAAGCTAATCTAGAATTTTCTCCTGGTGTGGACAATTAATCATTTTCCACTGAAAGGATAGCTTGGGGACAGGGCAACAAAAGGGGGAAGTCTGAATTTGTTTTGATGATGAGTTGCAGTGAAGGTTACAGTGACCTTACACTGAGGAGGCTGCATAGGCCCTCTGCTCATGCTCAAAGCATGATATCCTCAAATATCTTCTTCTCCTCCTGTTCTGAGAGACTACTGGAAACCATGTTCTTGCCCTGCTACCTGCAGTCAAGGCAGATATTTTAATCCATATTCTGGAACATTTTAGAATTTAATATGAGCTCCACAGGCAGGGAAGAATGGGGAGAATGTATATTTAGGTGTATTTTCAAAGTGTGAGGAGGCTATGTCCTCTTGACAATGTGTATGGGTAGGTGGATATGTGGCAGGGTGGGGGAAGGGAAGGCAATGCTTCCTCTTTAGATGGCAGGGTGCTTATTTGCTTCACTTTTCAGGGTGCAGTGCTGCATGCCAAGGAATCAGCTGTAATGTAAGATGTGCTTAAGGTTCATGCGTTTGCACAACTAGATGCAATGGAAGGGTGCTCTGTTCATGCTCTGGAACACCATATTATCAATGCAATTTTCAGATAAAAGATTTAGCTGGTAGGTGCTAGATATAGAAAGAGGTCCCAGTTTGTGGCAGCGGATGGGGCAGGGTGTGAGCAGGCAGTCCTAGGATTTACCTAGGAGTGTGAAGATGAAAAGGGAAATGGAGACTCACTATGATGTACGTAAGCCTGAAGGACACTATGAGGTGGCGGAAACAATGGGATTTGGTTTCCACTGTCTTTCCTACCCTTAGCTAACTAGTTTAGCCCTAACACAGTGGAGATAAAACTTCATGACTGTGAAGCCAAGGACCATTGTAGTGTACCAGTGTCCTCAATTATGTGTGCTTAGCTTCTTAAAACAAATTAAACTCCCTGCAACAATTTTTTTTAAAATAATTTCTCTAAGCAAAAAGAGAAGGTGGATAAATCCCTCTTCTTGCACCCACCTTCATGACCCCGAGAATGTGGCTGAGCAAATGAGGAGGAGCCTTTTGAGCAGTCAGACAAGCAGTGAAGCTGAGTGGTCAGAGTGCTAGCTAGAATTCAGAAGACCTGGGTTCAAATTTCCACTTGAGCATAAATATCTCTAGGTGATCTTGAGCTAGTCCATCTCTCTCAGACTGACCAGTCTTACAGAGTTGAAATGAGCATGAAGTGTCAAGATGGAGAGCCACATATGCTGCCCTGACCTCATTGGAGGAAAGAAAACGTATACATGGAAGAAATGAAGAAAATAAAGAAACACTTCTCTCCAATACCATTGTCTGTAAATACAGTTGTTGACAGATTTAGAAATTTTGTAGGAGAGCAGCTTAATTAAAGGGCATGTGGTGAATGAATGAATGGTTTTCTTGTGAAGCAGTCTCACACCACTGCATAGGGCTGAACCATAGATTTTCCACACCCATCTTCTCCTGACTTAGAGGGAAAGTGACAGTTAAGTGGGATCCCTGCAATTGTTTGTGTCACATGGCCTGGAATCCACAAGGACACTGTAGACATTGCAGCATGCTGAAGCACCTCACTTGAACATACAATGGAGAAAACTGAGATGGGTTCGGGTTATGGAGTAACATTATGACAGACTACCTCTAGGATGGTTCTTCATAGCAGAGTGCTTCCTAAAATATCTGCATCCCTTTTTAAAGAACATTATTATACTTGAATAGCTCAGTGGTTTATGTACGTATTTAGCTGCATAGCCAGAGGTTGGGAGTGTCTCCATAGAGAAGAGCCAACCTGTGTGGCCTTGGGCAAGCTGTACAGTCTCAGGTGGCCTCCAGAAGAAGGGAATGGCAAACCACTTCTCTACCTGGAAAACCCTCAAAAGGGTCACCATAAGTCAGAAGTGACTTAATGGCACATTATTAGAGATGGGGGCAAAGCGCCAAAATGGCGCTTTGTCTTGGTTCGTGGGTCGTCAGTTTTCAGTTTCAGAACCTTTATTGGCATACAGTACAAGAGAGTGAAATACGATAAAATGTTTTTTAAAAAACACATATGCCATATATGCCAGGGGATACCCGGATGACATTATTAGGACTCAATGGTGTGTGACAGTATGATGTGATGCCTCTACATGATGGAATGGATATATCTGGTTGTTGTCTGGGTATGTTCCTTATTAGTGCCACTCAGCAGTTGCTGGATTTTATCTGGGTTGCCCCAGCCAGAGTGGGAGAAAAGGAAGTGCTCAAGCATTGCAGGTGGATATCCTGATACCACATGTAGTAGAACAGCATGTGCTGCAATAATTCAACTGCTCCCTGGCCACAAGGACAGACTCTAAGCTCTATGGGTAATCCCCCATAAACCAGCCCTGCACCAAGTTGGAAGGTACAACATTGCACCTAGCAAGGGTGAATACCCAGCGGTCCTGGAGATGATCTAAAAAAATATAAATAATCTGGTCTCCTGACATGGGAGAGGGGAAGCTGGAAGTATAGCGGAGAGCAAATCTTTAGTGCAGCACTATGCAGGGTTTGCCCCTCAATATCCAATTGACTCTATTTTTGATTATACGGAATACCTGAGATGGTGGTATTGAGCCCAACAGAGCTGGTGACAGCCCAAAAATCTTGAGCCACAAACCACAAATTGCCCCCCAGTGACCCGATGAACAACGAATCAATTCGTCATTCATCGGGTCATTTTTTTTTTGCTTTCCCTCCTCTTGCTTTTGGTAAGGAATCAAAGCCATCTTGTAGCCGCGCTGCCTTACCAAAGGCAGCACGGCTGCAGGATCGCTTTGGTCCCTTTTGCCCTCCTCTCGCTATGCCCTGCAGGGCATAGCAAAAGGAGGGAAAGCAGGGATCAAAGCCATCCCACAGCCGCGGGCTGGGGGATCCTTTTGATCCCTCTTTGATCCCTTCCCTCCTCTTCTTATGCTGCGTGGGCATAGGAAGAGGAGGAAAGGGGAACCAAGCCATCCCCTCACCCTGTGGGTGGGATTCCCTTTGGGCAGGCTTTAGCAAGCCGCCCGAAAGGAAACTCCCTCTCTGCTTATGCCCCCAAGGAAGAGCTGATCTGCAGGGGCATAAGCAGATAGGGAATGAACGGATGACTATAAAAGGGTTATATTCGTTGCTTTCTATTCTTTGGGGTCTCTGGACCCCAAGAAGTCGAAGCAATGAATATCTAGCAAATCAGGGATATTTCATGAATATCCTGATTCATTTTTAGATTCATCCCCTTGTCTACACATTATTATTATTATATTTGTGATATTGTATATAGTAGGGTGAGTCATGCCACCCCCACCTTTATAGGGCAGATACCTTTTAGTTGCTGATGTTCATTGGAGATTAGCAGCCATAAGTTACTACTCTGATTTTTTAGAAAAATTAAGATTAAAGTGGTACAGGTATTCACCATGTCTCTACTTAGCCACCTTCAAATGACTGTAGGTAAATGGTGCCTCATTGGGCCCTTTTGTCTCCCCCTGCTTTACCAACACTGAATTTGTTTTTAATTTAATTTAATTTAAATTTAATGCCACATTTTCCCCTATAAGGGACTCAGGTTGGGTCATAGTTCATTGCACAATTCTTAGAATTTAAAATACCATAAAATACTTTTTTAAAGGTTGATGTAATTATTTTAAAAATGAAATGAGCACATCCTTACTCATATCTATTTATTTCATTGTAGCATAAATGTTAACAAATGAAAAAGAAATGTTGCATTTATTTTTGGTTTTTGTTGTCATTTTTGTCCAATCTGCCTCAAATTTGGCTAGTGTGATGTCCTGGGAAAGTAGAACATGTCTGGCCATTTCATGTGGCATATGCAGAAAACATGAACATTGGAAACAAGGAAAAGATCAGCTAAAATGTCCACTGACAGAAATGGAAAACCATTGGTTAACCATAAATTGTCACTATAATCCCTGAAATTTGGCAAGCCTAATATCCTTATGGAGTGGAATAGATGTGGGCTTTTGGGCCCAGGACACTGCACCTTGTTTTATTGGAAGATTACCACTCTTACAGAATTTTGCACAACAGAAAACATTGTCTTTATTTATTTTGGAATTCTTTTGTAGATTTGTAAGGAGAAATGGAACATATAGGTGCTGTAATAATGGCCTTGGAGACCCATATGTAGCCCCACCCTTGGAACAAAAATTTCCTGTAATTGTTATCTCTTTTATGTCACAATCCTAACTAACCAAGATGGCTGACAATTGGCAAGTGAAGTCCTGCTGAACCCAAATCTTTCCCAACCTACAGATGCTGGAAATTATTTAGGACTACCAAGACCTTGGTTTAAATGTGTTGGCCTAGTGGCTGTGAGTTTGGGGCTGAGAGGGCTGAAGACCTCTACTACACCTTGGCTTTTCTCTCATCCCACCCTTTCTATGCCTTTTTCTTTTAGTTTGCCTCATTTACTGGCTGATCTTGTGCAGGCATATCTTTCTGTCAAAAGATCTCCAAGGCCAGCTAGCACAAGGCATTGTGCCAGCACCAAGGTAGCTGGAAAACCCACTTAGAGCTGGCACATCTTTGAGTTAGGATTGCCATGTTAAATAAAAAGCACCAAAAGTTCAAGCAGCAGAAATCAAGCTGGTGTCCACTAACAAGAAATAACAAAAATGAAGAGCATATGAAAATGAAAGCAGTGTGAACACAGATAAAATGATGTCAATATGCTCTCAAAAACCCAAAGGTGGAAGAGAAAAATAAAATGAAAAGGATTACCAAGCACATCCCTATTATCTATAGCACAGTATAAAGCACAGAAGCGTATAGGAAGGCAGACAATATCATTGATTAAAAGGCTTAAATAAATATCAGATTTACTGAAGAGTCCTGACACACTGATGGCAGTTTGGCAATGCAGAGGTGTTAAACATTTCTCCACACACAACTTCATTTATGCATCCATAATTCATCCATCCAGTCATTTATTTGCTCCCTCTCTTATTTAGTTTAGTGAGTTCTACTCTTGGCAGAGTGCTGTATCTTTGATAGGAGAGAATCTGGGCTCTATCATTAGCATTTTTAATTGACATTATTGCCCGAGCTGACACACAGTAATTTCCACCAATCCTAGTTTCTGCAGCCACAGAAGTAGCTCTCTGCCAATTGAGTTACGGGCATGCGTCACGCCTGCCTGCACTCTGCTAATACGAATATGCGGCTCTTGGAGGTCATAAGCCATAGTGTCAACTCGTCGTATTGCTCTTTATGCATCGCTTGCTGGAGAGCAAGACAAATGAGCCCTTGCATCATAATATCTCCTCGCTGTCAAGGCTGTTCGTGGTCTGAGGGGCCAGAAATGTTTTGTGTGGAGAGATGGCATAGGTATTGCTCACCTGGTGGAAATGGCTATCATTATGATCATGTCAAGTCCAGTATTTTCTATGGTGCAATAGACCCTATTGCCATCGTTATTCATTTACTATCCCAAGCATTTCCTTTCCTTGGAAACAAGCCAATAGAGAGATTGTAAGAAATCCATTTTATGAGCACTGCGCCCAAATGGCTCCCATCCTATCTGTTGGCAGAGAAATGTGTTTTCTGTAAGGGAAGAGAAATTGTCCAACAGTTTTTCAGGAACAAGCCTCCTCATTAGTAGCCAGTGTAGGATTGCTTCCTTTCCCCCCAAGTTTTCCCCACTCAGTTTAAAAAACCAATAACTGCAATTATAGAATGTAGAAGTATTATATAGGCTACAGAAGGGCACTGCTGACACGGGACGATGTCGCTTTGGGAGTTAAGCAACTGAATGAACCCTTCATGTCATAGGGAAACTGTTCTGGAAGTCTGGCTATTTTTTTTTGCATCCTCCACAGTGTCCAGGATCTAGTGCCATTCTGGATATGTTGGATTTGGACAGGTCACAAAACTGTTTGTGAATGTTCAGAAAAAGATTAGATAAAACAACCTTATTTTTCAGGGGAGGGCGAGAAAATGTGTGTGGGGAGACCCTCAGAACTTATCTTAGTAAAATGTCTTCTGAGAAATTTCCACTCAGCTGTCATTTGAATCAAAAACATAGCAATATGGTGAGCAATCTAAGTTATAACAAATGTCTTAGAAATATTTCCAAAAAGTAGTTGCAAAGAAGCCCTTTCTGCTGCAACCAGCTCTCCATATTTTGGAAGTGTGTTGTATTCAGCTGGTTGCTAAAATGTGAACCAAATTGAGGCTATTTGTAAATCTCTGTGGCAGCTGAGAGACAGTGCAAAGAACCCAAGAACTTTCACAGTGCAGGGTGCTATTCCCCATACATTCCTCATGTTGTATCTGGCATTCTTGGGGTGAAAAATGCTTTTTAAAAAAAGATGTTATGTGATCACAAGTAGGGAAGAAGAAGTCATCTGTATCAGTAGAAAGGAAGCAGGCGCCAAAGGAGAAGGAAGCTCAACCCCAAACAGAGTGTAGAACTCTCTTACATGCTCCAATCACTGTGGTGGATCTCTGAGTGAGGTCAGTAGGGGCCAGGAACTAGTCCTCACATTTTTGCCATTTTTAAGTGGCAATGAAATGTGAAGGACTTTCATTGGCTTGCCCTTTTTTCTTCTTTTTAACAACTTAGTAGTACTATTAGGAGTATATGTGTTTCTTCTGTTCTTTGGGCTGAAGGTGAACAAATAATTCTGTCAAAAATAATTATGATAGTCTAATATAGCACTCAGCCCAAGCTATTGCTGTTTCCATTTCCCTGTTCAAAGGATTGGGATGTTTCACGAACCTCCAAAATCAGACAATTACTGGCAGGGGTGCAAATAAAAATCAGGTTGGAGTATCTCCAAAATGGTACAGGGAATGTAGGCTTCAATCTGGATGAGCTTCTTTGAGCACACATTCAGTTGTGACAGTGCACACGTCTACTGAGCATTATATTTTCTGATATTTAGTTATTGTTCTCTGTGTCTCTTCTCTGTGTTAATTTCTGCTTCACATTGCCACCGGCTCAGCTATACCTGAGATATCCCTTTGCATAGCATTGCATCTCTGCCCAATTTTAATGGTTCAATGACTGCATTTTAATTTGGCATTCCTCACTCTTTGTCCATTACCATGATCGAATACTCATACAGCTCTAGGTTTGATATCTCTGTATTACCAATGACAGATATTGTTGTGTGTGACCATTGATTATCATGCAAGGGCAAATCAAGGCAAGATTTGCAACTTCACACATATGGGTAGCACTTGGGCCACATGGAGGTAAGTTCTCTGTCAGTAAAAGCTAGACATTCTACTTCAACTATTGCAACTGCTGTACAAACATCACTAATACATTTGTGAGAAATCGGCACAAATCCAGTGGGTCCTTCTGTAGCCACTCAGCCACACTACCTTCTTAGTTCCAGGGTGGGTGAACCCAGGAAAGTGGGTTGTGGTCAGGACTATGGAACCAACCTGGCACTTGTGTCTCCCCCTTCACCCTAGTCTTCCTATTCTTTGCAGTGGTTCCTGGGAGATTTAGGATCACTATGCCCACCTTGCAAGGTAGAAATGCCACTACACACTCAAAAACACCCAAACTCCTGATAGATCAGTGATGGTGAACCTTTTTGAGCCTGAGTGCCCAAACTGCAACACAAAATCAACTTATTTATTTCAAAGTGCCAACACTGCAATTAAAACCTGAATACTGAGGTTTTAGTTTAGAAAAAACAACTGCTTCTGTACTGCAAGGGTTAAATGCTTGTGTGTTTTTTTTTTCTATGGGCAGTATTAACAAAGAAATACTTACCGGTCCTCCAATCCCTCATTGGGCTAGACCAGTAATGGTTGCCATTGCACCCCTCCGCTGGACCACTGCACCAGCAGAGGGGAGTGCCAAAATCCAGGATCGGAGAACGAATAAGTATTTCTCGATGGTGACTTATGGCTCACGTGCCCACAGAGAGTGCTCTGTGTGCCAGCTGTGGCACGCGTGCCATAGGTTCGCCATCGCTGTGATAGATGGTCAAGGGCAAGGCCTATAATTAGTACTACAAACCCTCAGAGCCAAAAATCTCTGACAGTGGCTGGAAATGATTTTAATTTTATTAAAGAGAATTAAAAAATATAAAAAGCAAAACTATTCAAAAGGTTTCAAAAAGCATCTGGAGCAAAAATGCAATTGAGACAAAGCTAAAATGTTCAAGAAAACATACCAGAAAAAAAAGAAAGCAATTCTACCTGCTATTCACATTACAATACAAATCCACATGGTTCTGAGGCATGCACAAAATGCATTCTCAACCTCAACTAAGCACAGCATCTTCTAAGAGGTAAGCTAAGCCAACTAAAGTAGCTTCTGAAGCCCTTTTTATACATTACATGTCCCATTCTAGACCCTTCCACATGATCTAATGATCAGGCTTTGATTTCACTCAAGTGTTCAAGAAGACCAGAGCACTTTCTGCCCCCTTCCCCCACTCTCACAGCTCCAGATTAGTGTGGTACCAGGGAACTAGCCAGCTTGACCTTTAAAGCCTCTTTCTGAAGAGGTAGGCTGCAAGTGTTACCTTCTCCTTGTTACCAAACAGATGCTGACCATTACAATTCTCTGCCATCTTTCCCAGGCACACATAGAGAAGCCTCATTTTTCAAGATGGAGTCCGTGTTCCCTAATTTCTCAGTTTCATCACAGTTTGTCACCTGTGGAATTTGTCATTGTGAAATCATGAATCAAAGACAAGAGAGACTGATGACACTTCCCATAACCCAGCCAACTGTTGTCCTTGAGGAACTAAGAGGAATAAGACACAGACCAAAAATCTGGGCACAGGATAATCACACACACAAAAATGGGGATGCATTTTCTTGACTATCTGATCTTCACACGCCAGGATTAGAAACTGCAACGTTCTTCTGCTTGACAATGAGGAGGGTGAGAGGTGTCTTGTCATTCTCTTTCTCATGTCAGAGAGCATTATATTTATTATTTGCAAACCAATGTCTATTTTTACCCAAGAATAATTTTACACAACACTGTAAGAGCCTCGTGGCGCAGTGGTTAAACTGCTGTACTGCAGCCAAAACCGTGCTCACGACCTGGGGTTCAATCCCAGGTAACCGGCTCAAGGTTGACTTAGCCTTTTATCCTTCCGAGGTCGGTAAAATGAGTACCCAGCTTGCTGGGGGGGGGGGGCAATGTGTAGCCTGCATAATTAACTTGTAAACCGCCCAGAGAGTGCTTGAAGCACTATGAGGCGGTATATAAGCAGCACGCTTTGCTTTGCTTTGTTCAATTTTATACACAATTGCACAATTAATGTAGTTTCAATATTGTACAAAAACTAGCTTTATTTTTTAAAATTTGAAGCACTGGATGGACTGTTTGTGTCTTTCTTAATAATCAACCAGTCCTCATGGGGTTGAGGCATGTCTGCAAATGTGCACACTTTGCTTTTCAAAGAGAAAGGGCACCAGAGGACACTATTTTGCACCAGTTACAGACACAGAGAGCTCTTTTATTTTTCTGTCATCTGGAAGCAAGGCATCCCACAGGGATTCTTCACTGGGATGTCTTACCATGTTGAGGCAACCTAAACAAAGATGGAATTGAATAATATTCCTTCCATCCCTAAAACAAAGAGACAGGATGCAAAGAGAATTTCCCCACAACCTTATGACAATAGGGCCATGAACTCTAGGAAGTGATTGCAGTACACAGCATTCAAATTGCTGCAGGCCCTTTAAACAGGGATGTGCTATTGGACTGTAACTCCTATTGGCCCTAGGCAGCAGAGCTTCATAAAGATGGTGGGTGATGCAGTTCAAGGGGGGCCCCACAAGTTGTCCATCCTGATTTAACACATTGCAGTTAATGGTATATTGCTTATTGAAGCTGATTTGGTGCTCACCTCCTTACTCCTGAACACAAAAGCAATGACACCATCAGCTGAATTAGTTCCTGAGCAAATACAACGTTTTTATGCTCTTCCTCTCATTATCATGATGTCCAAACAGTGAACTAGTGAGCAATGAGAATTCTTTCACCACTATTTGGAAGTGTTCAGAATATCCTGAAACTGATTTCAACATTAACCATAGTGTGTTACACTGTGTGAGTTGAGTTACATGTTAAATGTCATTAGTTTTCTACATCTGAGTTGGGTACAGTAATGATTTCTTAAAAAGAAAAAAGATGGAAAAGCAAACTGTCATGGTAGCCATAGCAACTACAGCACTAGAGTTTACACTCAGTTTGAGGGTATGTGAAGATGAAGGCTGAATGTTCTTTGCACCATTGTGCTTGGACTCAATAGAAAAAAGAAAGCAAGAAGGGAACTATTGACATATATGGAAACGTGGATAATTACACTTGTTGTCTGAGGTGGGAAGAGCTTTGGGAGAACTTACACAAACATCTCTGAAGCAGTCAGGGAGCATCTTCTGCTCCATAAGTTCCATTGATTTAATCCGTCTACTCCAGGCGTGATTTACTATGCTAAGCAGCAGAACTCCAGCCAACTACTAAGGATTGAATGCTATGAATACTCACTAGAGAGTAAGAGTCTGATTATATGGGCATGTAGCTCACATTTTGGACCACTTGTGGAACAGTCTGGTGGAAGCTATTTCCGAGCAATCACATGACATATAGGGAATAGCACTTTAGCCTGGCCCCAACCCATGCCCAAGCTGGACCTTTTTGGTCCAGCAGCAGAGCTATTACTGTTTGTGTCTGGATTACAACTATATCCCCATGGTCAGAAGGGTCATCTTAAGGGAGATTGCTCCCAAGAAAGCAATCCTTGACACATCTTTTTCACCATACAATTGCACTCTAAGGCACATTGAAATCAATGGGACGTGATTGGTTGTGATGTTAGTATTGAAGGTAGGGATTCAATTCCTCCTCCATTTCAACATTTTAAACCTCTAAGTGCTTTTTCTCCTGAACATGGAAATTTGCAGATTTTGGTAAATTCTATTTAAAATAAATGGAAATGACATTTTCATCTACATGCAGTAGTCAAATTCAATAATTACTCCCAGACTGGAGCGCTCATCTGTTCTATTCACTAAAAATGAGGAGCAACATGTAGCTCCCATCGCCCCAAAGGAATTTTTTACAGACCGCAAAAGATAGCCCCTAAAATTACACTCTTGAAAATCAGTGGCAAATTGTACTGTTGAATTTTTGTAGCAAAAGGCCAGTAAGTGAAGTGGTTGATTCTTGCTTTAGAAAGTATTCCACAGTTTGATACTGCAGCATGGAAAGAACATCAGAACCCTGCATGAAAACCAACAAGTCCTCCTTGTTTTCAACTAACAAAATTCAGTGCTCAGAATTTTGGCTGGAGTTCTGCTGCTTAGCATAGTAAATCACACCTGGAGTAGACGGATTAAATCAATGGAATTTATGGAGGAGTTGACTCAAAATCAATACTGTTTGCAATTCTAGTTGAAATTTACTAAGCTAAGCAACAGGATTTCAGCCACTGATGTATGCTAGAGGGAACAAAGAAAAATCTAAATCAATATTTTGTGACACACTACTGGATCTAGAATCTAAACTGACCATGTTGCAAATTATTCCATTTCAGGCAGTGATGCAGAAGTTCTGCCTTTGATGTTTGCTAAAGTATAGCTCATTCACAGTTGTCTTTTGATACTGAAGATATCAAATTGATACACATACATGTATGATCTAGCCTCTGAGGTTGAAAAAACAAACATGTACCCTCTACAATTGATCTTATTGTGTATAAAACAGCATAGAAATGTCAGCAGCAGCATAGAAACCGCTTACTTTTTTTAATATTTTGTAATAAACATGCATACACTACACAATCCAAATTTAAAGAAAGTAAAAATTAAACAGACAGAAAAACAGATAAGACACAGTTTTCATACACAAAACTTTAAAATGATAACAATGTGCCCCTGCTCCACCAAAACCATTGGGGATCTAAACAATTCTCTTTTCTTCAAGGATTCAAATTCCCCTTTCAAAATTGTAACATTTTTTGCAATTGTACACTTCCCTTTCCCTTTATTAATACATAAAGTCAATAAAGTCTCCACAAATTTCTGCAAAAGTATGCCTTTTAAGCAGTCCTTTCTTTACCTTACTACTACACATTAATTAATCATTGATTATATTCTATACTTCTTTATACCATTCATTTATTTGAAAGTTGTGTTTTATTTTCAAATACTTAGCTATCATTGATCTGGCTGCCGTTAAAAATTAGAAATTAGTTCTCTAGTTGCCCAATTATATTTCTCCTTATCAAATATTGATACAAGTGCTATTTTAGGACATACATTTACATTTTGCTTAGTTATTTCTTTTATTTCTATAAATACCATTTGTCAAAATTTCATCACACTCTCACATTCCCACCACAAATGAAAATAAGTACCAGTTTTCTGGCATCCTCTCCAACACAACATAGAATAGTTTTTATTTATTTGACTTGGTTTCACCAGAGTTAGATACCATCGCCATTCATTTTATAAAAGTTCTCTATAATCCTTATAGACATAAATTTCACTATTTTTATATCCCATGTTTTCTCCTATCTCTCAGTACATATCTCTTCCCTCATACCACATTCCCATAAGACTTTCAGTGGGTCCCTTTGATCCTCTGCTTCAATTAAGATTTTATAAGTTTTACTTATTATAACTTTCAGTGTTTTATTTTCTTCTGCACTTTCCTTTTGTAGTGGCATTTCCTCAAACTTTGTAAGTTCCCTATATTTACCATTTTTCCTCAGCCAATCTTTTGTCCACCTCTCTAATTGCATTAAGCTGATACTTTCTCCCTTCCTAATATATCTTTAATTTGTTCTCTATTCCCTATCTTTTCTATGCAATCCTTTAGTTAAATAACTTGTTTTCCTCTTAAATAATTGTTAAACAACAGTAACAACATACTTGGAAACTCTCAGCTGAACCTGCAAACTGGATCTATTAAAAATATATTGTGTTTAATTCCCAAATACATTTTAGTATTATAATTGTATTAAGCCATGCTAAAGGGTAATATACTTCCTGCTTGAATTTTGTGTCATCCATGTGTATATTCTTATGTGTCCTTTTTCCTAATGTAGACAATTTTGTACACATTCTTTAGAGAATTTCACAACTTTGCGCAGATAATTGCTGTGAGTGACTTCTGTGGCATTTTCTGAACCCAGTGAGGGTTAGCTTCAGAAAGTGTTTTTCTTATGTTTAGTAAACTCAATAGCTGCCACTGCCTCCCTTCTTTCCCCTATTTGAGATGAATGAAGGCCCCAACTTAGCAAAAGATGGAGGAATGTTGTTGTGGGCCTGCCCCCTTCCATGGACCTAGGAAATAAGTTAAGGAGAGGTCAAAAGAAAAGACAACCAACCACTCCAAAATCTCCAAGCCTAGTGGCTTACTCTCTCTTTACTTAACTGGGAAATTCTCAGGTGCAGGCATCAAACAGAAACTGTTACAGGCTGGATTGTTTCTAAGAAAAAATATAATACATTAAAATATAATACATTTAACAAGTAATGTAAGGTAGAAAAGTCACAGTGATACATCTCCGGGCACAATTTAAAAATTACAAAATAATATAAGAAATTAAAAATTCCATATAGGCATTCTGGAAATTAGCCGACTCTAGCCCCGATTCTGTTCATACCTTCTTGCCTCTCACTGTCACAGCTCTTCCTCATGGACACCCAGAAGCTTTCAAGAGGGAGAACAAAGAAAGCTCTTGCTGGATATTTAAAAATCCTTCAGTCAGTCTGATTGGCTGATATCTTTGAGTCATCGAGAGTATCAGCACTGCTATCACAAGTACCTTCCCTTCATTGTTATAATTTGCACTGCATTGCATCAGCTAGAACAAAAATGTACTATAATGTCTAGAAGCAAGATATTGGGTATTTGGGACATTATTTTTTGCCACCACTGTTTTGTTTGTTTGTATTTTAACTTTGCACACGGCAAGTGGGTGAAACATGGAAACATTGCTTGCCACTGTTAGATGACAATTGGAGATGAGCATGAATTAAAAATGAATTGCAAAATTAATCAAAAATTGCTAATTCATCAGTTCGTATTCATCAGAAGTGTCTCCTCCAACAAATATAAATCAATTTTTAGTGATTTTTGATTCATTGATTCCTTGGCCTATAAAATGCCTCCTCATGCATCTAGAGACACCAAAATTGCAGAAGAGTTTTGCCTGATGCTTCTCTACAAGCCCTACAAGTTTGGTGAAGTTTGGGTTTTGAATGTCTGAGTAATACACCCAAAAAGGGGGCCGACTAGAATGTTCCTCCCAGGCACATAGGGACACCAACATCAGAAAAAAACCAAACCAAAACAAAAAATTATATTAAAAAATCTTCTCCTGACTCCCTTCTACAATCCTTCCAAGTTTGGTGAAGATTGGGTTTCAGACATCTGAGATACATCCACAAAAATGGTCCCCCCAGGAAAGTACCCTTTAGCAGCTGGCTTGTGTCGGTGGTGGAATTTTCCCCAAGCCAGCTGCTAAAGGGCACTTTCCCCGGGGGACCCACTTTGTGGGTGTATAACTTGGACGTCCAAAATCCAATCTTTACCAAACATGCAGGACTTATAAAGGAGAGGAAGAGGAAGCTTTTCCACAGTTTTGGTGTCTCTGGGTGCCTGCAGCACTGTTTTATAGTGTTTCCAAGACATATTGACAAGTTGAATTGTTGATTCTTTGGGGAAAAAATCATAAATTTGTGATTTGTGATTCATTGACCTTGATAAATTACAATAATTAATAAACAGGAGCTCTGCCTGAGAAGCTGTTAAAAAAAGAAAGAAATGTCTAGAGAGAGAGGGTTTACAGAGACAGGTGAGTGGTGGCGCTGCTTGTGTGTGTGTCCATGTGCACTCTCCTAGTTCTCTCTCTTCAGGCAGGAGGTGAGGGGGAAGGTGATTTACCAAAGCACTGCTCTCTCTGTGTGCGCGTGTGCGCTCACACACTGGTTGGTCTTTCCTTTCTGCATCGGTTCAAAGGGATCACATGCTTTGAAGCAAAGTGCAAGGATTCAACTTCTAAAATATAGAAGGGTCTCTTTTGAGGAACAAAAACTGTGGATTGGGGCTGTGGGACTCTGAGTTGATTTGTGTTTCCCAATGTGTCATGTGACCAATGGGGAAACATGTGAACCAGCCTGCCCAAACCTGTAGTATTTCCCATAGTTTTTTGCTGTTTAGTGGGGCTCAAAGTTAAGAGGCAGAGACACTATGGCAGATGGGGCAGGAGCAATACGCAAGTTTATTGTGTGCCCTGTTTTATAGTAAATAACTTGCTTTTGATTAGCAACAGCTAATGCTTTAAAAACATGATTCTAAATGGGAGAGTAATTATCTTCTTTAAGACAAAATAAAGCCCTGAAGGTACTTTAGGAATAACAGATACTCACAGCTTTTAAAAAAAATCTTCAGAGAATGCCAAACACTTTGAATCTTCTTTCATTTTAGATTGAATGAGAGGTTGGTCTATACTTAGGTTTTGTGTAACACAAGGAAAACACCCACTTCATGACTTCATGAAAAATTCTTTTTCAGTGCAGTCTTTAGAGCTCTTATAAACTGACAACAAAATGAACAAAAAACATCAGGTATGGTTCAGTCCCAGCTGCATAAACAGATTCAAATATGGTAAATAAAATCAGCTTTTATCATTCTAGTTCTGCCGAGATGTTTATTTATTAAGCAGTTACATTTACACCTCACTCTTCCCCCAGCTAGTTCAAGGGGATGTACATATATGGCTCTCCTCCTTTCTGCTTTATTCTCACCATTCTCCTGTGAGGCAGGCTGAGTTCAAGAGCCAAGGGAACCCTGGGAGCTTTATGGCTGAGCATGGACAATAATGTTGGTCTTCCAAGTCCCAGCCTAATACTCACTAGTACAAGATTCAGGCTGCTACTGGTGGTTTGAGGAAGCATCAGCAATGTGTTGGAAAACCACAGCTATTTGTTCCTGCCCCTCATCCCTAAATTTGTCCCTGCTACCCCCCAGTGCAGTGAAAGACACCAGCTCATCTCAAGTACTGAAGTAAAGTTTCAACTGCCAGTCTGTTCCATTGCTTTACATGGATTGGATGGGGATGCCACACTCTCCTTTGTCTCAAGGAGCAAAATATTTGGGATTGGCCTTGATAGCTTGCTGCTAGTGCTATATCGTGAAATACTGGTCCCTCACTGTCTTGTATAAACACTGTCCCTTGGGATGCTTGAGTGAGTCATTCTTCATGGTCTCTCATGCAAACTGGCCTGATCCACATATTCCTGGACTAACATGTGGATTGAAACATAGTTATCTTTCTGATTTTGAAATTTCTTTGAATGTTGTGATATAGCTCTTGGCTCAAAGATGCTTACAAAAAGGTCTATTCAAAAATAGTTCAGGAGAGAAAGATGACTTAGAAATGTTGAGATTAAATGCAATTAAAAGTGTGCATTTGATCAGAATATATGGACAGAAAAAATACACATTTGTATTTTAAAAGTTATACAGTTCTTTTTAAAAGACCCCTCAATTGTAGATGACAGCAGGAAAAACACACACAATGGAGTTATGACTGAGTGTGTGAGACTGACACAGACCAGAAGTAGATGGATCCACCTAGCATATGTACCTTACAAGTTGATCTCTCCATCCGTAATTGTCTTCCAATGTAAGGGTAGTGTTAGCAATTCTAACCACTGTTTGCAAACATTATTGAGGCTTTAGAGAAAGTATTGAGGAATAAAGTCCAACTATCATCAATCCAGCTCAACCCAACCCAAAAGATGAGTAGTATTTCAAGGTATTAAGGTTATCAGGAGAAGCACAGAAAGTAGGGACATCAGGTATAAGAACTGCAACGATGTATGCTGTTGCTATATTTAGGCAACGAAAAAGAACACATAGCTTGCAGTTTGATTTTGCAAGTCAAAACATAGTAACAAGCTATCACTGCTACTATCTCAAGAGATTTCAGGGTTGGAAAGCATAATGGCAACATTGCCACAAGTGACAGATGGGCCAGTCTTACAACTGGATTTGGCAAACTACTATTCAGTAACAATGTTGATAATAGTAATAATAGTAATGACAGTAACAGCAACAGCAGAAACAATTATAGCAATTTTTTTCCTACAACCTATTGATTTATTTACCTAATATATTTATATGCCAACTTTCTTCCAGAACTGAGGCTCAAGGCATCTTGCAAAACTGGTTTTAAAAATGCAATGGAATTGCAAATGATAAATTTATTATAATTTTAAAATAATGGAACTGCTGGGGGAAGTTGTCCAGAGGTTTTGGGGAGGTTTGGGGTTCAGTGTCACCATTATGCAGATGACATCCATCAGGATGTTCCTGGATTTGTCTTTGAGCCTGGATGCTCAGGCTTTGGCAGTGGCCAAGAGTGCATTTGCACAATTAAAACTAGTTTGCCAGTTGCACCCATTCCTGGAAAGGTCTGATCTGGCTGCAGTGACACATGCCTTAGTTACTGTACATCACAGCTGGTTTACTGTAACACTCTCTGTGTGAGGCTGCCTATGGAAAGTGTCAGGAAATTTTAGCAGGTCAAAATATCATCAGTCAGATTGGTGACTAGTGCTGGTTACAAGGATCATATAACCCACCCCCGTTACAGCAGCTCCACTGGCTGCCAGTCCATTTCTATACACATTTCAAAGTGCAAATTCTAACCTATAAAGCTTTAAATGGCTTGGGTCCAAGCTATCTCAAAGAATGTGTATTTATGAGCCTGCTCAAGAGTTAAGATCATCATGAAAGGCCTTTCTTTCAGTCCCACTACCTTCGCAGGTGGATTTGGTGGGGACACAGGAGAGGGACTTCTCTATTGCTCCTCCCAGACTTTGGAACTCCCTCCCACTGGAAGCTAGTCTAGCTTCATCTTTACTCTCTTTCTGCAAGCAGGTACAGACCTTTCTCTTCAGGCAAGCTTTCCCTCAGTGACAGGCTGTCTAAGTGGAATTTTTAAATAGATTGTTATGCCCTACTGCTTTGAATGTGTTTTTAGTTTTGCTTTTGTTTACCATTTCTCAGAGTGGTATTTGTTTGATCCTTTTTAGTATTAGTAAATACTAAAGAGTGGTCACAATTGACCAGATAGGCGGGGTATAAATGAAATAAATAAATAAATAAATAAATAAATAAATAAATAAATAAATAAATAAATAAATAAATAAATAAATAAAATAGTATATAGAGATCGGGAGGAGCTGCCGGTTTGGTGGTTTGTTCTGGTTTGGCTGACAGCTCAGAGGCAGCACTCCGGCTTCCCTAACCTGCCTCCTCCGGGTGCTGCCTCTGCTTGTATACCCATTGTTTTTAGCTTTAAATATTGTCTTTTAATGATGTAAGCCACCCTGAGTCCTTTTTAAGGAGAAAGATGAGGCAAAGATATCTTAAATAAATAAATAAATAAATAAATAGTGCAATAAGATATGAATGCCAACTCTCAAACCCTCACTAATCCCCAAGTATTTCCTCCTGGTCATTTTCCTCTAATTCACTTTGAAGCCATAAGGAGGCTTTGCTAGATACCTCCTGTGTGAGGCCTCCATTACAGTTCTTTCCTTACACCCCAAAATTTGAAAGAGCAGCATTCCTGTCAGCAGATACCCTGGGAAATATCTTTCTCTGGGACACCCAAAGCACCTACTAAACACTGGTCTTACCATCTGCTGCATCCACTTGAGTTCAAACGAACTTTGAATTTATGTTCATTTCTTGTGGCTATCCCTCTTCTTCACGTTTTATGTTGTAATGGTACCTAACAGTAACAATGATCAATAGGCCAGATCATTTTCAAGCTGTGCTATTGCCGCAGGCTCCAAAACTGCAGTAAGCCATTTCATAAGAGGAAGTAACCTCCCTTAAGTCATTATTAAATGATGAATTATTAATCTTTGTTATCCAAGCATTGATCTTAGGTGTACACTGTGTATGCTTAGCTATTTGGTGTAAGTAGTCTTAGGGAAAAATAAAATCCATTGTAGCTTATATGATTCCCCCCCCCCCCCCTTCATCCGTTGTTTCCCTTTACAACCTCTATTACTATATATCAGTCTAAGTAACTGCAGGTTGCATGAAAACATGTGAGGGAAAGGGAGAATTAAAAGAACAGGGGGAAATAAGCTAGACTTGTCTGATGCAACTTTGACAATCTAATAATCAAGCAATCAATCACTCCATTAGTGATGTCCCTAGAGATCCTGGAAATGGTGGGGGACAGGTGTTGATCTTTAAGCAAAACTGATATCTTATTTTACTGTGTTTGATAGTCTTTCTCATGACAAAACTAAAATAGCTACTGCTGTGTTACAGATCCTCTCTTTGCTAATGGTGCTTGTTTCAGGAATAGAGTTAAGAGCTGAAATGACAATTTTTACATGAAAGATGCCTTCAACCATACTATGAACACACTTGCTATGGTCTTTTGCAATCATACTTTATTAGCGATAATCATCAACAGAGGTTGTTCTCTGAATGTCTGCGGCAAAGCAGTTTTCACACAAGCATTCACTGACAGCACAATATTAACATGCTTCTTCAAAGCAAGCCCCATGGAGTTCAGTGGGGCTAACTCCCAGGAAAATGAGTATAGGACTGCAGCAGTAGATGTTCAGAGCATATTGAATACTTTTTATAATTATGAGTTCACTGTGGTTTTCTTGCACAGTTAAAAGATTTAGCTTCTGTCTCATCAAGTGTGATTTCCATTGGATGAATATAGAAACTTCCATTATATCACTGCATAATTTCATAGGAGAAGCATAATTATAATAAGAGCTGTGTAGCAATCATGTTTTTTTATTTATTTTTGTAAGTGTGTATTTTGCCCTTCAGTGTAAAACATTTCCAGAACTGCTTGCCAAGTAATCAAAATCTAAAAATAACAACTATGAGTGTCAGTCATGACCACAAGATTTGGTTCTGAGTCCAGGTCAGTAATTTGGAAATTAACCCAATTTGGCATGGAAAAATTCAGAGGTCACCTAGTTGACTTGGGTCCAAATCCAAATAATGCTGGAAATCTGTATGCCTTCTATTTTCTAGCAGTGATTTTATAAAAATCAAATCCTTACCACCACTGTTCTAATGTTCATCAACTGTTTTAGTATTCATCAACAAAGGAGTCTATGTCCCAATGTTTCAGACAAACAGGTGCTCATGTACTAGATGCCTTTAAATTTTTATTCTTCTTTGTTGCTGTTTAAGTAATGGATATTTCAGTTCTTGGCCCAGATGGATTACATTTGTCAGGGGTAGTATGGAGAATGAAGTCTGCCAAATTTGAGAATGGGTGCAGGCAATTTTGTGCAAGAGCAATGTTGGAGATTGCCAACCAAACTGTGTGTATACATGTGGCTCATCCTAGTCAAAATTCTAGAATGTGTGTGTGTGAATCACTTCTCCTTACCCTTTGCCATGTCTTTCTCCAGCAAATTTATTTGAAAATGCCACACATCATGGATGGAAATTTGCAGAAGAATAGGTGGAGCAGCTAGAAAGTTATGATGAATTAAAAACAGTTTAAAATGTATTGAGAAATCAAAGGGATGGTCTCCCACAGGGTAGTGTCCTGGCACCATTATATTTATAAACATTTACACAAATGATCAACTGATATTCATATAACCCAAGAGATCCATCTATGCTGATAATCTTGCCTTGATAGTCCAGGGGAAAACATTTGAATCCATTGAGCATCAGCTAACCTCTGCATTAGAAGTTATTTCCTTCTACTATACAAATAACTAGCTAAAACCAAGCCTTTTAAAAACACAAGTTTGTGCCTTCCTCTTAAAGAACATAGAAGCAGAGAGGAATCTCCGAGTTATCACTGGGATGCACATCCACAAACAATAAGAACAGATTTGTTCCTATGCTACTCTACAGCAAAATAAGCTAATGCCGTATGGTATAAATCAGCACATGCCAAACAAGTGGATGCTGCTCTTAATGAATCATGCTGGATTATTACTGGTGGCCTGAAATCTACCCCCTACTGAAAAAGTCTGTTATTTGTCCTGCATTGGCCCTCTGGAAGTACACTGAGAAGTCCTAGTAAACAATGAACGAAATATGGTAGTGCAGCAACAAACCCATTCACTTCATGAACACCAACCTCCTAAACAATGGCTAAAATCCACAAAAAGCTTTCTACACATATCTCAAGCTCTACATATCAAACCAGAAGAGGCTAGGCTAAATTTATAAAGAGCAAAAACAACATACCTTGTTGAATGGATGAACACCAGAGTGTCTCCCACTAGGACTACATTCTGTCTGGACCATCTAGAAATCACTTAGTAGACTTTGAAGTGCAGTAGGATAATCAAAGAATAATGAAGTAAAATGGGGCTGCTTGGATACATGACAAATTTTATGTGAATGTGGAGAAATTCAATCAATGCAGCATTTATGTCCATGGAACTTACGCATACCCCACTTGTTGTAGTTTAGTCGTTAAGTCATGTCCGACTCTTCGTGACCCCATGGACCAGAGCATGCCAGGCCCCCCTGTCTTCCACTGCCTCCCGGAGTTCGGTCAAATTCATGTTGGTAGCTTCGATGACACTGTCCATCCATCTCGTCCTCTGTCGTCCCCTTCTCCTCTTGCCTTCACACTTTCCCAACATCAGGGTCTTTTCCAGGGAGTCTTCTCTTCTCATGAGATGGCCAAAGTATTGGAGCCTCAGCTTCAGGATCTGTCCTTCCAGTGAGCACTCAGGGTTGATTTCCTTCAGAATGGATAGGTTTGTTCTCTTTGCAGTCCAGGGGACTCTCAAGAGTCTCCTCCAACACCACAATTCAAAAGCATTAATTCTTCGGCGGTCTGCCTTCTTTATGGTCCAGCTCTCACTTCCATACATCGCTACTGGAAAAACCATAGCTTTGACTATGCAGACGTTTGTCGGCAAGTTGATGTCTCTGCTTTTCAAGATGCTGTCTAGGTTTGTCATCGCTTTCCTCCCAAGAAGCAGGTGTCTTTTAATTTTGTGGCTGCTGTCACCATCTGCAGTGATCATGGAGCCCAAGAAAGTAAAATCTGTCACTACCTCCATATCTTCCCCTTCTATTTGCCAGGAGGTGATGGGACCAGTGGCCTTGATCTTAGTTTTTTGATGTTGAGCTTCATACCATTTTTTGCGCTCTCCTCTTTCACCCTCATTACCAGGTTCTTTAATTCCTCCTCACTTTCTGCCATCAGAGTGGTATCCTCTGCATATCTGAGGTTATTGATATTTCTTCCGGTAATCTTAATGGAGCTTTGGATTCATCCAGTCTAGTCTTTCGCATGATGTATTCTGCATATAAGTTAAATAAGCAGGGAGACAATATACAGCCTTGTCGTACTCCTTTCCCAATTTTGAACCAATCAGTTGTTCCATATCCAGTTCTAACTGTTGCTTCCTGTCCTATATATAGATTTCTCAGGAGGTATATAAGGTGGTCAGGAACTCCCATTTCTTTAAGAACTTGTCATAGTTTGCTGTGGTCCACACAGTCAAAGGCTTTTGCGTAGTCAATGAAGCAGAGGTAGATGTTTTTCTGGAACTCTCTGGCTTTCTCCATAATCCAGCGAATGTTAGCAATTTGGTCTCTAGTTCCTCTGCCCCTTTGAAATCCAGCTTGTACTTCTGGGAGTTCTCAGTCCACATACTGCTGAAGCCTACCTTGTAGGATTTTGAGCATAACCTTGCTAGCGTGTGAAATGAGGGCAATTGTACGGTAGTTGGAGCATTCTTTGGCACTGCCCTTCTTTGGGATTGGGATGTAGACTGATCTTTTCTAATCCTCTGGCCACTGCTGAGTTTTCCAAACTTGCTGGCATATTGAGTGTAGCACCTTAACAGTGTCATCTTTTAAGGTTTTAAATAGTTCAACTGGAATGCCATCACCTCCACTGGCCTTGTTGTTAGCCAAGCTTTCTAAGGCCCACTTGACTTCACTCTCCAGGATGTCTGGCTCAAGGTCAGCAACCACACTATCTGGGTTGTCCGGGACATCCAGATCTTTCTGGTATAATTCCTCTGTGTATTCTTGCCACCTCTTCTTGATGTCTTCTGCTTCTGTTAGGTCCCTACCATTTTTGTCCTTTATCATGTCCATCTTTGCACAAAAGGTTCCTTTAACATCTCCAATTTTCTTGAACAGATCTCTGGTTTTTCCTTTTCTATTATTTTCCTCTATTTCTTTGCACTGTTCATTTAAGAAGGCCCTCTTGTCTCTCCTTGCTATTCTTTGGAAGTCAGCATTCAATTTTCTGTAACCTTCCCTATCTCCCTTGCATTTTGTTTCCCTTCCATTCTCTGCCATTTGTAAGGCCTCGTTGGACAGCCACTTTGCTTTCTTGCATTTCTTGCATTTCCCTTTCTTTGGGATGGTTTCTGTTGCTGCCTCCTGTACAGTGTTACGAGCATCCATCCATAGTTCTTCAGGCACTCTGTCCACCAAATCTAGTTTCTTAAATCTGTTCCTCATTTCCACAAAGGGATTTGGTTTAGATTATACCTGACTAGCCCAGTGGTTTTTCCTACTTTCTTCTGTTTAAGCTTGAGTTTTGCTATAAGAAGCTGATGATCAGAGCCACAATCAGCTCCAGGTCTTGTTTTTGCTGACTGTATAGAGCTTCTCCATCTTTGGCTGCAGAGAATATAATCAATCTGATTTCGGTATTGCCCATCTGGTGATGTCCATGTGTAGAGTCGCCTCTTGTGTCGTTGGAAAAGAGTGTTTGTGATGACCAGCTTGTTCTCTTGACAAAACTCTATTAGCCTTTGCCCTACTTCATTTTGAACTCCAAGGCCAAACTTACCTGTTGTTCCTTTTATCTCTTGACTCCCTACTTTAGCATTCCAGTCCCCTATAATGAGAAGAACATATTTCTTTGGTGTCAGTTCTAGAAGGTGTTGTAAGTCTTCATAGAATTGGTCAATTTCAGCCTCTTCAGCATCGGTGGTTGGTGCATAAACATGGATTACTGTGATGTTGAAAGGTCTGCCTTGGATTTGTATTGAAATCATTCTATCATTTTTGAGATTGTATCCCAGTACAGCTTTTCCCACTCTTTTGTTGACTATGAGGGCTACTCCATTTCTTCTATGGGATTCTTGCCCACAATAGTAGATATGGTAATCGTCTGAATTGAATTCGCCCATTCCCGTCCATTTTAGTTCACTGATGCCCAGGATGTCAATGTTTATTTTTGCCATCTCCTGTTTGACCACATCCAGCTTACCAAGGTTCATAGATCTTACATTCCAGGTTCCTATGCAGTATTTTTCTTTGCAGCATCGGACTTCCCTTTCACTTCCAGGCGCGTCCGCAGCTGAGCGTCCTTTCGGCTTTGGCCCAACCACTTCATTAGCTCTGGAGCTACTTGTAATTGTCCTCCGCTCTTGCTCAGTAGCATGTTGGACGCCTTCCGAGCTGAGGGGCTCATCTTCCAGCTTCATATCTTTTAGCCTTTTGTTTCTGTCCATGGTGTTTTCTTGGCAAAGATACTGGAGTGGCTTGCCAGTTTCTGCTCCAGGTGGATTGCGTTTAATCAGAACTCTCCACTATGACCTTTCCGTCTTGGGTGCCCCTGCACGGCATAGCCCATAGCTTCTCTGAATTACTCAAGCCCCTTCACCACGACAAGGCAGCAATCCATTAAGGGGGTATATACATACAATCTTTAATATACATACAGTAGTACCCCACTACTGTATGTATATTAAAGAAGATCTAGATAATGCTATTGAAGTGAATAGTCAATAATCATTTTAACATTTTAATTTGTTTTGAATTTTAACTATATTTCATACACTTCCATAATTTTAAATTGTGCAACACTTGGATACAAATGAAGAAAGACTTATTTTGTTTTAAATTGGCACGAAAGTCGCAGCAAGCATAGCAGGATAAAGATCAATTATGTATGTACAGGATTCAGTGACAAAGGCATCCACCTTTTATTCTGTGCAAACACTGAATTCTGCACCTTCATAGGTCCCAGAATATATTTTTAATGTCCCTTCTTTTGGGACAGAGAGCAAGGAAAAGCATTGGACACTGGAGCCATCTTAATAGTATAGCACTTCAATATTCTTCTCTCAAATCTGTGAGATGGGAGAGGCTTGGTAAAACCAATTGCTGTGTTACAAGCTAGAGTTGTCAGTCACAGAACGATAAGCAAAGACTTTCATTTTCTGAGATTTCAGAGTGATTGATCAGATGTATCCCTCCTCCTGCCCACAAGATTTCTGCCTGAGGCAGCAGCCTTATGCAAATTTACTCAGGAGTAAGGCCCATTAAATTTGATGGGACTCCCTTTGAATTATACAGGTAAAGGATTTGCTGTATGTTTGGTGAGTTAGTGTCTGTGTCATGAAGTTTCCCACATGTCTTCGCCTGTGGTTCGATGAATTGCTGCCTCTTGAAGCTTTTAATGAGGGATGTCATATCTAAAAATATAACACTAATGAAAATATTCCCACTCACATAATAAATCTTTTCCTATGAAATCTTTTAAATATATTTCTGCAAACACCCACACAAGGTTGTAGTCGTTTTATTTACCATGGCAACATGAAATCCTGGATACATCACAACTCTTGGGGTACTCCTGGAATATTCAGACACTCATTAGAAAAGAACTCAAAAGCCAGGATTTTATATTATATAATCCCCTTGCTTCCTAAATTCCCAATAGTTCCAGAGCCACAAATTATTGTGCTGTCTAGAATGGAGGGATCACAGAACATACTAGATAAAACATGTACCTGTCTTTACCTGTCACCTGGAGCTACGCTAGAAAAAAAAATGAAGGTACAAGCTGCAATTTTAAAAATGGAGCACAATTAGAAGTAGCTTCAAAGGACCATTAGAAGAAACTACAGGTGGATCTGAAAGATTGGGGGATGAATGCATTCAAATTAGAGCTCTGTATCAACTTTGGCCAAATCCAGTATCCTGAATAGATTGGTCCAATCCATGGCAATGTGTATGAGGTCCAGAATGAAGCAAGGTAATCAGATTCCATTTTGAGTTGAAACCTCAGGTATTTAGACTGAATGGCTGATTCAAATTTCTAAAATGGGAGGAGGAGTAAGATTGTGGGCTAGTGTGAATGAGTTGGCAGGGAAGAAGGGAACCTAGGTTTTATTCTGTGACAGCTGTGATATGCAATCTGAGGCCAGATTTTCACTTCCATCACAGGATTTGTGGGGAGTAAACATGAATATAGTCATGCCCTCATGGGGGGGGGGGGGAGTGTTGAAGCGCTGACACTCTTTTTGCAGCCTGTGCTGCTTCCTATTGGCTCTGTCAGATCATTCCTTCCATCCCCTCTCTTCAGGTAGGCATTGGCCTGGGATTCTTCAGACTGGCCTCTCTTTCAAAACCATCGTTGTGTCTCATAGGGATATTTGTTACCTCACTTCAGACAGATTTCTCCTTTTAATGGGGGAAGATTCTTGTTTCATGTTCCGTCTAAGGCAGAGGGAGCCAGTTCACCCTCTCATTGCCTACCTGCCTGCTGGCTGATTGGGTTGGCTTGGGTATCGTTTGGCTTTCTGTTCTCCAGTCTCTGTCAATGCACACACAAAATATATCAACTAAAACCTAGAAAAAGAGCCATCTTGCAACTCACTAATTGGGCTGTTTGGAAAACTTGTTTCTCTCTCCTCCACTCAGCTCCTTGTGTCTGTCTCTTGCAGTGTCCTAGGTTGCTGAATCTAGGAGGAGGAGGAGAGGCAGGGTAGAAGTGTGGGATGGGAGGTTAGTAGGAAATTCGTGGAAACAGCTGCTGCCTCCACCTTTCACAAGCCTTGCAAGAAGAAGTGGGAACTGGCCTCTGGATGGAATATCCTCCATTCCTTCCTCACAAATTCCTGCCCTTGGCCCACTGTTGCAGATAAGACATATTTTGGACCATCTGAATGTGTGTGTGTGCATGCTCAGGAAGGAATGTATGCATGCATCTGCACATCTGAATTTCTAAGTACATTGTCAGATCCTTAAGAGAATGCCTGACTCCTGCAGTAGTCCTACAGAGGTATATAGACCTCCTGGGCAAAGATTAGAAGGCTAATGTTTAATGTTCCAGCACTGGAGGAAAATAGACAACCATTTGTCAGATCTGCTTTGATCTGGATTCTTGCATGAGAGGGTTGGACTCAATGGCCTTATAGACCCCTTACATTATTTTATGATTCTATGTTATTCATAGCTGGCATTTATCCCAATGAGGGGTTAATCCCAATTTAAAATCAGACAATCACAGACAATCATATTAATATTCATCTGAGTATCTGAGTATACATCTTTTCTTTGTTGTGATAATTCCAGGCAACTTCAGCTTATCTGCTTTATTTCTCTACAATGCTTCTATGATCCATGTGTATAACATCACTTCAAAATTGTTGTAACATCCAAAACTCTTTCAGTTGTTAGGAAAACTGTAAGCATGTACGCTTCAAATACATCCTTGCAACATGTAAACAGATGCAGGTGTCAAAATTTAAATTCTAGGCAAAACTCAAGTAACATTCATGTCCAAATTACAGGAGCAAAATACAGTCCAAAATATAGGAACATAACTATAATGAAATATGAACAAGAGGATGTTTTAAGTTACAGGAACATATAGCCTATAAAGGCAGAGAATACACCCCTGTAACATTTCATTTAAAAGTATCAGGCAGTCCATAGCTTTACAAACTTAAAAAGAACAAATATTAAAATAAGAATATATAAAATGAAAAGTGTTATTTAGCTCTAATCATGTTACAGACACATAGGGTTTTTTTTTCTTTAAAAAAAGAGCTCACCCAGCCAAGCCGGTCAAAGAATCTAAGGAGGAAATTCATCCATAATGCTTGTTGGTCTTTGATGTCTGTTGCCTAAAGTGGCATGGAGTTGTAATGGTGTGACAATACCTGGACTGTAGGATGAGATGCCTCAATTCTTGAATGAGATGCCTTATGTATGTGTATGTTTTATTCCCCATATTTATACTCTGTATATGTTTTATCTGAACATAAACAATTACTTGTGTGTCTTCCCTAAGCGTTGCAGATGGATGGGGTTGCTGCTTCTGTACAAATCTCCATTAACTTGGCTAAACCTACTGAGTCTTGACACAGATACAGTACCAGTAATTCTGATGTAATATGTTTTCCTTTTTCTGTGGCAGGTCCCATGCATGGCAAAGCCTATGGATGACAATGTGTGAGGTGGGAAACCTTTGTGGTCAACAGGTCATGCATCTGAGCTGCAATTTATATTAACATCAAAAGATGGTATTATTGTATAGCATATGTGATGTATATGCTTTATCCATTTTTTCACCTTGAAAGTATTTACTATATTTACTGTAAGGTTGTGGCTAAAGCCTCATTTTTGCCTCCTTTTCTTCTTGTGTTTCATCATTGTTCGTGCTTCCTCATGAAAACTGGCACACAATGAATGAAATACTTCAAAGCAGTATTATCATTTCATTGACCTTGGGCTCAAGCAGGCTGGAAACAGGGTGCTTGTTTTTGGGAACAACTGACTCAAAGCCTCACTTTTAAAAATAAATTTCATTTTTAAGGCAACCCTTCTGCATCCCCGATCCTAAAGGAACCTTTGTCCAAGTTAGTTATTTGTGCTTTACCAAGACAGTGGGTAACTTTGCATATGTGGAAATGAGACAAGCTGGAAATGTAAAGGATTTTCTAAAGTTCCTGAACATGTATACATTAAAGTTTTTGTATTTCAAAGCCAGAGATAGACAGGAGACACTGGACTCTTGTCAGTGACGTTGGCCAAACAGGGTGGGGTGGGGGAGGAGGCATCTTAACTTCTGACTTAACCAATCAGAACCATGCAAGAACATTCATCTGCACATACATACTCATTCTTAGTAGTGTATATACTATATACAATAAAAAGAAAAGAGGGGAAAATTCAAGAATGCAAGGTTGATGCAAATCTCACATTTTGCTTAGCAGCTAAGCTAAATGCTGCAGTGAAGAACTGCAAGGAAATATACAGTATGATCTATGATCTCACTCTGAGATTCTCCCCAGCACCTCAGCCTTCTGAGTATGCAGTATTGTTGCTGGGATTCATTGGGGACTGAATCTGTCAGTGTCCTTCCCTGCTGGTGTCAGCTCATCATCTTCCTTAGCAGTTACTAGTATTTTGGATTTCCCTTTCACCCCTTTGAATCATAACAGTCTCTTTTTTATTACAACAGTTTTAAATCCAGCAATATTGGATTAAACATGAGGGATTGGGCAGGGTGCTACTTCACCCCAGGAGTGCTCCTGGGCAGTTTTTGCTACACTGTGATCACTGTGGAAATTTGCAAATAGCTCAGAATCAAATAATATTATGGAAAAAAAACTGAATATGGTGCACAGCCCTATTACCACATTTTTCCATTTATAAGACACCCCCGTTTATAAGACACCCCCCTTTTCTAACCCAAAAATTAAGAAAACTTAGCTTTGAGTATTCAGTCTCTGGGCTCAGAAGGTTCGGACATTACGACTCCCTGTTGAATCTGAGCACTGCCTACAGGCTACACCTCCAACTAGGTGTGTTCCAATTGGTTTGTACAGCATCAGCTGACATCAGTTCCATAAGGCTCGTGAATGGAGGAAACTAAGTCTTGTGACTGGAGGAAGCTAAGCCTCATGATTGAAGGAAGCCTGTTTACAGTGGCAAGGTATGGGCCGTTTTGTTCTCTCCATGTTCTCAGCTTACTTCCGTGTAAAAGATGCCCCTCAATTTTTAGTGTAACGATTTTAGGAAAAACTAGCATCTTATACACGGGAAAATACGGTATATCATTTATTATATGCTCCTTTCCGTCAAATAACATCTGTAAGAAATTGTCCTGTTCTTTAAGTAATATTATGGTTTAATATTTAAACCAAAAAATCATGCCAATACATCCATATAGTTTTCAAAAATATTCTCTGAAGTATTCCTTGTTTTGGTGTAGGATAGTGGACACATTTGTCCAATTTACATTTTTATGTAGTTGTATCAATTTGAGCCATGCAAATCCACACATAAACTAGAACAGAGCCTGATATAAGTTCTATTGTTAAAAAATAAAGGCAATCCAACGCCAGGACAGTGGAGATCCCCTTCTCTTCCCATTGCAACCTTCTGTGGTGCCGACAACCTACTCCAAAGAGTATATTTGTCCTCTAGAGCAGGTTTTCAGGATGTGCACAACGGGAATGAATGGGATCGCTAATTCTGGCAGTGAAATTCAGCAGACGTCCACCACTAGTTTCATCAGCTTAATGCACTACAAAACATTCTCAATGTGTACATGGTCTCTGTGTGTGTGTGTGTGAGAGAGAGAGAGACAATCGAATGTTGTTGCTCTCTCAACAGCATTCCAGGTGCCATGTTGCACCAACATTTACATAATTCTTTCCCAAACAGATTGCAAGCATTTACAAGAAAGCACTTCATATTTGATAACGATTCTTCAGACACTTCAAATGACTTCTTCCAGAGGACTTTCTCTAAAGTCATTTGCACAGATGAATGCTTTATTTCCTTCCTGCCTATTCAGGAGTCCAATCAGGTACTTAACAAATGACTAAGCTCCCTTCCTTCCCATAACCATAAAAGTTACCAGTCTTTCAGCACACTTCTAGGGGTTTTGAGTGAAACATTAAGCTTGTTTGATACAAATGCTAGTAAACAGAAGACACGCAAAAGGGGAAATAAAGGCAATATAATCTGTCCTATTGCAGTCAAGGGAAAGTTGAGGATTTAATGCACATATATCTAGTCCCTATTTGATAGTAGGTGGGGAAGTTTGTTTCCCAAGAAATGTGCCTTCCATTTTGTAGAAGCAAGTTTCTGGCCCTTGTATCTGAAAAGAAAGTATGGGAGATCTTGGCAGCTAAAAAAATGAGTAAATCAGCTGTCTCTATGTGTGCATGTCTGCTTGATATCTATGCCAATGCATGTAAACTCAGAAGGAAGACCCAGGCTCATGAAGGGGGGCAGCATATCGCTATCAGGTAGTATGCATTAGAAATATCAGTTCTTCAAAAAACAAACAAACAAACAAAAACTACTCCAGTTTATGAATGTAGAGTATTGTGCTTCTGTACCCGTGATTCAAAATGCCAGAAAATGGCCTAATATTGCTGCACAATATCATACCTGTGTTGCCAGCAGAAAAAAAGGATGACAAGCTGTACATAGCAAAGGGCAGCCTGAATGTTGATAACACCAATGGCAGCAATCAAGATGGTCTACAGCAGTGGTTCCCAACCTTGGGTAACCTAGGTGTTCTTGGACTGCAGTTCTGTGCTGGCCGAGATTTCTGGGAACTCTAGTCCATGAACACCTAGGTTACCCAAGGTTGGGAACCACTGGTCTATATGATACACTCTTTTGCTCAATACCATTCACACTTGTTAACTAATGAAAAAATGAGTCATCTTCTGGGATTTTCCATTCTGTGGTGTCATTTTGTGAATGCCCCCATTTTTAGAATTGCCTTGCAGAATGCAGATTAGCTCTGCTGAGCAATATCTATTGCTGCATTTCTGTGCAGCAAAAACGGCTTCTTATGTTGAATGCAGTAAAGACAAAACAAAATTGCAAAAAATAATAAATATTGAAAAATAACTTTACTGGGCTGATATAATTTTCTATTATTGTTATTACTCAAAAATACCAGGTACAGTCAATCAAAATTATAAAAACATTGACTGGTATTATATAACAGATACAAGTTTTAACCAAAAACCTAAGAATCTGTTAAATATTGGCTCAGTATGTATGCTGTTTCTAATATTGCCAGTATTTTGTAGCTCTGATGGTGTGATTTCTGAGATCCGCAACTGCTTATAGTACTGGGTGAAATTTCTTGATATTGTTCCCAAAGCCCCAATGACTACGGGGACCACTGAAGTGTGTTTCTTCCAGAGATTAGATGTTTTGATTGCCAAGTCTCTGTACTTTGTTAGTTTTTCCAATTCTTTATTTGCAACTCTGACATCCCCTGGAATTGCAATGTCAATGATCTGGACATTTCTTCATTCTATTACTACTATGTCTGGTGTGTTATGTTCAAGGGGCCAATCAGTTTGGATCCGGAAATCCCACAAGATCTTGACTTCCTCATTTTCTGACACCTTCTCTACCTGATGTTCCCATGGTTTTTGGAGGCCGGCAGGTTATAGTTTTTGCATAATGACCAGTGCACTAACTTTGCCACTCGATCCTGTCTAATTTTGTAATCTGTTTGTGCAATCTTTGGCAATTCACAGATGAGCTATGACACAGTTTCATCTTTTTCTTGCCAGAGTCGACATTTGCTGTTAGCATTAATTCCTTGGATCTTAGCTTTGATCAAATTGGTTTGGAGTGCTTGGTCTTGTGCAGCAAAAATCAAGCCTTCAATTTCTTTCTTAAGGCTCCCCAGTTTTAGCCATGCCCATATTGAATTATGATCATACTTTCCATCAATATTTCTCAGGTGTTGTCCATGTAGTGGTTTATTTTTCCAGCTGTTTAATTTCTTTTCAAATTGTTGTTTCTTATATTGAGCCTTTGTTTCTGTTGTTTTCAAAATATTCTCCATTTTCACTGCTTTCAGTAATTTTTCTCTGCTTGTACTGATATAATCATTTAGGCTTCTTCTTTCTTCCTCTACTACCTCCTGTATTTGCAGTAATCCATGACCTCCAATTTTTTTGTGGTAAATATAATCTCTCCACATCGCTTTTTAGATGTAGTGTGTGATGCCTGTTTGTTAGTTTCCATGTTTTTTGATCCAATTCTTCTAGTTCGTTTTGAGTCCCATCTATTATTTCAGCTGGGTATCTAATTACTGGAACGGCCCATGTGTTTATGGCTTTGATTGTATTTCCCCCATTTAATTTTGATTTTAAGATTTTCCACCATCTTTTGATATATTCTCTTTCTGTCAGTTCTTTAACTTTTGTGTGCACTATGTTGTCTTCTTCTAGAATTCCAAAATATTTATAATTTTCATCACTTGAGAGTGATTTTATAATATTGCCATTTTTAACTCTATTCCATCTAGTTTTTGGATCTTACCAAGGTGTATAGACAGAGCAGCTCTTTGGCAATCCCAAATTTCATTTGGATATCTTCACTAAATATTTGCACTGTGTTTAGCAGTGATTCTATATCTGTGGAACTTTTTGCATATAGTTATAGGTCATCCATGTATAAGAGATGCTTTTCCAGCTTGTTTTGAAATATGGTAGCGCAATCCAGTTTTATTTAAAATGATTGACATGGGGATTAGTGAGATGTTAAACAGCAGTGGTGACAAAGAATCCCCCTGAAATATTCCTCTTTTGATGTTAACTTTCCCAAGTTCTTCACCATAGGCCATTAAGATGGTTTTCCATTTTTCCATGTTTTTCTTGAGGAACTTCTGAATGTTTTTACTAATCCCAAACCTTTTTAGGCAGGTGTTAATCCAGTTGTGTGGCAATGAGTCAAATGCCTTTTTATAGTCTATCCAGGCCATGTTAAGGTTTGTTTTTTGTATTTTTGCATCCTTCAGGATCATTTTATCAATAAGCAGCTGATCTTTTGTGCTTCTTGACTTTTTAAAGTTCCCTTTCTGTTCAGTTGGATATAGGGAGTTTTCAATTAAGTATTTATATAGAGAGCTTTCAAGTACTCCTGTGAGGAGCTTGAACATTGTTGGAAGGCATGTAATTGGTTGATAATTACTGGGTTCATTGCCCTTTTGATGATCTTTTATTATCAGAAATATGCAGCCTGTTGCCATCCAGTCTTCAGTTGTAGAATTTAAGTGGTTAAATTGCACTGCTATATGTGGATGGAGACTTGTTAGATGCTTTAACCAAAATCCATGCAGCTCATCTGGACCAGGTGCACTCCAATTTTTCACAGCCTTTACTTGCCTCTTAATCATTTCAGTTGTTATTACAATATCATCCATTTGTTTTCCTTGAGTTTCTTTACAAATGTCTTTAATCCATGAGGCATTTTTGTTATGTTTGGTTGGGCTTTCCCACATTTCTTTCCAGAATCATCTTTCCAGAATCATCTGTGGAGCATCACCTTTACATGGGCCTAATTTCTTTTGCTCTGCATTTTCTCCTAGTGATGTACAGAATAATTGTTGGTTATTTCGAAATTGTGTGTTTTCTCTATATTGTTTCAAGCGTCCATCATATCTTTCAATTTTCTTTGCTGTAGCTGTTACCCGCTGTTTTAATTTTTCCATAGTTTCAACAATTGTTTGCCTTTCTAGGTCATATATTTTGCATAGTCTGGCTTTTACTTTTTCATTTTAAAGTTTTGAATCTTTCAAGTGCTTTCAGTTGCTAAAATCTGCACGTAATTTGCTTTTTTTTTTTTCCAGACCAATTATCCATTTTGTGGTGCCATGAGTTTTCTGGGGTTTTCGCAGCTTGTAACCAAGTTCCATGGTTATTATGGTAGCTGTGCTATACATGAGCTGGTTTGTTTCCTTTAGTGTGTTAGTTGGGATTTTTCTGATGACAACATTTGCATCATTCAGTAGATCTTTTACTGGTTTACTTTGTAATTGGTGCAAATTGGGGAGCCTTTGTCTTTCTGTGTTCTGGTTAATATGGGTTACTATTTTTCCCCTCAGTGATGTATACCATTCTGTCAACTCATAATTTCTGGGTTGTTCCATAAATTGTTCCTCTATTGATACATTTTCTTCCACTATTGTGTCTACCTCTACCCTCCATTTGTCTTCCATATTATGGTCATTGTTCTGTGTTGATTTTGCCACCTTTTCTACTTCTTGCAATTCCAGTTCTGAAAACACTTTAGTCCGGATGATAAATCTTCTCTGGTCCATTAATTGTTGTTCAGTTATGTCACTATGCAGGTGTTTCCTTTTCCAAATTTCCATCATTCTTTTTTGAAAACCACAGGCTGTTGGGTTTGCCTTGTAATGACATTTCCTCTTTTTCTGCTGCTTTCAGCTTTAACCAACATTATTGTCTTTTCTAGAGAATCTTGACTTCTCATGATGTATCCAAAGTACAACATCCTCATCTTCAACACTTTTGCCTCCAGAAATAGTTCAGGCTTGATTTGATCTGGGACCCACTTGTTCATTTTTATGGCAGCCCAGGGTATTTGCAAAGCTTCCTCACTCCCCAATATTTCAAATGAATCTCTCTTTTTTTGGTCAGATTTCACAACCATACATGATGATCAGCAATACAAGAATGTTGGTGATCTTGGTTTCCAGTGATACATCCTTATACTTAATGATTTCCCCCCCCAATTTCCTCATTGCTGCCTTTCCGAGTTTCAGTCTTCTTCTGATTTCCTGGCTGCAGTCTCCATTTGGATTAACGGTTGAACTAAGTTATACTAAATCTCTTAACTATTTCAATTTCTTCATTATCTTCAAAGTTCGATAGTTATGTAGCCAAGATTTTGGTTTTCTTAATGTTCATCTTCAATCCTGCATTGACACTTTCTTCTTTTACTTTCAGTAATATTAATTTCAAGTCATTGCTGCCTTCTGCCAGTACGATGCTGTCATGTACTTATCTTCAATTATTGATGTTTATTCCACCAATTTTCACTCCCCTTTCATCTAAATCTAATCAGGCTATGTTATGCTCTGAGTACAGAGTGAACAGATAAGAGGATTAAATGCACCCTTGTCTGGCACCTTTGCCTATAAGAAACCATTCATTCTCTCCATATTCTCTTTTAGGATTTTGACATATTCAGTTTATATGGCATGAAATAGTTCTACTGGCATTCCATCTACACCTGGTGATTTATTTCTTCCCAGTGCTTTCAGAGCAGCTTTCACTTCCCTTTCTAGAACTGCAGGTTCTTCATCACAGGATTCCTCTTCAAAGAAGTCTGCCATCCTTTTCTCTCTTCTGTATATCTCTTAAGTATACTGTTACCACCTTCTCTTTATTTTCTTCTGTTCAGATAATGTGCTTCCCTGATGGTCATTCAGCATTCCTAGGCTTAAATTTCCCTTTGATTTCTTGGATCTTCTGGAAGTAATCTCTTGTTTTTCCCCATTTTGTTTTTCTCCTCTTTTTCTTTGCACTGCTTATTATAATTCTCTTTATTTCTTCATGATAGTCACTGAAAAACTGTATTCAGGTTTCTGACCCTATTTCTGTCATCTTCTAGTTTTGCTTCTTACTTGTCCTTTACAATTTTAATAATTTGTTCTGTAATCCGTCGAGGTTTTTCTTTTATTTTTACTACAGGAATTAACTTTTTGCATTCTTCCCTAGTAATATTTCTGGGTTTAACCCACAGTTATTCTGGTTCACAGTTAAATGAGTTTGGTAATGCAATGTGTTCCTTATGCAGACTTTATATTTATATTTTGGCACTATGATTCTTTTAGTGTTCTTTTTCAGCTTTACTCTAATGTTGAATATTAACAGTTCCTGATCAGTAATACAATCCACTTCTGGCCTTCTTTTAGCAGAAAGAATACAGTTCCTCCATCTCCTGCTTTCAATTATATAGATAATTTGATTTCTATATAGGCTTCATCTTGGGTGCTGTGTCCAGTTCTGGACACTGCACATTAACGAGTATATGGAAAAACTGGAAAAAGGTAAAACGGGTGCATCAAGGATAATCAGGGGATTGTAAACTAAGCCCTATGAGGAAAGACCAAAAGAACTGGGTATGTTTAGCCTTGAGAAAAGAAAACTGAAGGAAAATATGATAGCATGGTTAAAATCATAGAATCATAAAATAATGAAGTTGGAAGGGGCCTAAAAGGCCATCGAGTCAACCCCCCCTGCTCAATGCAGAAATGCAAATCAAAGGATATCTGCCAGGTGGTAGTCTAAATTCCTCTTGAATGCCTCCAGTGCACTTGAAACACTGTCGTACAGGGGAGGAGAAGGGTCTGTTCTCAATCATTCCAGAGTGCAGGACACATAATTATGGGTTCAATTTACATGAAAGCAGTTTTCAGTTGAATATCAGGAAAAACTTTCCATTATAGCGATACAGCAATGGAAATAATTATTTGGGAGGTGGTGAGTGCTCCAACACTGGAGGCATTCAACAGAAAGTTAGACAGCTGTCTATCACGTATATTTTGACTTGGGTTCCTGCACTGAGCAGATGGTTGGACTCAGTGGCTTTAAAGGCCCCTTCCAACTCCATTATTCTATGGCCACATAAGAAATTGCTGCATGAAGAGTTAAAACTCAGAATTAAGAATATATTTGTTACAGGCCATTTATCTATTTATATCCATTTATTCTATGGTGAAGATGCAGGATTTATTGTTTTCTGATGAGAGTTACTCAGGGGTGAGCAGACAGAAACATTTTTCCTTCTGTTGATGACCCTTATGAAGAATCATCACTATAATGCATTCATCTTTATGATAAAGCATCTTATGATGTAACAGTGTTAGGAACCATTTTTATGGGTATGATTTATGTGAAAAACAATGAGGCCCCTGCTTAATTTGCAAAGAGAAGTATTCTATTGTAGAGAGATAGTTTAAAGAGCAATATTGTATCATATATTTCTTTTAATGGTAATTTTATCTTCTTTTTATTGTACAAGTTGTTTATTTATTCTGTCAGTATGTCTTGTCTTCTGCTCCCACCCCTGATCTGATTCTAGGAAAACATGATGTTACTGAAGGTGGAGGGGAGTCTGGCTCATGTGCATACTAAAGTCAATTGGTTACAAGCAGACTTAGTAATATTTAGATCAGATCCATTGAAATTAATGGGATTAAATCAGTCAAGTTTTCAAAGGGACCTTTCAGCTCTTTCAGTCAGTCTTGCCACTGAATATATAGGATTTGCAGTCCAGAATTCAGCTACAGTTTCCTTTGACAAATGGCTGCACAGTCTCTGCTTACGTATGTCCACCAACAAAGAATCCATCACCTCCCAAGGTTGTCTGTTCCACTGCCAGACTGTCTTCATTATTACAAAGTTTTCTCCAAACATTTAGCTGAAATTTCCACCACTGGTCCAGCCTGATCCTCTGGAGCAACCAAGAACAAGTCTGTTCCACTTTCCATCACCCTGAACTGTTCTTTTCTAGTTTCAGAAGGTAAGCAGAATTGGGCTTAGCTAGTAACTGGATGAGAAATTGCCAGGGCATACCAAGGAATTCTAGCCCACTGTAAGGAAGAATCATGTCTCAAAACTCTGGAGAATGCTGCCAGTCAGAGCAGACAACAGTGAACCTAGATCATCTCACTCAGTATGAGGCAGATTCCTATGTTCCTCATGAATGTCTTTTGGATATTTGAAGGGTGCTGTGGTGTCTAGAGACAGGCATGAACTGGCACAATGGTGTTTCTTGATGGTTTGTGGTCCATCAGTGTTTATGAATTATAAACAATGAACCATGCTGATTTTTTTTAAATGAACCAGTTTGTGGTTTCTTTCTTTCTTTCTTTCTTGATTGGTTGATTGATTGATTGATTGATTGGATTTATACCCCGCACCATCTGGCAACCAGGCCACTCTGGGCGGCTAACAACAAAATAAACAGCACAATATCAAGACATGATTAAAAAATATTAATAATATATACATTCAAACACATATAATAACCAGCAAGATAAATTAAAACAGATGGCAATGAAGGTGGTAAAAGGATGGAAAAAAAGATGGTAAAAGGGAGGCCGAGAGCTCAGTAACCTAATGATCAGGGAAAGACTGGCGGAAGAGCCAAGTCTTCAATGCTCATTTGAACTCATCTAGTGAGGGTGCCAGGCGGATCTCAATAGGCAGGTTGTTCCACAGGCGGGGGGGGGGGGGGCAACCGCCAAGAAGGCCCGGTTTCTTGTATTTTCCCTCTGGGCCTCCTTCAGAGTCAAGGCCCTCAACTGCCCAGCCTGTGAAGAACGGGTATTATGGACAGATCTGGCTGGGAGCAGGCATTCTGATAGATACCAAGGTCCTAAACCGTTTAGGGCTTAGAATGTTATCATCATAACCTTGAAGTTGATGCGGAAATGAACCAGTAGCCAATGAAGGTCAGCCAGAGTGGGGAAGATGTGCTGGAATTTCTTCACCCCAGTTATTAATCTGGCCACCGAATTTTGGACCAGTTGAAGTCTCCGCATCAGCCTCAAGGGTAGCCCCACGTAGAGAGCACTGCAGTAGTCTATTCTTGAGATTACGAGTGCATGAATCAGCGTCGTGCCCCATGTCTAGATAGGGACACAGCTGGGCAATCCTCCAAAGATGGAAATGGGCTGCCCATACCACAGATGTCACCTGGGTTTCCATGGTGAGTTCCAGGTCCAGGCAGATGCCCAAGCTATGAAACTAATTCTTCATGGGAAGAGGTTTTCCTGTGTAGCTCAACTGCAGAGAAAGTCCCCCTTCATGGGTTTTCCACCCTGCACCCCTCTTTATGGGCCCCAGCATCTACCTTACTTGTTCTGGGCCCCCTCTTCCCTTCCATTGCTGCCACACTGCCCAGCTCAGTAGGACAGTAGGCTGTCTGGGCCTACTTCCTGCTCCAGTGCTTCCTGCGAGACATAGGGTATTGTGGGAAGTGTAGTTGTTTAAGGGTTCCTTATATATAGCCCAATGGGCAGCAAAACTACTCATCTGGGCAGCGTCCGTGGTGGTGGAGGGGAGGAGGAGGACTGGACTGAGGAAGGTAGGTGCTGGGGCCCATGAAGGGGGGGGGGCTTTCTAGGGTGGACAAAGTGAATCAAAACACCAGTGATGAAAATGTTTGGTGTTTCATTTTGCTTCGTGAAAGCATGGTTCCCTGAACTGCCCATGGAATGAACCACAAACTGGCCATTGGTTCTCCCTATCTTATTTCCTTTGCTCTTTTTAGACTTTGACAGGACCTTGCACTTTCTGGACGTATGAAGAATTCTAGTATTCTATGTTTCTCAGACTAAACTGCTTTGGAAAATGATCAAGCTCTTTGTTTGCTACCAAGGTTCCAGGAAGGAACCTTGGTAGCAAAACAACTCTCAAAATGGATAGCGGCGACCAGTATCATGGCATACCAACTAGGCACTCACTGCCGGAAGCTGTCTGTGCATATTCTACAAGAGCAGTTCTGCTTCCACAGTGTTCTGAGGGGTATTTATCTGTCCAATATTTGCATAGTGGCTACATAGTCACAGACTCTCATGTTTGCAATCCACTGCAAGTTGGATTTCTGGCCCAAGTTGGATGCCTCTTTTGGTAGAGCAGTGCTATCATCTCTACTGGTATAACTATCCCTTGGCTGGTAAATGAGCTTGTTAGTCACCCAACGTGTGATTCACAGAGACCACAACAAAGAAGGACAGGCTACTTACTTATAACTGTAGTTCTTTGGGTGGTCATCTGTGAATTCACACATACTTTCCTGCCTCCTTCTATCCATCACACACATGGTTTCAGCTGGAGTTTCTTGGTATCATAAAGCTCTAGAAGTTTCTGAAGACTGTTGTGCAAGTATTGTATAACCCAATGTGTGCTTCACAAATGACCACTCAAGGAACTAGTTACAGGTAAGTAACCTGCCCTTTTCCATCAATCTGGCTAGGACAATTTTGCCCAGACTATTCTTTTTTTTTTTTTTGAAAAATTGTACGGCACTTGTGCTATAGTTACCAGTTAAAAGAACTGTGCTCCACTAATTAGCCGTTTGTCTCTTCCATTTGTCACAGTAATAAAAAATGCACAGGCATGCTGTGCTGACTAACAGCTGAGATTATTTCAAGGGGGTTGCAGAGTGATAACTTCCCAGCAATATCATGGCCCATCACAGCATTGAAGTTATCAGATGAAATGGCATCTTAGGATATGTTAAGGGGAAAGCCAGGAAGGGAACAACGGGTCGCTTCTCTGTGAAAGAAGCATTTTATCCAGCATGCTAAAATGAAGCACTTTATTGGCAAGAAAGCAATTCTGGAGTGAGGCCAGGGATTTCAGACTGCTAATTTTCTTAGTATCTGTTTTGCTGCTGGATTGACTTGGTAATATATTCTGAATAGTCTAAAGCAAGGCTTGGGGACCCTGAGAGCCACATTGGTGTCTAGTTTTGGCCACATATATACATTCACGTGTGTTCATACACACTGCTTTAGAATTTTGGGTTGAGGGTTTCAACCTCATCTCTGAATTGATTTGCTTGGGCATTTGAAGATATCCCACCAGCCCAGCAATCCTCCTAAGGATTTCTGGGGTGAGAAGGAGTTTTAGCCTGATTCTCTTTCTCAGAGCATTGCTTGGATGAAAGCAAGCATTCAACCCCAAACATTTTAATGTGCTCGTTTGGGGTGGGGGTGGGGATACATTTTAACCTCACCCTTCCATCCAGCAACCAGAGCCAAAACCACACACTGCAATCAATCAATCAATCAATCAATCAATCAATCAATCAATCAATCAATCAATCAATCAATCAATCAAACCAAAACAAGTTGGTGGAATTCACAGTAACCTCTGTTGTTGCACATTACATAAGACCTGTTATTCCAGTTGAAAATGGTGCCCAATCCACACTTTTAAAAACCACAGTTAAACATCCATAGAATAACATAACTGACCAGCTATTGCTGGGAGTCTTCCCTGCTACAGTGCCAGGGTTGGGGCAGCAGCCGAGAGTCCATAGAGCTTCCCCAGGTAAAAACAGCATTGCCAGCCAGTCAATGCTTTGAGGCCTCTTGTCTGCCATTGAGCCAGCCAGCAATGCTGTTCTTGCCCGTGGATGGAGGTCAGCTCCAACAGCTCCCTTTTTGCCACATGTCTCAGCTGCTGCCCTAACCCCAGCACTGTCAATAGCCAGGGAGCCTCCCAGCACTGGCTGGCCAGCAATGTCCTGCTTTAATGCAAGGAGTCTCATTAAAACCGTGTGTGTGCTTCAAGCAGGTTCATGCCTGTTTGTAGCTAATCTTCAGTAAAAAGCTTTGCTATGGATTATTGCACAGATTTAGTTCCAGCCCAGGAGTGCTATTTTCCTACTGTGGTTAGCATCAGAGAAACAGCAATCCCATAGGAGGAAATATGATCTACAGAGATAGCTGTTGCTGTTCCTCTCATTTGTAAGCCGAATTTGGCTTCTACCAAACAGCTAAAGAGCTAACTGGGCTTTGAGCTTGTTCCAAAACTGTTAATGAACATAGTATTTAGTTGTTTTTACTGTTTAATAATTATTTTAGTAATGAACATATAAGATTCACTTCCAAAGGATGTGGCAGTGGCCACTAGCTTAAAGAAATTGCTCCAAAAATCTTTCTGAATGATAGGTCTATATTGGCTGTATTAGCCCCAATATATAAATGGAACCACCATTTTTAGATACTGCATATTTCTCAATAGCAGATGATGGGGTTACTCAACTAGAAATAACTGTTGTCTTCATTTGTGGGCTTCTCAGAAACGTTTCTTAGAAACAGGACATCACACCAGATGGATTTTGCATATCATTTTATACAATTCTGTGCTTTATGTATGATTTCATATTTACATAAGAACCCCTGTCTATTTCCAGTGTTCATTCCTAAGTACTCATATACAGAACAAAAAAAAATAGCAAGTGTTCTTTTGACAGTGCTACTGTTTGTGCTTTTTTCTGTAACCACTTTGTGCAACCTGGGTACCAAGGAGACCATAGCCCTGTTACTTACTTTTGAACACATGGCAAAAGAAAATGTAGGCCCTCCCCCTTCATCACTGCTTTCTCCTCATGGAGAATGTGTCTGCAGAGGGAGGTTCCTGCTAATGTGTAGGCTTCCTCCACATCAATGTTCTCTCTAAGCTTGCCCTGAGCTCCATTGGAGTTGCACACATGCAGCTGGCAGCCAGTTTGTTTACTTCTCATTTTGAATGAAGCCCTGCCCACTCCCATGCACACAGAGCAAGGCTCATGCACAGTGGGACTGAAACTTAGAGGGAACATTGATCCACATGATCAAGAAGTCTGGAAAATCAGAGCCTAGACATGAACAGTTACCTCTCCTCAGCAGCCACATAGCCTGAACAGAGCTATTATGAGAAACTTGAGTAGAAAACGTTATTGAGCAGGAGAATGTTGTAAAGCACAGAAGCAAACAGCAGGCTGACAAAGCAAAGTGTGTATTAGGTATATAAATAATGATGGTTGTACAGTTTTGATTGCAGTGCATAGATTCACTTATCCACGGTCTGAAAATATTAAATGAAAATACCTACAAATATGGATTTTCAATATCTCATTATCAGACTGGCCACTAAAGGGAACCAAACACTACAGGTAAGCCACTACCATTTTGCCTGCTCTCCCGGCAGCTTGAGGCAACTTCACTCCAGATCAGTTTTATGGTAGTAAAACTCAGAGAGCTGAATTGGCTGGCAAGGCAGGAGAAGGGGAACTGACATAAGCCAAACTGCTACCAGGGAGAGGTTTCCCACCTCCCACCCTTCCTGCCTTCCAGCTGGCCCCTTCCTCAGCACTTCTGGGCAAACAAGGAAAGGGATTCTTGACTTTGAAGAAAACCTGCAGAGCCATTGAGATTGTGTGTGTGTGTGAGAGAGAGAGACAGAGACAGTTGTTTTCAGTTTTCAGCACAGGAACAAGAGAAGATTTCAAGTCAGCTCTTACTCATAGAGGCTCTATTGAGATAAAAAGTAGAGGTATAGGAGAATCCTGGGTCCAACAGACTGTGTCAGCTACAATCCATGCTTTTCACTATCTGCAGGGGGGGTTGGAACCAATCCCCCATGGATACGGGGGTCCTACTGTACCTACATTGTTATATTTCTTTTACCCCATATTAGAAACTCTGTTATTTAGGCAACACAATGTTCAAAACCAGAATGTTCAGTGTTACAGCTGCACTGAAGTGTTGTTACTATATGTACACTGAGAAAAAATATCCTATGACATACTTGTGGCTGGCCTATTGCTGAGCAGGCACCAGGACCGTATATCCTACACCTAAAGAACACAATACACAACTTATTGCAGAGAAAAGGCGACAAACTTATTGACTGCAGCAGCAATACCTAGCTTGGCATTGAAAAATTGAATTGGTTGCATCAAGAGTCCTGCCTGCCCCCCCCCCCCCCAATACTCACCACCATTTGCTTCAGCAGCCTGTTTCCACCAAGAGTGCCAGTGCTCTGGAAACCTCATGGGCATATGCCACTCCCAGATTCTCATCATCTGACGGTGGGGCCAGGCCAGCAAGCCCCCATCTCAGCTGAGCCAGACCATGGCCCCACCCTTTGTCCCTTATACAGGGAGATTTCTTATAATCCCGGGTGCCCAAGGTTGGTGCTTGTTGCCCTCATACAGTCTGGATCCAACCACAATGCCCTAAACTGCCAACAAAGTTGTGACAACATGCCCCCCCCCGAAGATTTTCACCTTTAGTAAATGCAATACCCCAGCAATGTCCAATACCATTGCAACTAGATGATATAGAAACCCACTACCAAAACAACAAATGCAGTCATTTCACACACTAGCAAGGTTATGCTCAAAATCCTAAAAGGTAGGCTTCAGCAGTATGTGGACCGAGAACTCCCAGAAGTACAAGCTGGATTTTGAAGGAGCAGAGGCACTAGAGACCAAATTGCTAACATGCGCTGGATTATGGAGAAAGCCAGAGAGTTCCAGAAAAACATCTACTTCTGCTTCATTGACTACACAAAAGCCTTTGACTGTGTGGACCACAACAAACTATGGCAAGTTCTTAAAGAAATGGGAGTGCCTGACCACCTTATCTATCTCCTGAGAAATCTATATGTGGGACAGGAAGCAACAGTTAGAACTGGATATGGAACAACTGATTGGTTCAAAATTGGGAAAGGAGTATGACAAGGCTGTATATTGTCTCCCTGCTTATTTAACTTATATGCAGAATACATCATGTGAAAGGCAGGACTGGATGAATCCCAAACCGGAATTAAGATTGCCGGAAGAAACATCAACAACCTCCGATATGCAGATGATACCACTCTGATGGCAGAAAGTGAGGAGGAATTAAAGAACCTCTTAATGAGGGTGGAAGAGAAGAGCGCAAAAAATGGTCTGAAGCTCAACATCCAAAAAACTAAGATCATGGCCACTGGTCCCATCACCTCCTGGCAAATAGAAGGGGAAGATGTGGAGGCAGTGACAGATTTTACCTTCTTGGGCTCTATGATCACTGCAGATGGTGACAGCAGCCACGAAATTAAAAGGCACCTGCTTCTTTGGAGGAAAGCGATGACAAACCTAGACAGCATCTTAAAAAGCAGAGACATCACCTTGCCGACAAAGGTCCACATAAACAAAGCTATGGTTTTTCCAGTAGCGATGTATGGAAGTGAGAGCTGGACCATAAAGAAGGCTGACTGCCGAAGAATTGATGCTTTCGAATTGTGGTGCTGGATGAGACTCTTGAGAGTCCCCTGGACTGCAAGGAGATAAACCCTATCCATTTTGAAGGAAATCAATGCTGAGTGCTCACTGGAAGGACAAATCCTGAAGCTGAGGCTCCAGTACTTTGGCCATCTCATGAGAAGAGAAGACTCCCTGGAAAAGACCCTGATGTTGGGAAAGTGTGAAGGCAAGAGGAGAAGGGGACGACAGAGGACGAGATGGTTGGACAGTGTCATTGAAGCTACCAACATGAATTTCACCCAACTCCAGGAGGCAGTGGAAGACAGGAGGGTCTGGCGTGCTCTGGTCCATGGGGTCACGAAGAGTCGGACATGACTTAATGACTAAACAACAACCAAAACAAGGAGTGGGAGGAAGTCTGTCATAGTCTGGCCTGGGGGAGCCTGGCACTTTTCTTTTATGTTGGGTGAGAGGAACAGAGTGAAAACTACTCACTCTCAGTCTGCTAGCTCCACAGCTCTAGACTTGAATTCTCCACCAGCCAATGGGTAACTGGAATGGAGCTCCCTTAAATTGCTGGCCAATGAGAGGTCAGCAGGGTGTGTGTGGCTCCCTCATTCTTCATCTTACCCTCTAGGCTCCAGCAGCTACTTGTGGATGCTGCCATGACTTCCCCATCCATGTGGCACCCTTTTTATGTCCCGAGAGCTGCCATTCTGCCGGGAACAGGGTGCCTGGGCCACTATTTTAAAATTTCTTATATAGGCAGCATTGCTTCTGATATGTGTTAGATTCAACTGAAATCCAAAATTTAAGCAGGAATGGGCTCCTTGGGCTATTCTGGGTGTTTCCTGAAATAAAGCTGGCCCCTGCCCTTCTCAATAGCTAACAGAGGTAATCCTTGATTTAGCTAAAGTCTTCTGGAAATTATAGACAGTCTGGTGACAAACCCAGCATTTGTAGATGTACCCAACAACACCCAGTGTGTGTGGGGGGGTGGGTGGGGGAGAGACTGCGACATCCACATTCTAAAACTAGACCTTGCTTATGAGAAGATATCCATTCTCTCTGGTCTGGGGAAAATATACAAGCTGCTTCTTTCTTCTCAGTTATTTATCTTAATACTGTAACTGTAGGAAGTGTTTCCATTTAGTGCTGGGTTTGTGCAAGATTCAGGTTCTTTTACTTATTTCTCTTTTTTCATTCAATTATTTCTGTAGTAGGGATGTAGGGAAGACTTCCACAATTCTTTCTCACAAGTTAACCAGACCCCTCAAAGATGATTTTTCAAGGTCTGCAGGGTTCTTCTCCAGATGAGCATGAGATAAGAAGAGTCTGTTTGTTTGTCTTTGTAACTAGTACAAACGTTTTCACAAAACTACTGTCCTTCCTGTTTGAGAAGCAGAGGCCACGCACACCTATAGCAAGCACAGAACAACAAATGATCGTTGACACAGAGAATCTTTGCTTCTAATCTCACAAAATGCATGTGATAAAGCAATAACTATTATCATTTTGTACAAGTAGTTATTCCAAAGCAATGTTTATACTAAAACATCACTTTGTTCAGTTTCGCTAACTTTGTAAATCAAAACCTGTTCTTATTTTCATTCTCTTCTCTTGTCAAGAGAGCTACATAATATATCACTCTCCTGCAGGAAGAATAATTTTGCAGTTCCTTGCTCTGTTCAGAAAGGATAAGACAGGAGAGAATTTACATCCCTATCCTGCAATGAACAAAAATGATCTTGCTTTTGTTTATCAAACCTTCAGCTTTGTTTAGTTCCATACCTGTGTCCATGTGTGCCCATGTGGAATTTAATAGGGTGTGACTCCATTTTCCATTCCATAGTAGTTAGGAAAAACTTTGTATTTATTTTAACTGAAGTTTTTCTGTATGCCTGTGTTCAAAAGAAGCCACCACTCTGTTTTGTTTACAGCTGACTTACAACCTGTTCAAAACTGAGGTGTGTGTGTGTGTGTGTGTTAGAGTGAAGGTTGATTGGGGAGAAAAAAAGTCTATATTCTCTTATCATATTTGCCACTCTATCCGAGCTTCTGGAACTTTGCAGATTTGCTACTTTGGGTCATCTCTCTACTCTCTACCATTTTTATAGCAAGGAAATCAGGGAGATCAATTATGTCCTTTTTTCGATGCTCTCATCATGGAAATGCTGCTCTTGGACAAGTCCTCTGAACCTAATTGTCTGCAATTGGCAAGCACATTCTGCTCCTTAGGGGCTACTATAGAGGCAAATGTCTTCCAGTTCTGCTAAGAAATAATAATAATAAAAAAGAATATCAGCATGTTAGTGGCAGGTCCATTTTATTTCTTAAAAACAACACTTAAACATTTTCAACACAAAACCTCTGCACCTATTTGTCTGAAATTGGAACAATACAATCCTCTTATATGGGTTTATCATGCATGCTAATTTCATCTGGTTGAGTCAAAGGTTAGAAGAGGTATACCTCTAAAAAAAATTCCCATGATAGTCAGTAGAAGACATAACTCTTCAGATTGTCAAACCTTCTTTAGGTTTTGGACCTGAATTGGAAGTGGGGAGGTTCTGAAGGTGTGGACTGCATGGGCCACTTTTAGAAGCAGTGCAAATGTTTGAACCAAATTTAAATGTCTGTCCGCATCCCTGTGTACAAGTCTCAGCTGCAGTCTGGAGTGCTATTGTCTAAATTAGTTCAGTGGCTGTTCTTCAAGCAAATCTGGCCAGGATGGCCCTTGTGCAGGCAGGGCTCTCATTTGAACATCTGTAGTCCATCCTAAATTCAGTAGCAACTAAGCATGTCTAGTTATCCTAACTATTCCAGTTGCACTGGGTATTTATTTATTTTATTTATTATATTTATAATATAATAAATATCTATTCATTTTCAGTTCCAATTAAAGCACTAGTTCTTACCCTGGATTATTTGAGGCCAAAATTCATAAATAATCATATCATCTCACAGGAGGCTTCTATCCTTGAGGATCAGATGAAAAGATTATCTCATGTTTCTCAGCTTTCCCAGAGTCAGGGTTGAGTGAGAGCTGGGAGACAATCTCTTTGTTGAGAACGAATTAGGAAAGGGCCGTATGGTTCAGGATTACACAAATGCAAGAGTAAGGTTATACCTTTATTGAACCTCTAATAAATAATATAAATTGAAAGCTTTCATGAGTAAATCCCACTTCTTCAGGCTGGTCACCACCCCTTAATGGATAGTGCAGGGAAATTGCAGGTGAGAGTCTTACAAATTCATGGCAGATGTCCAAGTTGAGTCTGCTGGTCTGAGGTGAATTCAGAGTTAGGTTGTAAAGTCAGTGGGGAGGTGTGGTTTCAAGCATCTCAACATCTTATTTAATATTCTTCATCTTGTGATTGGTTAATGTAATTTAAACATAGCTCCAATTTAGCCCTAATTTTCTCCCTGACTTGGCAGAAAAGTAGTATAATAATAACAATAATAATATGCCATCAAGTCAATTCTGACTTATGGTGACCCTTTTTTCAGAGTTTTCTATACTAATTAATTAATTATGAATTAACAAATCTAATTGCTGAGTCATGTACCTCTGCAGAAATCAAGCCATGGGAAGAAAAAGTGGCTAACTGGAGGGAATAAACATACTTTGTAATATCTAATTTGACCCTCTGATTCAGTGCTCAGGTACTTTCTGGAACTTTCTGCTTCCTGGAGAGCCCTTTGGCCCTCTTGTTAATGAGTCTTCATTGCTTCTGATTTATTCCAACAATTACTTACCAATGTGTTTGCCATTCAGTTGGCTTTTGTGCCACCAATATTATATAGTACTGTTTATTTTTTATATTATTCAACTGTCTTCATATTATTCTGTGCTGTGAGCTTTTTGAGATGAAAAGGAAGAGTAGAAATTCATAATTATGTAAACTAAAGCAAGAATTATCTTCAGAGTACAGATTGTAGGAGGAATGAGAGAGATTTAAAGCCCATGGTTCATAGCAGATCTGGGATATCAACTTTCAGCCTCTCAATGCTGATGGTTTGGTATATTAGCAACCACATTTTGCCAACAGGACACACACAAGCCTACACACAGTAGTAAGCTTCTGGTGCCATCCAAAATCCATGTGGATTGTCGGAAACCTGCCCATAACATGTTTCAAAATGGTGTTTCTTGCCAGTTGCAATGGGACACACCTGGAGCTAAACTTCCACTTGAAGGCCAGCTTTCCACAAGTACATCTTGTTCATGTGTTGCCATCAAGCATTTCTAGCCACCCTAAACTGGCTTTGGGCACTGATGCTATCGTGTCACAGTGAAAAAAACTGGACTTGGCCAACTTCTGCCTTGTACACAACTATTAAATTTTGTAAGCAATATCATGGCTGCTTTATATTCTGTACCAAAGAATCAAACTCACCATTTTATTTTTATACTGATATATATATATATGATTAGCATAATCCAATACATATTAAAAGTTCTGGGGGATGGGTTCAGTGAGGCTTATTTCCATGGACATCAGCATTACATGTCATGAAACCTCTTAGGATAAAAGCACATACTGTATATAATTTTGGAAATCACTTTTTCAGGACCTATATACTTATACATTATTACTGTTCTGCAGAGAAGGAGTAATAGTAATATCAATAATAATAGTAATATTTAACTGTCATCAAGTCATTTCTGACTTATGGCAACACTCCTAGGGTTTTCTAGGTATAAAGTACTCTAAAGTGATTTACCAGTCTCTCCTTTTTCTGGTGGTGTTCAGAGGCTGTGCCATGTGCCTGATACCATACAGTTGGCAAGGTCTTTAACTCCATTAGCCATATGTTCCAGGTGATCTTGTTTGGCCCTTCTGCTGAGAGACACAATTGGGATTTTAACATCATTTTGAAAGTGACTGTTTTTGTTTCCTGTTGTATTCTGTCTTGTGGCTGATATTTAAGTCTACTTCATTTTACAATAGTTTTCATTATTTACTTTAAAATAGGGTTTATATTCTCTTGACCACTGAAGGGGTGAATTTTGGGAGACTTATATTTTAGTCTGAATGTGTGACTGCACAGCAATGGAAATAAGAATTCACTCACTGCGAGTTTGTTTTTTCCCAGGCCAGTTTGAATTAATTGGTCTCACAGGAAAGCCTTGTTTGCAACTTGTTAATGTGGCTCTTTCGTAGCCAGAAGGTGCTGCAGCTTCAGAAGAGCTACTTAATAAGCTGTAATAAGCTGCAAATGCAGGGGAGTGTGCCAATTTCCTCCTCATTCTCTTTTCTCATTCTTCTTTTTTTCTCCAGGTGCTCTAGTACATCAGTGTTGGTACGAAATCATTAAAAATGGAATTATTTGGAGGACTGGATCTTTGCCCCCCTCCACCTTGCATGCTTTCCCCAATGGCTAGCATGTCCTTCTGAGAATGGAGGTACCAGGGAGCTTTTTAATTCCCCCCCCTCCTCTTCTGCTGTTAAAAACCACCACCCCTTGGTGGTAGAACAAGGGGGATTTTTTTTTTAAAAAAAAAAATCTATTACTTACCATATCCTAGAAAGTAATTAATGAGTCTTCTTCATCAAATAAAATACAGGATAAATGTGCTCTCTAGAAATACAATATTTAATAATGTTACTAATTGTACTGGAAATGCATAAAACACTGGGGAAATTTAAAGGGCCAGATCTATTCAGTTGAATAATTAGACTAGCAGGAGGGTTGCCTTACATGTTTTTATGGATAAAAATGAATGGCTCTCTCGGGAGAAATGTTTCATGTCTTATCCTGTGCTTCTGCTCTCTGAAGAGTAATCTTTACTTTAGTGCGCAGATAATTTATTTAAGGGGATTCTTTTTTTAAAAAGTAGTTATTTCCCTGTGCTATAAATCTGTGTACAGTGTTAACTGTTCAGAGATAAGATTACATTTTGTTTGTAATTCATCTGATTGATTGAAATGTGGCCGGAGTCAATGAAATATATTGATAGGTGCCTTCATGAATCACACTTCATTTAAAAGACAGATGTTGATGGTGGTAAATGAGAAATAGGGTTGCAACCTGGAAAAATCTTCCAGTATGTTTAAATACACTGCTCAATTGGAGGGAAGAGTGCCAATTTTTCATCACTAAATGCACAAGAACATAAGAAGCTGTCTTATATTGATTCAGAACATGGGTTCATCTAGCACAGTAATGTTGACTGTGATGGGAAGCTGCCCCTGAGGAATGCTATCCTAGCTCTACCAGGAGATCCCAAGGACTGAATCTGGGGTCCTTTGTACAAATATGCTCTGTCCTTGTGTTACAATGCATCCTGTAAGGAGAAATAACAAGGAACCCTCATGTTTCTGGGATTAGAAGAAAACATTTTCAGAAAAGAAAATCCATCATAACAAAGGTTTCAGTGTCATGAAATAACATGTTGGAGATTTGGGTGTGGAAGAAGTCTCTGTTGTTCCATTGTCATGGACAGATGATTATCTGGTGGGATTTAGACTTACTGGAACTCGAAGACTTTGTAGGAGTGGGAGGGGTCTGTCCCAGGAGCCAAATGGTTTTCTGATGGCTCTTGGGGAGTTTCCTGTTGCCTCAACAGGCAATTTTGTTGAAGCCCTGGTTGACCTCTGGAATGAGGAAATGGCCAGAATTGTTGACACAATCACTCCTAAGCATCCCCTCCCACAGGGCAGAGCCAAACTAGCCCCTTGGTTTACTGGGGAGCTGGTGGTGGTGAAACAAATGGGATGGAGACTAGAGTGACAATGGTGGAAAACAGAGTGAATCTGACCAAATACAGGCTAGAGCTCATTGGAATGCCTATTCCGTGGCAGTGGTGGCAGTGAAAAAGTCATTCTTCACTGCCATCATTGCATCTGCACAGTCATCCAGTGGAGCTCTTCTGAGTGGTCAAGGGCCTATTACATCATGGCCCTTGTGTTGACCACTCAGTAGCTCGCTGTGAAAAATTTGCACAGCACTTTGCAGGCAAAATTGCTCTGATCCACTCTGACATGAATGCTGTAGTTGATACAGGTCCTGTAGATGTAACTATGCTCCTGCCTGTCTGGTGTTGAGGGATAAGTTTCTGTTTTTGCAGCCTGATAATGTGGACAGGACCCTTGGAGAGGTGAAGGCTACCACTTGTCTCCTGGACCCTTGCCCTTCCTGGGTTATAAAAGCTGCCAGAGAGACTGGCTGAGTAGGTCCCAAGGGGTAGTGAATGCCTCCTTGCAACAGGGTAGCATCTTAAAGAAGGCAGTTATAAGACCATTATTGAAAAAATCCTCCTTGGTTCTGCTGGACCTCTTAGCAGCTTTCAATACCATCAACCACGGTATCCTTCTGGGACATGTATCTGAGGTGGGACTTGGATGCATTGTTTTACAGTGTCTCCAGTCCTTTCTGGGGGGGGGGGGGAGAACCCAGCAGGTGATTTGGTGTTTGATGTTACCAGTATGCTGATGACACCCAACTCTATTTCTCCTTTCCATCTAAATCCGAAGAAGCTGATTCAGTTCTAAATCAGTGTCTGGTGTCAGTAATGGACTGGATGAGGGCAAATAAACTGAAACTTAATCCAGACAAGACAGAGCTGTTCCTGGTCAGTCAAAAAGCAGATCAAGAAATAGCCTGTGCTGGATGAGGTTACACTCCCTCTGAAAATACAGGTGAATAGCTTGGGGGTGTGTGCGCTCCTGAATTCATCTCTGAGCCTGGATGCCCATGTTTTGGCAGTGTCCAGGAGTGCCTTTGTACAGTTAAAACTAGTGTGCCAGCTTCATTTGTTTCTTGGGAGGGCTGATCTGGCCACAGTGACACATGCCCTACTTGCATCTCGACTGGATTACTGTAATGCGCTCTACGGGGGGCTGCCTTTGTAAAGTGTTCGGAAACTCCAGAGGGTCCAAAATGCTACAGCCAGATTGCTGACTGGGGCTGGTTGCAGATATCATGTGACACACATCCCACCCCACCCCGTTACAGCAGATCCACTGGCTGGCGATTTGTTTCCGGGCACAATTCAAAGTGCTGGTCTTTCTTTCTTTCTTTCTTTCTTTCTTTCTTTCTTTCTTTCTTTTCTATACCGCCCATCTGGCAACCCAGGCCACTCTGGGTGGTTTACAAAATACCATAAACAAAGTACAAAGACAAACAATACAAAAGCAGACAATACAATAAAATATTCAATACAATATTGACACATAAAAATATTATCAATAGAACATTAAAATAAAATAAGGAAAGCATGGCAGGGGTTGAACATTAGCGAATTCTGGTTATTTTAGCGCTGTTGTATCAGATGTTGTAGAGTCTGGGAAGGCCTGTCTAAATAGAAATATTTTTAATAATCGCTTAAAGGTTCCCAGTGAAGGCGCTAGGTGGATATCAGGCAGGAGAGCATTCCATAATTGCAGGGCTACCGCTGAGAAGGCCTGGTTTCTGGTCACTGTTTTCTGGGCCTCTCTTGGGGTCAAAACTCTCAGCCGTCCAGCCTGGGAAGATCTTACAGGAGGGACAGATCTGGTTGGAAGGAGGCATTCTGCCTATAAAGCTCTAAACGGCTTGGGACCAAGTTATCTAAATGACCACATCTCCCTCTATAAGCCTGCCCAGGCTTTAAGATATGCAGGGGAGGCCTTTCTCTCAGTCCTGCCACTCTTACAAGTGTGCTTGGTGGGGACACACAAGAGGACCTTCTCTGTTGCTGCTCCCTCCCACACAGGGTTGCCAGATGTCCGGTAAAAGGAGGACATGTCCTCCTTTTTAGCCTAATGTTCTCTGTCCGGCAGGCAAAGCTAAAAACCTTTAAAATGTCCGGCTTTTGTAATATTTTATGTTATAATTTTGGATGGGAGGGGGAGAGGTGGAAGGTGGAAAGCAGTCTCTGACGGAGTCACAATCTAAGACACCACTTTGGGCTGTAAATCAGCCATGCCTACGTGGAGCCTTTGCTTCTGGAGGTGACTTCCTGCTTCATTTTGAGCAAGCTGCGTGTAAAGATTAGCAAGGAAAGGAGAGCAAGATATATACATATATATATACACACACACCACGAGTGAGAGGGAACGGGCAAAACAAAAGGAGAGAGTCGAGAGAGAGAGGGGCGGCCGGGAAAAGGGCAGGATCTCTTTTTTTAAGGGAAAAAAAAGTTTGTGGGTTTGCCCGGAGGTATTCGAGTGAGCAGCAGGAGTCGAGAAAGTGCTTTAAAGAGCACTTTAAAGAGCAAATGGTACAGAGATCTACAATGACAGTGAAACCTCCAAATCGTGTAAGCGGCAGCGGCTAGAAAAGATTGAGGAAGGCTGGTGGAGAAGAAGTGAAGCTACAGGGAAGGGGAGCCAGAGCAAGAGCAGGGCTCCACACCAGGTGCCTGCCAGAGAAAGAGGGAGAAGAGGCAGCAGCCGCCACCACTGCCGCAGCAAAAGGAGGTGGGAAAGAAAGGGGAACCTTCTCGCAGAGCTCACCTCGGCGCAAGTGAAGGAGCAACAACAGCAGGCACCGGGATATGTCGTGTAATTAATAAAGATTATAAGGTAATAATTGTACAATTGGCTGTTTAAATAATGTTTTTTGGTATTTTGAAAAAAAGCCTCCATTGAATTTATTTTTATTTTTTAACATGATTGTTTCTTCGTCGGTTCACTAAGAGACATTTATTGGCAGCTATTGTAATAAAATTGTATTGATTGCAGGTTTAATCCGGAACGATTCAAATGAAACATTCAATACGTCCTCCTCTGTCCTCTTTTTTTGTCTTTCTATGTCCTCCTTTTGGTACCCATGTATCTGGCAACCCTACTCCCACAAGAAGTTAGGCTGGCCCCAACTTTGTTGTCCTTCCGCAAACAGGCAAAGACCTTTCTCTTCAGGCAAGCTTTCTCTTAATAACTGGTGGTCTGACAGGGGTTTTAAAATGGATTGTTGTACTCTGTTGCTTTAAATGTGTTTTAGTATTGATTTTATTACCATTTTTGAATATAATACTTGTTTAATTATTTTTTTATATTTGCAAACCTACTGTTTTTAGATTTTAAATATTGTCTCTTTAATTATGCAAGCCACCTTGGGTTCTTTTTAAGAAGAAAGGCAGGATAAAAAGATTTTAAATAAATAAATAAATAAATATGAGGAGATATGGCAGGTCTGAAGCCTGATATGCATCCTAAACGAGTGACCTCTGAAATGGCAAGGGAAGATATAACTTGTGCATATTAACCTAGCTCTGGTTCAAGTAAAGCCCTACACAATGGCCTCCTTAAACCAGGAAGCCTGAGCAGGGCCCTGGGCCCTGTAATAAAGCTCACCTACAGTTCTGTGACAAATTGAATATAGAACAAAGGAAACAAACTTCATTCTCCTTTCTGATAAGAATAGGAAACCAATATTTTATTTCATCAGAGTGTGCATTTTTTCTTCGATATTTATAGTAAGCCTGCATAGTATCTTGGATATTCTTGTTGTTCCTAGCTACACTTGTCCATGAAGTCTGCATGCTTAAAAGAAACTGCACATGCGACAATGGTGGAAACTGAAATGCATTACAAGCATGTATTGATGCATCTATGTAAGCATTTTGCTAGTCTGATTTTTGAGGGCTTCTTGTAAATAGAGCCCTGGTTTGTCCTCACACACTTAAATGATTGGGAGGGGACTTCCTTGGGGTGAAATGGCCGAAGTTTGTTGTTGATGATCTAAGAAAGAATTTGTGCATTTGCAAGACCAAGAAAGAACCCACGTACGTTGTCCCTCACTTCCTACTGAAGCTTTAAAAAAAGTTCAGAGAGCAGCTGTTACATCTTGGTGGTTTCACTCAGAAGTCATCCACAACACCTCAACAATTGAAGCGGGCAGTCAAGCTTCACTGGGGTGAAGGTGTCCATCTCTTTCTCCTTCGCTACTAACAAACCACCTCTTTCTTATACTGTACCAGTATTTTCAATTTCTTTTTTCACTGTTTTTAATCTGGTGGGCACTTCTCACTTTAATACTTTTAACCCTATGGATGCCAGATCAGGGATCTGTGAGGGGTCCCGCTCTGTCCCACAGGCTTTTGGTCACCAGAGAGATGCACAAAAAGCCCTCAGTCAGTTTGTTTTGGCACTTGCCTGAATATGTTCCTATCTGTAACATTTGTTCTCACCATCAGGACTTAAATATATATACTGGCCAGCAGGATTGTTGGTTTTATACGCATTCATATGTACTAAGCTGTGAGAGTGTACAGAGTCTAGTTGCACTGGTAGTGTCTGTGGATAAGGCAATGATTTCTCCAATGGAGAGAGAAAAGAGTTCTATACCTTTTCAGATGTATTTTCCTTGAAATAACAAAACATTAAAAAATACTAAACCTTTGTCAGGGATAATCTAAAATGTTAGATTCAACATCCAGAGGGGTCCAGGAAGAACAGATGTAGAAGGGAATAGGAAACAGCATGAGAACTGTTGTAGTAGGTGCAATGAATCTATCACAAAATGATGGTCCCTGCTTTCCAGGTGAGCTAAGTGCTCTAAAGAGCAAATGGTACAGAGATCTACAATGACAGTGAAACCTCCAAATCATGTAAGCGGCAGTGCTAATATCCCTAAGTTAGTAAACTGGAAGAAGCTAAAGATATATCATCACTTATTCTAGCAAAAGGCTGGGGGTGTTGCCAGCTGTTCCAAGTTCCCTGTTTATGTTGGTACTCTTTCTGATTAAATTGCTCACACAGGTTAGCTAATAAGTCTTTCACTGTGAAGTATTTTGGCTTGGCTTGGGCCCAGAACAGAAATATATACAAAACAACTTCCTTCATAACCTGAGCCAATTTGGCTGCTAAAGAGGAATAAAGAGGAATGAGGAGGACTTGTCCTCCTCTTGTTTCACAACAGCAGATCTCATGGAACCCACTGGGTTCTGGAGAAAATTAACTGCCATAAAATACACTTACTGTACATTGTTAAACTGTGCAGTAGTCAATTAAAGGCATGTCATGTACAAATAAATCTGGTAAACCAAGTAATGCACTGTGCACAATTCTCTTCCCTAACTTGTGTAAAGACTTGGGAACATCTCAAAGAATGTAAGAATGTAAATTCTGGCTTGTTAGTCCTCCCAATCTACAAGGGAGGACTTAATTTGTTCTCAATGGAAGCTGCAATAGTGCATTTTGCACATTTCTATAAAACATGTGTGTAGTGTTCACCCCTTGTTATGCAAAATAAGTCATGCATTATTCATGTTGTATGCTAATGTTGTTGAGAGGCGGAGCCAAGAGAGAGGTTAAAAGGCGGAGCCTGAGAGTCAAGAGTCAGTCAGGAGAGAGGAGAGTTCAGTCAGAGTTAGAGAGAGAGAGAGAGAGTTAGAGAGAGAGAGAAAAGAGAGAGAGTTGGGAGATCTGAGGTGTTAGTCTGTGGAGTGAATAGTAACCGGTGAGATTTAAATAGAAGATTGATGCTTGATGAACCTGAAGTAAATACTTATGAATTATTAAAGAAACATCTGTAATTAATAAACCTGTTTTAAGAAAAAGTGAAAACTGAATGGACCTTCATCTTTCCTAAGTGAAGTACGTTGATTTAGTGATCAAATGGTGGCAGCATGTGAAAAGGTGTTTGGTTTGCCTTCATGTGCTCTGTGTTTGGAAGACAAACAGGGGCCACGAGGGTCAAACATCACAATTGGTGTCCAGTGGTGGGATACGAGGCAATCCAGTAAAGCCTGAGTTTAAAGTGAATTTTTTTTGAGTCAAGGGTACCTTTTAGTCAGAGGTCTGTGGTGAAGAAGTAGGTTACCTGCTAGAGCTTTTGGGAAAAGCTTAGTAGCGGGGTTTCTAAACCCAGATCTGAGGGGGGACTAAGATAGGGAACGACGCTGAAGAAAAAAAATCCTGTTTCTACCTCAGGATTTGAGAGACCTAGTGGCTAGCTTAAGATCCAAGGCTCTGAGAGAAGGGAGCGCTGGTGGATAAAAGCAGAAGCCAGGGGTCAGAACAGATCTGAGGGAATAGAAGAAAAGCAGAGGCTTGAAATAGAAATTTATTTCAGTGACTGGAATTAGAAGAAAGACAGGTCCTTTTTAAAATCAGTATAAACTCACTCAAGACTAAGTAACTCAGATAAAAATGCCACCCAAACGTAGCCAAAAGGGGAGACCTGAGGCTGAGGTTTTACCTCAAGAAATGGAGGGAAATGGAGACTCTCTAGCTGTGGAACAGAAGGAAGAGACTCATGAGGGTGCCTCAGGGAGAGAAGGTGTTCTAAGCTCCCAAGAGTTTGAAAAATGGAGGTTACAACAGGAATTCAAGCTTAAAGAATTAGAGATCAAAGAGAGAACCAGGGAATTAGAAAGAAGAGGAAAAGCTGAGCAAGAGGCCAGACAAATGGCATTTGAGCAGGAAAAAAGACAAATGGAGTTGGAGTTAAAACAAATGGAATTTCAAATAGAAATGAAAAGATTAGCATGGCCTAATTCTCAGACCCAAATGAAATCTGAGGTAAATTTTAACAAGCAGAACTGGGACAACAATAAGAAACCCTTTAATAAAAATTACCTCAGCAAAACAACAGGAAAAGAAGGCCAGGGTAGTACTTCACCTAAATTAGCATGGTCTAGTTCTCAGACCCAAATGAACCCTGAGGAAAAGTTAAAGTTGAACAGATCTCCTCAGAGTGAGTGAAGAAGACAGTGTTATAACTGCGGGGAGTTCGGTCATTTACAATTTAATTGTATGAAAACTAAACTTAGGAATGAGAAGGATGATAATCAACCAAACAGGTTTACTGTTTAAAACCATCTGAAACCACTGAGAAAAGCAATGGTAGTTCTGTCTCCATGGCAACTGGCATGACAGAAAATTCTGATCTGCCACTAGCCCAAGTTGTTCATTGTTTTCTAGTAAAGGCAGAAGATATTTTAGTTCATAACCCTGGTGAGAGGATTCTTATTAATGAAAAGTCTTATGTTGGAGTGGTTGATACTTGTTCTAATATAACCCTGTGTCATCCTGATGTGATTCCTAAAGAACAAATTCTCCCAAACCAAACTGTTACAATCAAGGGAATAAGTTCTACTCCAGTGACTTTACCTATGGCTAAAGTAAAGATAAACTATAGAGATTGGGTTGGAATTTGGGACGTGGCAATCTCTGATCAAATTCCTGCACCTTGTTTAATTGGGCTAGATCTCTCTAAGCATGTGCAGAGTGCTTTTGAAGTAACAGGTTCCCTGAGAGAACAGTTAACAATCCCTGAGGGAAAAATGGATTCCCTAACCTCTGAATCTATCCAGGGATGTCCCAAGTTAGAAAAGAACCATGAGGTAACCAAAATGAATGATGAGGTGATTTTGAAAACCCCTAATGATCCTTCCTGTATTGAGGAACAGATGGAAGAAAGTACTTTGAATGATTGTACTACAAAAGTTAGAGAGAATCCCATTCCACTGACCCCTGAACACCCAGAGAGGTCTATGACTGATAAAAACCTGACATATAGAGAAGGTTTACATCTGATAGAGCATGTTAAGAGTGCTTTTGTACTTGCACGCTCACAAGGGGGCCAGGAATCACCCACTGCAGCAGAAATGGTTACAGTAGCAAAGGGAAGCCTGGAGGGAGAAAGTCTCTTAGAAACTGATCTCATGCTTGTGAAAACCCCAAATAAAAATAGTTTGGCCCAGGAGCAGAAGGAGGAAATTAGTTTGGGAGGTTGCTTTGAACCAGCCACCAGTACACCCACTTTATTATCTCCTGAATGCCCTGAAAGGTCTTGCCTGGATAAGGAGCTTTTATATAGAAAAAAGTCCTTAGAAGTGGCTGAGCCAAGCTTGGGAAGTCTCTCTTTACTCCCGAAAAAGAGAAAGGCTTGTATGAGGCCCAGGAAAGAGTATTCTGTCCTGAGGACCAAGTATCAGAACTGAGAACTATAGAGGGGAGAAAATTGCTTTTGGCAGGGGCGGAACAAGTAGTCCTTAAATCTTTGCAAGGCAACCCCCTATCTAGCATATCACTGAATAAAGAAATACGATCAGCTAACATACTCAGTGCATCTAAAACAAACCAATCGTTGATTGCACTTAAGAGAAACTTGCATGAGAATATTAAAGTGACCCATGATAGTAGTCCCCCACATAGGGAAAACTTTGTAATAAAAATACCTGTGAGTGAATGTGTGAGTGAGGAGGAAGACGTAAGCCCTGATGTCTTAAAGAGGGACACATCCAAAGATGTTCGGGAGGAGGAGAGGGAACTGCCTACCCTTTCCTCAGCTGAGAAAGTGAAGCCCCAAGCCAGACTTAAAGCAGACGTCACTAAGAAACGACCAGCAGACGACATCCAGTGGACAACCGAGTGGCCGATGACTGCCAGTCAACGGAAAAGAATGCGGAAGAAGGAGCCAGTGATCATCAGAGGGACCCCTGAGTGCCAGCAGTCGTGTGACCAGCTGAAGGAGGTGATAACGACCAGACCAGTCCACAGTGCGCCTGACTACAACGGGAAGGTGAAAGACTTGGACTTTGCAAACTTGGACTTTGCAAAAGAGACTCAGATTGCACCTCGAAAGCCAAATGACTGATTTTTTTTTGGGGGGGGGGATAAACCAAGCTAGTAATGTATAATAAATGTTCTGTTGGTAAATAGTGATGAAAAAATGAATATTGATGGACAGAAATGTGGAGAATGATTCATAGACTTCTAAAACGACCTGGAATGGACTATTGATTTACTGGTTAATCATCTATGTAATAAATGTTTCCTGATTGTGCTATATTCCTGTAAGGTTGAAAATGTTAAATGTAGTAAGTGTAAATGACAAGGTAAAGTATATTATTGTATTGTAGTGGAATGTTTAGTGTAAAAAGGTATTGTGATTGTTATAGTAAATGTGGTATTGCTTACAGAATTGTGCCAGATGGTAAGTAGAGTTTCAGGCAATTGTGCCTGTTTGTTTAGGAGGGAAAATGCGTTTCCCCTCCCAAACAAACATATTTAAGGGGGAAGGTATATAGCGTTCACCCCTTGTTATGCAAAATAAGTCATGCATTATTCATGTTGTATGCTAATGTTGTTGAGAGGTGGAGCCAAGAGAGAGGTTAAAAGGCGGAGCCTGAGAGTCAAGAGTCAGTCAGGAGAGAGGAGAGTTTAGTCAGAGTTAGAGAGAGAAAGAGAGAGAGAGAGAGAGAGAGAGAGAGAGAGAGAGAGAGAGAGAGAGAGAGAGAGAGAGTGTGTTGGGAGATCTGAGGTGTGAGTAGTCTGTGGAATGAATAGTAACCAGTGAGATTTAAATGGAAGATTGATGCTTGATGAACCTGAAGTAAATACTTATGAATTATTAAAGAAACATCTATAATTAATAAACCTGTTTTAAGAAAAAGTGAAAACTGAATGGACCTTCATCTTTCCTAAGTGAAGTACGTTGATTTAGTGATCAACTGGTGGCAGAGTGTGAAAAGGTGTTTGGTTTGCCTTCATGTGCTCTGTGTTTGGAAGACAAACAGGGGCCACGAGGGTCAAACGTCACAATGTGATATTTAAAAACATGATAACTGTCATCTTCTTGCATGAACTAACATGAGAGGTAGCATTAAATGGGTTGTTTTTGTCCTATTGATCAATCCGCCTGTCCCATTGTACTTGTGTATGTTTGGAAATAGACCCTAATTTTGCACAGAGATAAGAATTTTACAAAAATTGAAGCTTGCAGAAATTGTGAAAATGATGAGGAAGGAGGTTTTGATGTTTTGGCTGGGCTAAGATTTATTCACATCTCTTTATCTCAAAGTCCTTCCTTCCAAACATAATTGCAGCGGCATTTGGGGAAAGCAGTGAGCTTCTACTGTATCCCTTCACCATCACTCTAGGTTCACATGAGAAATGACAGTTCTGAAAAGTAGAACCTTTTCTACACACAAGCCATAACCCTGGAAAATTAGAGTTCTTTTGACTTACATATAGAAAAGACTCTCCTCTTTGGAGCTAACACTGTTCATATGAGGAACACAATGACACTGTGTGTTGGAATTCCTCAGTATGGTTTATTTGTTACTCTGGGAGGACATGAATTGAAAACATGCAGAGAAGGGGGAATTTGCAAGAGATGTTGGGTGGCTAGGATGGAGTGTTTAACTCTTCTTTTACCTACTGATTTCTCCTTTATTTCCTTAGATTACGAGTATTACTCCACTTACATGTAATTTTATTTATTCAAAAAGTTCATAATCCAGCCCTATGAAATTTGCCCCACCCCCTCTTTCTGCTGAGTGGGGCCCCTGAACCTCTGTCCCACAGTCGTTCGTTCATGGCAAAGCTTCTGCCTACCAGCATCCAGAGATAATCATCTCCATACACTGGATTTACTTGCTTACAGTTTTGTAAACAAAATTGAAGGGGATTTTGGAACGGATTTAGGTGTATGGAGGGGGTATTTGGGAAATGTCTCATTCACTGTAAACACCCAAATCTCACCATGCCAAGACTTCACATTAAGATTTTTCCATACACCAGCCAGATTTCTCAGCTTCCTGAAAAACAAGCCCTGGTTCTTGTTTGTCCTGTGTATCCTCACACCCACCATTGTGTTATTTATCCTTTTGTGCAAGAAAGTTCCAAATTTTGCACAGCCCAATGACCTTGTGCAGGAAAGATGCCATTTTGCACAAGAATTGTAGCAATTCTTCACAGCTTAGTGTTTCTGCTAGAAATTTTTTTTTACTAAAAAACCCAAAGAAATCCTGCAAAAATTTTCAGGGGAAAAAAATCTTGCCCAGAGAAAGCTCACAGCAAGGACAAAAGAGGACTCCCCTCAATTTCTTACCAAGAGTAAAAGGCTGCAAGATTCACACCCGCCATGTGTAGTGTAAGCACGTTCCCCTTGTACTAGCATCAAGAGACAAATGTCCAGTTGAAAACCCTTTGTTTGCCTCACATGGGACACCCAGGTAGCAGTTTCTTTTTAAAAAGTCCTCAAAGTGGCTTTTGTAATAAAAATCACATACAATATAACACTGTGCTTCATTTTTCAGCTGCCTACAGTGGGAAGAGGAGCCAAATCGCAGTTCATCCCCAGGGCAGGAGACTTGCTCACTTACTTCTTCATCTGATGGCAGAGAAGTGGGGCTTGCTGACTTGGCTCTTCTGCCAATTGTAGTGGAGGAAGAATTGCTGATTTAGCAGTTCCTCTGATGTCAATGGACAGAGATTTGCTTATTTATCTCTTTGGTTATTGTTAAAGAAGAGGACAATAGTAATTTTTTCCCTTGGATGAAGCCAAGGTGAATACCAAGAGATGGACATTATTATTATTAATGGAGGAAGTGACACTGGCAAATGGCTGTCTTAACACTCTTTCAATGCAGCCACATGGAACAGCTGCTGACGGGCAGTGTTTTTTTCTTCTTCTTTTGAGCAGATACACCAAACATATTTATAGTAAGTCTTTGTTTATAGAAACATGCACATTGAATTGGCAGGAAATGACAAACTGGCAATGTAAACCAAAACATTCTTGGGGCCACCAGAAACAGACCTCACCCCCTTGATTCCCAAAGGTTATTACAGTCAACTGTTAAATCTGCTTTGAATTCCTCATTTTCTATTTTGTTCTTGCCCTGCAAACAGATACACATACTAACACACAAGGAGAGAACCAAACAGCTCGTATCTCAGCTCCACCATGACTAGTAAATGTAGCTTCAAGTTAATATTCCCTTTAAAACCTCGCTCCAGATGATCATCATCTGGAGAAACATCTGCTGAATGAGTAAGCAAAAAAAGGAATGGCTCTCAACCTGTAACATTATGATGATCAGGAAATGTTGAAAGCAGTCTGCAAAACAGGTGACAAATATACTTCAATAAACACAGTAGATCCAACACTTTGAGCTGATTCAAAACAAGAGGGTAGATTATTTATTTATTTATTTATTTGAAAACCCAGTCCCTCTGAAAGAGATTTAGGTTGCCTTTTGCACAACTCAGTTATCTACAATGTAAAGTCCCAATCTTTCTCCAGCTCCCAGGAACTGTTGCCAGGGCAACGAAGCCTGTAGTCCTGCTTCATGCTCCTCTACTTCATGGATAGTTCTGAAAGTTGGCAAAGTGAGGCCAGCTGCTTTTAATGAAGTGATGTTCAAGTCTTCAAATGTCAGACCTTACGCAGAGGCCATCCACACACGTCATGCCAGCAAATCATAGATTTTCTGTTTCAGAAGACCACTTGTATAAGGGCAATGTGATTTGGCCCTTCAAGATCTCTTGCGCGCACTGAAGGTGTGCAGAAACAACTGTGATTTTTCTGTTCTCAAGACTTTCTGTGTTTGCAAACTGATGCTGCCTATGTTACTCTGGAAATATGCTTAAAATATTGGTGCTTGTAGAAGAAGTGAGCCAATGACAGAAACCATATTAAGAATAATTATGTCCCATTCAGTTGATTCCAACTTATGGTGATTCCAACTTATTCCAATTTAGAAAACCCTTTCTAGGGTTTTCTAAATATAAAGCATTCAGGAGTCATTTACCATACCCTTCTTCTGGGGGCACTCTAAGGCTCTGTGGCTTGTCTGAGACTACAGAGGTTGGCTCTTTTCCTAGGAGGCACTAACTCTCAACCTCTGGCTCTACAGCAAGATATCCAACTCACTGAGCACTGAGCTGACACTAAAGGACAACCTCAACTCCCAATGAAGCCCAGGACCTTGCTTGCATGCTTCAATCACTGAGGATTTTTGAGTAAGGTCACCAGGCTATAGGGGAAAGTCTCTGCATTTATTTATTTTTTAAGCTGCAGTGCAAATTGAAAAACTTCCATGTTGTAGCCTGGGCTGTGTATTTTTTACCCTTTCTTTTAAAAATATTATTTATACTACTAAGTACCGAGTGTCCATGTGTGTGCCTGCCTGCCTGCCTTTCTGTATGGACTTTGTGTGTTTCAGTGTAGGATGCTAGGATCTGTCTTTCCTTCCCACCCCCATCCGCAACCTGCACAGCCACTAGCACTCCAACTTCTCTTTTGTTGTTGGTGTGGTGATATCACTGCCAAAGTCATAATAGCCATTTTCTGATTCTCTTTTTCCTTTGTTCTCTGAATTGGAGATGGACCAATAATTCTGCCAGAAATAATTCTGATGGTGCCGAGTACCCCCCCAGCCCTAAGTCACAGGAACTTGTGTTCTCCCACTCTCGGGAATGGGTGTCATCCTGTAGATCCAGAAGCACACAAATCCTGGCATGGACCTAGACAAAGACTGGATTACAGTGTCTCCAAAAAGGTCACAGGACAGTTCAGGATCCGATTTGTGTGTCCTTATTCCAACACTGACTCGGTTGGGGGTCCAGTGCACTTCCCCAGACTATAAATAGCTAGTAGCATCTAGTGGATCAAAACATCTGCAGGCCCGGCCTATCTCAACATCACTCCCATTTGATTTGTGTGCTCCATTGAGGCTGCATCTGGTTTGGGGCATGTATGCATGTGCATACAAATCTGTACACTCATGCACACACCCAAATCACCTGATTCAAAGGCATTTCACCTGATTCAAAGGCATTACCTTTGCTCATCATTGTGCCACTGCATGCACAAGTGACCATGAAGGCTGTTTGACAGAATATTGTCATTTAGAAAGTTAAAAGACAGGGGCTCTGGTACATATCCTGCTATTCTGTACGCGGCTGACATCCAACTGACATTGGAAAGCCGACTCAGCATTAAGCCACCATTAGGCATAATAGCGTTCATTCCCTTTTTAAAAAGGGAAGCACTTGGCTTCTTCTAATTGCAGACCAGTCCTGCCTCCCAAACAATCTCTGCTTAATGCTCCCTCAGTGTGGCTGCTCTCAGCATTGAAGCTAAAGCTGCCCATTTTTCTACTTCAATTACTGATGATGCTTTGAAGTCCTTGCAAAAGTCACAAACATCATGCTGCAGTGTCAGGGAGGGAAATGGATTTTGCAGCCCACTGAAAGGAATTACTGGAAAAGCAGTTAGTTCAATAGCAATCAGGATGCAAGCTGCCAAGTACGTTTCCTTTACAGACCCCCATGGCATGTGCTTGGAAGGAACAGTGAGCATGCCCAGCTGCCTAACAATCAGGTTTCTAAAGCACCTTGGAAATCTACTGCTGATAAAGTATATTCAGTAGAGGAAATGCTTCAGTAACTCGGCCTGACCCACACTTCTCAGACTACCACGGGGAAAGCAAGGTCCCTGGGTTGTAACACAACTCCGTCTCTGTAGTTTGAAATGTGTCAGAAGAACATGAATGCTAGAGAATGTAAATTTGAACATGAAGAAATACATATTTTAAAAGATGCATTTAATTAAGTATTTGGGCTGGCTTTTTTTTAAAAAAAATACAGATTACAGGATAAGGCAGAAGTAGGAGCAAAAGACACTCTAAAGTGATGTGTAGTAGAAGAAAACACAGTGACACCTATTCCAAATTCCACATATTGAATGATTTTCAAATTTATTGGTACATGATGGTGGTCCCCACCCTGCCTCCCCACCTTGAATTGCAGTGTCTCCCTAACATCTAGGTCTTTTTCACAAAATCAGTTCGATCATACTAAAAATGTGTTTTTGAAACTCAAGAGGATATGTGGAAGTTTGAACAGGCATGCTTTCCTTCAAATTACTGGGTTTTTTTTAAAAAGGGATTATTATATGTTTTATTTGTTTTTAATATTGCTCTTATTATGAGTTTCAATATGATATCTGTTCAATGCTTTTTAAATGTTGTAATAATTTATTTAGCTTTTAACTTTGTTTCTTTTAATACTGTAAGCTGCCCTGGATCCTTTAGGAGAAGGGTGGCATATAAACAAACAAACAAACAGACCTCTTTTCAGGTACCTTAGTCTGATTTCTCCATTTTCACCATAACTATTTGCACCATTTTCTTTTCACTGTTAGCTTGCAACTCAGTGCTGGATGATAACAATCAGAACAGGAGAAATATCAAAGCAACCCCAAAGATTTCAGCTAGATTCATTTTTGAGGTGGGCAAAATCTAACAATGCTGAAGATTAGTTTATCTGAAAGGATTTACAACCCCACAACAGTGCATGTATTGGTTTCACTTAGTCTTCCAATCCTACACAACCTATTTTCTTGAATGGATTTGAGGAATAAGGGGAAATGTACCACACGGAAGCATCCATCAGAGAGAAGGCCAACATTAGAATGTTTTCAGATAATTTTCAGCATAGTCCTTGATTTTACATTTACATCCTTTTTCTTTAAATGTAACATGTAAATAGAAGAAATGAATGTTTCCAACTTCAGGAGTCTTAAAATGCATGGATCAGTGAATCAGAAAAGGCAGTACTGAGACAGCTCCCAGAAGAAGGCAATGGAAACCACTTCTGAATACTCTGTAACCAGAAAACACTGAAAAGGGCCACTATAAGTCAGAAAGTCAGAATTCACTGGACTGCTGCTGCTGATGATGATTAAAAATTACCAGGCACAGTCAATCAAAATTATAAAAACATTGACTGCTTTTATGGAACAGATACATGTTTTAACCAAAAAATCTTACTACTACTACTATCATTGTCATCATCATCATCTTAGTATTGTACTCTGTATATTTCCTACATTGAGCTTGCGCTTGCGTATAACGCATGAAATAACTCAAGAACATCAGCTACAAGTTGGCTTCTATCTTGCCCTTATTTTCTCCATTCTTCCTTTGGATCCAATTTTTAATATGTTTGCCTTTTTTCTTTTCTTTTTTCAAAGAAGGCAAAAATATTTTCTTTCCTTTTGTCAAAAAATCTGCTGCTCTTTCTGCTTATGTACAGATGTCATCTAATATATAGTGCTCCTACAGTCTTTGCAAAGCATCAGATAATTAGAACATAGTATATACCTTTAAAAATACTTTGAGAGTACAAAGCACACACATCCCTCTTTCAGGGATGCTTTATTCTTCTGGGATAAACATCATTTTTTGATTTGCTTTAGCTCAAATCTCTTGTAAGCTTTGCAAACAAACCCAAGTGACTTCACAGGTCAGCACCGCAGTCCATTCATCTTTGCTTTGTTTGCAAATTGGCAAATTGGCGGAGGATCACATTTTGCAAAACATCTTTCCCTGATCCAGTTAGAAGTAGCATTTAAAACTATTTTATAATAGAGGGGCAGATTTCATTTATGGAGAAAATAGGAGAATTTTGCCTCACACAGGTTTTTGAACAACAAAGCGATTTATCTTACATTAGTGTTCCAACGTTTTCTCAGAATGAAGTCCTATTGATTGGATTTTGATCAGGCTCACGTCGTGTATATTAGAAAAGCAAAAACTACAGTTAGTCATATGTATTTCCTTTATAACTGCCAAGATCTGTATATATTCTCAAACTTCAGCAGCAGCTCTGAGCCCCAGAGAATTCTGAGCCAAGCAGAGCTCAGAATGTAGCTTTTCAGATTCATGAATATAGTGAAATAGAGTCATAGAGTCATAGAGTTGGAAGAGACCACTGAGGCCATCCAGTCCAACCCCCCGCCATGCGGGAACATCCATCAAAGTACTTCCAACAGATGGCCATCCAGCCTCTGCTTAAAAACCTCCAAAGAAGGAGACTCCACCACCCTTCGAGGCATCCTATTCCACTTCCAGACAGCTCTGACCATCAGGAAGTTCTTCCTAATGTTCAGATGGAATCTCTTTTCCTGTAGTTTTAAACTATTGCTCCATGTCCTAGTCTCTGGAGCTGTGGAAAACAAACCTGTCCCCTCTTCAACATGACATCCTTTCAAATATCAAACATGGCTGTCATGTCCCTTCTCAACCTTCTTTTTGTAAGGCTAAACATTCCCAACTCCCTAAGCCGCTCCTCATAGGCCATGGCTTCCAGACCTTTAACCATTTTAGTCGCCCTCCTCTGGACACATTCCAGGTTGTCAACATCCTTTTTGAATTGAGGTGCCCAGAACTGGACACAATACTCCAGGTGAGGTCTGACCAAAGCAGAATAGAGTGGTACTTTTGCAGCCTTCCATAAATAAGGTCTTAAAAGTCAAATTCCAAATGTTGAAACCAAGTCTACGTCATTACAAAGCACTCTAATCCATGCCATTTCTGAGAGATTTTATAAGGTATTAAATGTAAATTGATTATTTTAATTAGAATGAATTATATAAGAATATAACAAACAAATTTCTCAACCTCAGTTACAAAGGGTGTCTTTATGTGTCCTGCAAGTATAAACTGTCAAAAGAGGTCAGCCACGGGGTGGTTTTTCCCACACTTCCCTATATGTATTTTATATATAAAATTACTAAGATATGGAAAATGCTCTTGTAATCTCATCCAGCATGGAGAAAAAAAAATGCAAGAATGCAAAAAACAAAGATTTGCACCCCTAGTTTTGTATATGTGATTACCATTGCATTGTATATTTTGTGGAAATCACCTGGAAGTTTTTATTAAATTAACTGATGTACACCATTGTTTAAAAAAACAATCGTGAATCCACAGATTGCATCCAGAAGAAGGAAATGGTAAACCACTTCTGAAAATCCTGGAATGGGTTACCAGAACTGACTTGACAGCAGATGATTTTTACTATTTAAGTACTATTGTCCAGTTTGGTTCTGAGTGTGCAGCCTAGAATGCACACATTTATTTATTTATTTATTTATTCATTCATTCATTCATTTAAAACCTTGAATTTTAACCCTTTTTTCCTCTCCAAGGATCAAAAGGCGGTGTGTGGAGTGGGCTCAATGGGGTCACAAGGAGGTCCAGTATGCCATTTGATGCAATTTCAATCCAAATGGCATTTGGAGAGGAAGCAATCAGGGTTTTTGTTAGTTTGTTTGCTTCTCTTTTAAGGAACCAGTTGAGAACAAGAAACACAAATCCTCATAATTTCTCTTTCTCTTCCTCCTCCTCCTGCTCCACTTGCCTCATTTAAAAAGCCAACACACATACACAGAGGAACATGCACGCACATGTGCACAAAAAGGGTTCAGCTTCCAAAAGCAGCACACTTGCACTGTCTTTCGAAACTAAGCACTTCCATGGAGCTGAGGAAGTGTTTAATTTGCCTACAGCATGCAGTGGCTTTCTTGTTCAGCCGCTTCACAATATTGGCAAAGTGAAAGTGCTTTGGCTCATTCACAGCAGTCACACATGGTGGCAAGGAACAACAGTAAACCACACCAAACAAGTAGAAGCCATTTCACAGGGACCAGAAATGTGCTGGTAGGAATGCTCTAGAGGTGGGCTAGTTTGCTCTAGTAAAGATATTGTCTGATCACCATTTTTTAAAGAGCACCAGCCCATCCCTGCAGTGGTCCAAACAGCAGGCTAAACATCTTTGTGATTTCACTCAGAGAGAAAGGATGATGGTCCCTCAGTGAGTTTCATAGCTGAATGGGGATTCCAATGCAGTTCTCCCTGAATTAGCCCAACACAGCTCATTTCAATATGTTCTTGTCCCACGAGAAGCTCAGGGTGATGTACATCATTCTTCTCTAGACTTACAGTTAATTAAAAAGAATGCCTGTATTTAGTTTGCACAAGTTTAATTGTAAGAGTTCCTCCTTACTGACTACTCAAACAAACAAACAAATGTAATAGCAAGGTGTTGAAAGTTCTCTAAATCAGTCGCAAATAGCCTAGTCCCCTCAACTAAGGTTTGCATTGCACCTTCTGTTAAGCCCTAACCAGCATGGCCAAAGGTCAGAGATCATAGAATTTGTAATCCAATAGATCTGGAAAGCACCAGTTTGCCTATTCCTACTCTAGAATAACCCTCCTTGCCTCTTCAGACATCAGCTCCTGGGGAATGAGATGATAGTTATGCCTGTTAAAGTTGTGGTGTGATCGGGTCATTCTGAGCCTATGCCTGCAATCCGTTTGAATGACAGCACAGCATTGCCCTCTGCTGCTATAGTTCCACTCCATTTTCTAGCTGGCCAGTGTGCAAATGGACACTGTGGAGACTGACCATTTGAAATAATAGGACGTCCACTTTCAACAACAAAGCACCCAATAACCCTCTCCTCAAGTACTGAAAATGTTGAAGTGCTCACACAGTGTATTGTTGCAAGAACAGTCTGAATGAATGGATTCCTGATTAGGAACATTTTCCCCCTTGCACATTATTATATGTTTTTGCATCTCCTCTTGACTCACAATTATCCTCTTTTTTACCCATTTAGTTTGTCGTCATTTAGATTATGCCTATAGCTGACGTCTGACTTGGTGTGCCATACTAATATAATCTCAACCTAGGTTTTCTCCATCTCCTGTCTTTCTCAGGATTTTCTGTATATATTTGGATGTTATTCAGCTCTATTTCTCTTTCTCAAACTTTTTATTAACTTAGAAACCCTTCATATAAGTCAACCCCCGCCCAAACCACACACACATACACATGTTTTCTTCACAATCCTCCAGGATTAAATTATCTTTGCCTTGTGCTGTTTGGGTTCTTGGAGCAATGAAACCCTTTTTTACTTATATAAAACCAAGGCTCTCTTGTCACGTACAGAATTCTTTTAATTTGTATTATCTCTCTGACTCTTCCGCCTATGATCCTGTTTGCCTTTTCTTAACTATAGCAATAAATTGGAATAATGGTTTCAATAATTTTTGACAAGACCTAAATGTATTTTTTCCTGGAACAGTACACTGCAGAACATTTATGTTGTTATAAATGTCCCAGATTTAATTTGCCTATTTTTATACTGTGTATTACCTTTACTGGTACAATTACCTCTGTGCTTCAAATATGTCCGCTTCTTGTTCTTCTTGTTCTTCTCTTCTCTTCCCAGAAGCTGGATATTACCATAGCTATTTTCATTTTGGATGCAGCAGACTTCAGTGATGATGTGTTACATCTGAAGTAGTATCTCAAGTTCTTCAACTACTAAGTGCTGATTGTTGCTGGTCTTCTTTTCTCATTTATATTACCTCAAAAAATCACTTGGACTTCTCTTTTTTCTTTATGTGGTGAAATATTCCAGCTTTCTGTATTTTATTTCTTTGGTCATTTTCCTGATCTAGGAAATTCCTAGCATGTTGTTAATATAATTCCAACTATTTCCTTAGAGTTGCTACCAGCTACTTTTTCTTCACTTTCCAGAGAGTAAGTTGTTCCCTTAGCTTCACGATAACATTCAGGCGTTGCAGCTTGAGAATGTGGGCAGGGCCCTTGGAGAGGTGAGAGCTACCATGTATCGCTTGCTATTCCTGGCTTATAAAAGCTATCAGAGAGGGACTGCCCAAGTAAGTAGGAAGAGTGATGAATGCATCCCTGTAACAGGATAGGATCCTAGTATTCTTAAGGAAGGCAGTACGTAATAAAACCATTGCTGAAAAAGCCTTCCTTGAATCCCTTCATCTTGGATAATTATCAGTCAGTCTCTAATGTTCTAATGGCCAAGGTATTGGAACATGCGGTGGCTTCTCAGATCCAGGGATTCTTGGATGACATGGATTATGTAGATCCATTTCAGTTTGGCTTTAGGCCTGGTTATGAGACTGCTTTGGTCATTTTGGTGGATAATCTGTGGTGAGAACTGAATGGAGTGTTGGTTACACTGGACTGTGGCTTTTGATGCCCAATTAAACAAAGACATTTGTCAAGAAATATGCCACTATGCAAAACAGTCAACAGCAATGTAATGTCTTGGACTTACCAGCTTCTCCCAAATAATTCTAGCCAGGTCTGCAATGAAGCCCCACCCACTGACAAAAGAAAAGTGAACTATCAATTAAGCCTTTGCTGTAAAGAGACACATCCTGCATTCTACAAGCTATTTATTATTTATTAAAACAACTTACCTCCATTAACCAGAAGTATGTGGTGGCCAGAGGGATGAAAATCTCTCCCTCCCTCCCTCCCTCCCTCTCTCTCTCTCTCTCTTTTGGAGAAAAATGAAAAATTTAGAAGCTTTTTCCTCTGCTGCACAAAATTATGAGAATTTGTGTGCACTTTTCCCATTTCAATTTTGCTTTTGTGAAAAATTCAGAAATCTGTATTTTGTGTCCAAACTTGTTTTTTGTAAAGTTTTTTTTTTCAAAGTGCAATGTTTTAACATAAGATGAGAGTTTTTGTGACAACTATGCATATATACACAAACCACAAGTATTTGTGCTTTGGTTTGTTTTTTTATTAAAGCTTCCACTGAAATCAAGTGTGGATCTTTTCACTCCCATGTAGGAGCAAAATATCTTGATATTTTTTCTGATGATGTGTCTTAATATGTCCCCTTTTTAAAAATCAAAAATGAGAAAAACTATCAGCATTCATTGTACCTACCATAAAATACTTTTGTTTGGTTTTTTTGGTTTTGTTGTTGTTGTTTTTGCTCAAGAACACTTTCAAGATGCAAGACTTGTAGTTTTATGAACCCCCCTTCTGCTTCTCCTCTTTTGCATGCTTTGTTTTTTGTCAGAGGCGTGTTTTTTTTCCTTATTTTGCTATTTCAGACAAATGTTATAAAAAGGAACTTCTTCCACGGTATTTTCAGCCAATCAAGTATTTCAGAGGGACTATAATGAGCACAATTTTGGCTACTTAGCAATGTATTGAAGCCAGGTCAGAGGAAGGAGGTATTGCTGTCATTCTTCCTGCTCCCACACTGAATGGATGAATATTTTCCTCCTGTTTTATAGAGTGGCCAGACATACTGCCAAAATAAGGAAGGAGCATTTCAGCAAGCAATTTATCTTGCCATTGCAAACCTGACTTCAAAAACACTTTTTCTCTTAGCTTTCAATATATCAAATTCTCTTAAAATTGAATATTCCCTGTGGCTTAAAATTTAAAAATCTTACATGAGCAGCCTACCAGCATTTATATAAAAATGGTATTGTAATACAGGCTATAAGCTTTAATTGCTCTAATCATCCAGTTAATAACATTTGATTAAAATGTGATGAAATCCATTTATAACTTACGACATTTCAATTGTTTCATCAGTGGGGCCAATTTCAAATCATAAATACTTTTTGTTGTTGATGATTTTGGTTCTTTTGTTACTGAAATATGGAATACTGGAAATGATAATTTAATAAACTGGTTTTGAGTAAAAATTCTCAAGCCCAAAGAGTATGCCATTAACCAAAATATTATTGCCCCTTTCCACTTGTGCAGTGCTCTAATGCACAAGCAGTGCAGTTTTTCAGCACCTTTGTAAAGAGATATCCAGTACCTCTTTGTAGAACTATAAGCTTCAGGGAAAACAATAGGATTGATCTTCAGATTATTCAGTGGAAATCACGGAGCATGGAAATCACAGAATATGGTGCCCATTGCAAAGGAAAGTCATGGTCTAAAGTCTTTTCCATCCAGAGTATTCTATTTGGTGGAACATTCCATTAAGTGATTTAAAACTTTATATATAATTTTTTCTAATGAACTCCAGAATCAGATAATAAAATAATGTGAGGGGAAGGGGTACTGGGGCCCACATTTGCTCCCAGGAGGATCAGCAGACTTCACAGAACCAGCTGAAATCTCCAGGATTTCCTTTTTTCCCCCTTTGATGTCTATGGGCAGACAAGTCTCAGAGTGAGCAGTCCTGGAGGAGAGGAACATTTGATTTATTGTAGGTGTTTTAAAAGCTTGGCCATTCATATCCACCTTCTTCCAGCTGGCATCAGGACTTTCTGGCTCCATATGAGTGTGTTTATAAGTACTCTGCACTTGAACAATGTCAGGACACCAAAAAGCCAAAAAGGGGAGAGGACTGGGAGAGACCTTACAGGTTCATATAAATGGGCCAATGCCATCTGGAGCAAGGCAGGGAGAGGAGCACCAGTGCCAGGACTTGCAAGCCTTCCTATTGCCTAGATTCCAGCTACTTCAGAGCAGCGTATGGAAAACAAGGGGCCAATAGGCTGGTGGTGAGCCTTCCACCAACTCCAACCAGAGTACAGGAAAAACTCCCCATTAATTATATCTGAGTGGGATAGTTGTTCTTGTTTAGTCGTTAAGTCGTATCCGACTCTTCGTGACCCCATGGACCAGAGAACACCAGGCCCCCCTGTCTTCCACTGCCTCCTGGAGTTGGGTCAAAGTCATGTTGGTAGCTTCGATGACACTGTCCATCCATCTCGTCCTCTGTCGTCCCCTTCTCCTCTTGCCTTCACACTTTCCCAACATCAGGGTCTTTTCCAGGGAGTCTTCTCTTCTCATGAGATGGCCAAAGTATTGGAGCCTCAGCTTCAGGATCTGTCCTTCCAGTGAGCACTCAGGGTTGATTTCCTTCAAAATGGATAGGTTTGTTCTCTTTGCAGTCCAGGGGACTCTCAAGAGTCTCCTCCAGCACCACAATTCAAAAGCACTTCCATACATCCCTACTGGAAAAACCATAGCTTTGACTATGCGGACCTTTGTCGGCAAGGTGATGTCTCTGCTTTTTAAGATGCTGTCTAGGTCTGCCATCGCTTTCCTCCCAAGAAGCAGGCATCTTTTAATTTCGTGGCTGCTGACACCATCTGCAGTGATCATGGAGCCCAAGAAAGTAAAATCTGTCACTGCCTCCATATCTTCCCCTTCTATTTGCCAGGAGGTGATGGGACCACTGGCCATGATCTTAGTTTTGATCATGAGTGGGATAGAGGCCCTAGCAAAAATAGATGAAATGACATTTTGCTGCCTGACTGGCCATTTTCTTCTTTCTTTTTTTGTTCTGGTTTGCCATATTGCATGGTTAGCTAAATTTTACCTGGATTGTGGGCCCATTCAGCTGAATCTATCTGCCAGTTTTCATGATTAGCCTGCCTAACTCACTTTTGCCTGTCCTGATCTTGTGATATCACAAGAGTGCACCTGCTGGTCTCATGTTTTAGCTCTGAAATTTCTGAGATTCTGATGCTGCTAATCTGGCAAACTAAGGTCCCATGCAGGAACACTTTTCTCTCTCCCTTTTCATAAGTTTACAGTCATGCCTTTTCATAGGCTACAAAGGTACATTGGGCTACACCAGGCCACATTACCGAACTGGAGAAGGTAACTGAGGAGCACCATGCTAGCATGGTTTTGACTGCTGGTGACAAAAAAGAGACATTGCCAAGCTTTTGAAGTTAACCCTTAAATCCTATTGCTGTTTGTGTAAGGTTTGTGCAACTTGCTGTGGTTAACTGGAGATGATTGATGAGGTACCAGGATGCTTCTGGGTCGCATGCTTGGTCACAGGCCTGATTGTGCCAGCAGGATGTGCTCCAGCACATCAATTAGCTGCAATTAGTCACAGGAAGTTACACAACGCTCACACAGACATCAACACAATTCTGGCCTTTTTCAACAACGCCTTCCCGATTGGCATTTTTCAGGAGTCTATAAGCAGTGACAAAAGTAATTACAGTGTAGCTACTTTTCTGATTCCTATTTAGAGCGAGGGAAAACTTGTTGCCCTCATATGACCTAACTAATGGGCACTATTAAGAACTCTTTTCCAATCCAGGCTCCTTGATTGACTGACAGCACCTCAAAAACTAGGGCGGAGAGTAGCACTGACACAAAAGCAGAGTGGGAACATGACAGCTACATGGAAGGAGAGAGGTTTCTTTTTTTAAGTACAGAGCTGTAATTCCCCCCCCCCCCATAGACAATGTTTAGCACACACACACACACAGAGTAAATATTCAGCACAACCCTAGATTTATTGCTAGAGCTGTACACCATGCTGCCTTGGCTTTTTACTGGATGCTTTTTACAGCCTGGCAGTTATACAGATATAGTCACACCATTACCCTGTTTCCCCCGAAAATAAGACGTAACCTGAAAATAAGCCCTAGTATGATTTTTCAGGATGCTCGTAATATAAGCCCTACCCCAAAAATAAGCCCTAGTTAAGTGAAACCCCACCCTCCACCATTGTGCAGCAACCAGAAGAAGATGACATGACTGTAAAATAAAACATCACCTGAAAATAAGCCCTAATGTGTTTTTTTGGAGCAAAAATTAATATAAGACCCTGTCTTATTTTCGGGGAAACACGGTACATCCCCACTACCCATTCCTTTTTACCTTAATGTCTTAGCATCCATTGGGAGGAAAATAATTAGAAGTAAATACTTTATTTACTTAAGAGGTTCCCTGTTCTTCTTGCAATCATTTCCAATAGCTTAAAATCTTTACAGAAACAGCATCCAGACAGTAACCTTTCAATCTTGTAGGAAGACAGTAGAGATAAAGAAGAGAATGGATGGTAGAGTCAAATTTCAGAGGTTATGAACCAGCATTAACTAACCATACCCCACTGGAATCTAGTCTGAACCATGGCTTCTAGCACAGGAACATGTATTTTTGGAACAATTCCAAGACTCATAGCTTTTGGGCCATTCTAGGGTAATTTTCCATCCAGGGCAAGGATGGATAAAGTGATCCCATTATCCCTCTCTCTTGCTTTCAAGACCCTGGAACTAGACATGTATGAAAAACATATAGACTTGTAGATTTTTTAAAAAATGGATTCCTACAACCCATATTACTTGGGCTAAACAAAGAAACATATAACTCCATGCAATAACTCCATGAAAGAAAACAATGTGTTTGTAAACACACACCTTTGAAAAATGTTCAAAATTACCATCTATCATCATCAAGTGAACTATTTAGTTAATGTCAATATGTGTCCTGTAATGTATCCATTAATAAATTCATATGACCATTTGGAAAAAAAGACAAGAAAATATGTACATATCTGTTAAAAACAGGTTATGTGGACTGGCACAAACTTGATGAGAACTGCAATGGACATGAATGATATATCTACGGGACTTCTGGTAGTGCCTGCAGCAAGTGAGTCTCCTGGCAATAATTTCATAGTGTCCAGATTGTGAGAATGACTAAGGACAGATTTATTTTTTATTTTTTATTTCCAGGGTAAAGGGAAAGGACTCGGGATAACAGTGAATATAACATGTCATTTCTTATCACATATTATCTGTACTTACACATATCATTACATTAAGAACTTTTGTGTCTGTTAATTGCCTATATACTTCCAACTAGAGTTATTTGACTATTTTGTATTAAAATTATCGCATTTGGCTTTCAAGTTATAGAACAGATCCAGTTATATATGGGTTCCTATTTTTCAGTTGCTTCTTGGATTCAATTGTCTTTCAAAACTTCTGTTAATATATCCATCTCCACCATTCCATACTCTTTTCCGTAAATTCTTCACGATTTGGTACAGTGGAGTCTCGACTTTTGTACGGCTCCACTTACAGAATTTTCGACTTTCGTACTTCTCCGGCCGCAAAGTTTCCAATTGACTTGCGGCCGGAGAATCGACCTACGGACCGGAAGGGGGAGGCGGGGAAAGCGCCAAATTCAAATTTGGCGCTTTCCCCGCCTCCCCCTTCCAGTCCGTAGGCCGCCGATCTGCCTCCGGATGCCTTCCAGGGCTTCTCCGCTGCCATGGGAGGCATCTCGGAGGTCCCCCCGCCGCCTATCGTGCTTCGGAGGCACTATGGAGGCCACCATGGTGGCGGGGAAGGCATACAGAGGTCCCCCGCCGCCGCTGCCGCTGCTGGGAGCCGAGCCGCGCCGGGTGATCCCGGCCATGCTTGGACTTCTGGACTTCCCCCGCCGCCGCCGCTGGGAGCCGAGCCACACCGCACCGCGGCTCGGCTCCCAGCGGCGGTGGCGGGGGAAGTCCAGGAGTCCGAGCATGGCCAGGATCACCCCGCGCTGCTCAGCTCCCAGCAGCGGCGGTGGTGGCGGGGGACCTCCGAGAGGCCTCCCATGGTGGCGGGGAAGGCATCCGGAGGTCCCCCGCCACCGCTGCTGGGAGCCGAGCCGCGCCGGGCAATCCCGGCCACCGCCGCTGGGAGCCAAGCCGCAGGCTTTCCCAGGGTGGACCAGGCCTACCAAGGGAGGGCTTCCCCCGGTAGGCCCGGTCTACTGCCCGGGAAAGCCTGGTAGACCGGGCCTACCGGGGGAAGCCCTCCCCTGGTAGGCCCGGTCCACCCTGGGACAGCCTGCGTTGGCGGGGGCGGAGGACCTCCGAGAGGCCTCCGGCAGCGGCGCCGAAGCCCTCGGAGGCCTTGGGCAGCGGCGATGGTGGCAGTGAGCGACCTCCAAGAGGCCTCGGGCAGCGGCGATGGCGGTGGCAGGGGACCCCCTGGAAGGCTTCAGAAAGGTAAGTTTTAATTTTTTTACTGTACTGTAATTTATTTTATTTTTGGGGGGGGGGGTTGGGCCGGAACGGATTAATGGGTTTTCAATGCATTCCTATGGGAAATGCATTTTCGACCTACGGACTTTTCGACCTACGGAAACCATTCCAATACGGATTAATTCCGTAGGTCGAGGGTCCACTGTATTTCAGTTTTCTTCCATTTCCATGAGTATAATATTCTGGCTGCGGTTATTATATGTACTACTCTCTCCTATCCAAAGTCTCTGGCAACATATTTAATAAAAATAATTCTGGTTTAAATGGAATATTACATATTAGAATTTTCTGCAAACATTCATGTATTAGTATCCAATAGTTTTTTGCTTCTCTACATGTCCACCACATGTGATATAAGGTTCCCTTTTGTATTTTGCATTTCCAACATACATTTGATATACCTTTATACATTTTTGATAACTTATCTGGTGTCATGTACCATCTGTAGAATATTTTTTATGTTTTCTTTAAAACTTACTGATTTTGTAATTTTTATATTAATTTTCCATATTTTTTCCCAGTCATCAATTTCAATATTATGCCCTATATTTTGTGCCCATTTGGTCATACAATCTTTTACCACTTCATCTTCCATCTTAATTTCTAGTAACACTTCATACATTTTTAAAATCAATTTGTCATCTGTTTCTAATAGTATTTTATCCAGGGGTATTTGCTCTACATAAAAACCTTCCTTTTTATCTTTTACATATCTAGATTCCAATTGTATTCTAGCCCACCAATCTATATATATGTCTTGTTTTTCTAACTCGTATTTTCTTTTTAATTCACCATTTCCTTTTAGTAATTCTTTGTATCTGAGTAATCTGTTTACGGACATAAGGTTGGGTTGTGTAAAAGCTTCTAATGGAGATATCCACTCTGATATCTTTCGGTATATCTGATATTGTATCTTGTGACTAAGGACAGACTTTATTGCAACCAAGGAACCGACGGAACCAAAACATGGTCCTTAAATCCTTCCGGGAGTTTCCTGAAGGATTGATTTCTGGTGTCTGCTCCTCTGTGCCTCCTGGAGCCTCATCTATCTTTTGTGTGGGCACTTGTTTACTAGTTCTGCAGCTGGGTCAGAGTGGGTGCCACTGCCCCTATTGGATGACTGTGGTGCCAGGGTCATGTCAGAGGTGCCGTAGGCTCCTGGAATCTTGGCCCCAGGACCCTTTTTCACAATGCCTTCCTCTACCAAAAGGGTGAGACTCAGGGACTTCAGCCTAGGGCTGAAGTTACTCTCCACCTTAGCTGAAGTACAGAACTAGACATCCTAGGCCTCAACAGCCTCTTGCCATGTCTCTTTCTTCTCCCAAGTCTCCATCTCTTCCTCCATTTCTCCGAAGGAAGCCCCTGAGTTCTCCCAGTCTTCCTCCTTTATCCCAGCCTCTGCCTTGCCCTTTCCCCCTTGCAGGTGGCCCTCATCAGCCAGCTCCCTTGCTGGCACCTGTCTCTGTCTTCCTTGCCTATTAGGGGCCTGGGAGCTTTGGCATCAGAAGGCCTGTCCAGAGCACTGGCAGTGCCCCCTCATACCATCTCTACTTGGAATATGAGAAAACCTTGTTTAACCTTGCACTTCTGTACATAAACATGCCTTTCATGGATTCACTTTGTGGTGGAAACAGCCATATGTGTGGAAATGTGTATGCCGAGAAATAATCTCTTTAAAGCACACAAAAACCCACCTCCTGCTTAACCTGCACCCAGCTGTCAAATGCAGACACTGCACTGTGAAATTCTGGCATTGTGAAGTTGAATAAGGTTTTGCCTCTACCCCACAAGACTTATGAAACTTACCAGCATGTTTGTTTCACAGAGCTTGCTCCAGCCTAGCTGAAAAAGGGTTCATCACTCTGTTTGTCTCAGCTGACAAATATTCTTAATATGAAAGCAGTCCCTAGTTTGCACTCAAGGCTAGGCTATCCCAGAACTCATTTCTGCTATTTGAACCTAGCATGTCTGTCATTTCAGCTTTGTTCACCCATAATGAATCAAACTATAAACAAACACTTGAAATGAATAAATCATAATTTGAATTAATTAAATGTAAACTTTACAGACATCCCACACGAGTCATTCCCTAGATGAGGACCATATTTGCCAAAGAGTGTAGACAAGAGTGTACTTTGCAATAACTGTTAACATTGCTTGCCCAGCTGACAGTTGCACAACAGTTTGCCCAATTAACCTGTCTTTCCCCTCTTTGCACAACTAACTTGTTCCCCCTCCCCATCTCAGTGGCTCCAAGCACAATAATGAAAAAAATTTGCTGCATGCTAGAGGGTGTGTTTGAAAGCCATGGGGGACATTTTATGTCATCAAAGTTAAAGAGAGTCATGTGGTCTTTACCCAATAAAAATGTAGCCATAGGCAAAACCTTCATAGACCACTAAAACTAACTAACTAACTAACTAAATAAATAAATATCATGCAATTTACTAGCTTTCGTCGATCAATGCCCATATTATCAGGCATGCACTAGTGTCTTGCTGTTAATGCAGAGAATTTAGAATCCCAAAAGTTTGTCACAGATGGAGTTGGGCTTCTTAGAGGTAAGTAAAGAAAGATGCAGGCTTCATTGGAGGTGTGGTTTTAAAGTTACAGCTGAGGAAGCTGTTGATTGGATTTCATGCCCCAGCTCTTCAAACAAAGAAGCCCACACATCCTGCATATATGTTCCTGCATGGCCTTCCTTTGAAATGACAAGTTTCTGTTTGGCTGGGGAAGACAAAAAACCCTGAGTCCTCTCTCTGGGAGTTCGGGCGAAATTTTTGTAAACCCACTATATGTAGCCAACTGCAGTCAAATTAATATTAACAAGTGGTTAGAAGTAGGTGTTGCCTTCAGTTTGAAAGTCTTGCTCAGCTGATGTTGAGAGTCCACATGTGTTCTTGTTGGTGTGTGTGTGTGTGGAGTCAGCTATTTCTAGTATCTTCATAGTTCCTTTTAAACTGAAGAGTCCCCAAATTTAGATTCCCAGACCCTTAATGAAGCCTACATCTTTCCTAACTTACATCTAAGACACTACACCAATGAAAAAACCCTGTTGCACGTCTGATGAAGTGGGCATTGGTCCACAAAAGCCAGCAGATTGTATGATATTTTTAATGGTTTATAAAGGCATTGCCTACTCCTACATTTACATTGGGCAAAGACCACACAGGTCTCTTCACTTTCAACAGAAATATGGAGATACCAGAAATAGCCAACCCCCATGCACCAACAAGAAGACATGTGTACTCTCAACATCAGCTGAGCAGGAGTGCAAGTTGAAGAAAACACTACTTCTGACCACTAAGTAACATTAATATGACTTTAATTTGATTCCTATTGGCTCTGCTTAGTGTGTTTACTAAATCTTCACCCCAATTCCCAGATAGAGGAATCTGGATTTTCTCTGTTAACCTGCCCCCCAACTGAATAGAAACTTGTAGCTTCAAAGGAAGGCCATGCTGCTATATGCATAATGCTTAGGCTTCTTTGTCTGAAGAGCTGGGGTATGATCCACAAGCAACAGCTTCCTCAGCTGTAAATTTAAACTGACACCCCCAATACAACCTCCATCTTTCCTAACTTACACTAGCCTGGCAAATTCCTCTGCTATGAACTTTTGGGATTCTGAATTCTCTACATTAATGATAAGACATGGGGGTATGCCTGAAGAAGTGGACATTGATCCATGAAAGCTAGCAGATTGTATGATTTTTTGTGGTCTATAAATGTATTGCCTACTCCCATATTTGCATTTCTATTTCAGTTGCTCTATAAGTGTGTGGGAGAGGGTAAAACACAGAGAAAGAGGAGGATACAACTTCCCTCCCTTATTGTTGTCCTGTCAAAAATAATTCCTCTGTAACAGGAAACACACACACAGAGAGAAATTCCTTCTTATGCAAATAAGGGTGTCAAAGGACCAGTTTTCTTCAGGGAAGCAAAAGTTTCTTATTAAGGTAGATACAAAAGCAGTTAATTATTATAACCTCCCACAATAGAGGCCAAATAAGTGTAAGAAGATATTTAATAGGGATGTGCACTAGCCCCAAAATTTGGACTCAGAATTTGGAATGTTAAACATTCTGAATGTCCAGATATCTGTTATAGTCAATATGACTACTATATGCACATTATTTTCCCCTTTAAAAAAACATAAACAGGCAAAATATTTTCAAGGATTTCCCTGCCCTCACAGTGATTGTGCCAAAGAAAAAGAATCCACATCAACATCCAGGAAATGACTGTAATGGGCATAGTGATTGAAAACTGAAGAGTGGGAAAGCCAGCAGGAAATGCCAGCAGCATTAGGGAAGCAGAAGAGAGGTTGCAATGGGGAGTGGGCCAATACCCTCCATAACACTGACAGGCAGATTAGAGCAACAGATAGCCTGTGGTGGGTGGAAACTGTGCCAAGAGCATGGGCATAGCACCGTTGAGACATTGAGCATAACCTTGGAGTAGCAGTTGGAAGAATGAAAGAAGGAGAAGGAATGGGATGGGATGTAGACTGAAGTGTGGCATACCTAGTGCTGTGAACAGTGTGCCATTCTCTCTTACTTAAAGGGGATTTCAGGGAAGCCCAGCATTGGTAGGCTGACAGTAAGGAACATAAGTTTGTTTTTTTATAGGTCCATGTTCCTGCGACGTCGCTGAAACCAGTTGTATTGGCTCTTGCCTTCCCATTGGACTATTTCAGTGACATGGAGAGGGGGGATTTGCTGCTTGGGTAACAGCCTATCCTCCATATTATTTTACCCAGGCTTCGTGCCCTGGAGAGGACACTCCAGCTTCGCATACAGCGTCAAAACACTAGACGCTGTTCCAAGTCCTCCATACAGAGCACGTTACTATAGTCTCTCGAGAGTGAAGGATGCCTATGATGATGTTCCAGGTGTGAGGAGTGTGGATTGACAATGTGACCTGCCTGAGAGAACACTTTCTCATTGGGCACACTAATTGGTGGACAAGACAACAGTCAAAATGCCATCTTGGTCAGACCTCCCAAACAGACTTTTCAGTCCTGTATGGCAAGGAATTTCTCTTTTTTGGCATTCAGAACTCCTGCATGTATCCTGCTACCTCTGCCTCTGCCATGATCCTCCTTTGGGTTGGTGTCTCTGGGGGATAGGATTCTCAGCAGAAACTGCTGCAGGGGGTGCAGGGAGCACTCCTGTAGACTTCTGCAAGCACCTGCTTCTTCTACTATGCCTATATTTTATACTGCCTGCAGACTTTACCCAAAGAAGAACAGTGTCTGGTTCTGTTACAGTAGAAGACAGAAACCTTTCAATGAAAATGCAGACACACAGGCACAAAATGTATTAAATCTATTAATGTATCCATCTATACAGTATATAACAAAACTTTACTCCCCTGTCTAATATACTCCAAAGGGGTCCATTCCTAATATAATATTTCCCTGTTGATCTACAATGAATTAAACTATGAATCTACTAATTCTAAATCATAGTCCTAATTATATTAGGTAAACAACATACAATGAGATGTAGATAATGTATGTGTAAGTTGTGGATTCAGAAAAGGACACAAAGAAAACTGCTGCAGTGCAGGCTTACACCAGAGCATATCCTTACAGCAAATGCTCAGGGAATTTATAAGTAGCTATGTTCACCTTTCAGTTGTAAACAACCAATGTGAAAAAATACCTTCTAGTGTCTTCTAGATTTCATTGGTGCAGACAGATGCATCATTTACAGGTTTTGCTCTCCCCCAGCTCTCCTCCCTTGGGAAACTCATGGAATCCCCAATTGGGAGACAGTGAGTTCTCTGCCACCACTACCTTGGATTCCAATGTCTTTAAGTTTCATTTCACAAGAAATCACCCCAGGCTGCCTGAGAAACAGGTTTCACTTTCACTTCTTTGTCTAGCAAGCAGAAGCCTAGCCTTTTGCATTATAATCAATAGGAGTAAACAAGACTCTGAATTATAGGAATTATTATTACAGATATTAGAAACTATAAAACTTGGATTTGTATATATTCGGAACTATCCGAGTATAACATTACTCGGCAAATTCTGAATATTTCTGAATACAAATGCAAATCCCTGTTATTTAATGTTAACATCTGGTCTGGCCCTTGAATAGTAAATATCTCAATTGTTTTACTGTGGAGTGGAAAATCATGGATACTCGACACCTTTAGTAATGAAAATAAATTCAGTGTTTAAGAATGGCATTGCTAGGTCTGTTCAAAGCCTTATGCTGTCCTACTGTGGTAGTGATTTTATTGGCTGCTTTATCTGGTTAGCAAGATTAGTCTTCTGCAGAGAATAGCATTTCAATTTTACTGCTGCGATTATTAGTGAATAATTAACTTTTAAAGGTTCTTTCTTTTTTTCTTCCCAGTAGCTGTGGGACCAGCAAAGGCCCCTCTGGTTCAGCAGATGGGCTCCTCAACTTGGCATGATGAATGGTGATGTTCCCCACCTGCAGTTCACCTGTAGATTGGGGTAGGTATGATGAGCCAGTGGGAGATGTCCTTGAGCAGAAAGGTGCAGCTATGGCAGCACTCCTACTTAAGGAGGAACTAACCACCAGAGAGGAGGACTTAGGGGCAGATGCAGTGGATTGGGAGGTATGTGAGGCAGAAGAGGTCAGGCCCCAGCTGGTGCCTTCAAGAGAAGGCAAGGAGACAGTCCATCTGTGTAACCCTGACACTGGCATTTTTGGAGGAGCTAACAGTACCCTTGTAGGAGGCTGCCCATATAAGACGAGACCAGGCTAGTCAGCAAAATGCTAATTAGTTGAAGAACCAGTACATAGCCCACCACCAACACCATAAGCAACAGGACAACTGTGAGAACCGAGGCAAGAGGGTGGAAGCTCTCGCCGGAGTGTCGTCCTCCCTCAAAAAGGAACAAGAGGCACAAACAGACCCGCCTGCATCACCCGTCAAGACTAGACAGAAGGGAGTGGATACCCTGGATTTAGGGCGGGAACTGTCAAGGATGACGGTGGCCACTCAGACAGGGAATGATTTGGCGGGAAGAGAGGGAAGAGGGAGGTCCGTTGTAGAGGCGGGAATGGGTGATATAAAAAGGGAGGTAGACGTAATACCGGGTGGTTGGGAAATGATATGGGTAGAGGACCCTTGGACTGGTAAATAGGAGAAGGTACGAGTCCCCCGCGAAGAGGCGGATTACCGGCGGAGAAGGGGTCTACCGCAGCGCCCTTCCTATTGGGGAGAGTCAGAGGCCAGAGAGTGGCGCAGACGACTCAGGGAACAAAAGGAGGTAGTAGATAGAGAGGAGAGAGAGCAGCGACTATGGCATCTAGAAGAAGCCCAGAAGAAGGGCTACTTAATGGACCGTGGACCCCTCTGCGAGGAGAGGGAGACCATTATGAGACGGGGGTATGAGACGAGGAGACCACCCCGCTATTGAATCCCGAGCTTGACCCTTATGAGTGGGAGAACACTAATGCATTCTTAAGAGGACCTTGGGACGAGTTGACTTGTAACCCATTTGACAAAGACATTTGGATGCCCTCGCCAGACCCGTTGGTGGCAAGAGAAATCACAGAAGCTGAATGTGGACAAAAAGATTTATTGTTGCATTTTCCAATAAAGAATAGTTTTGATTTTCCAACACGAGTCTCTCCAGAGTCTCTATTGAAACCGGAGGAGGTGAAGTTTGAACCCTCACAACAACCTGTCCTTAAGCTAAGGTCCTACGGGAGTTGTCTGCCAGGTGCTGCTACCCCATGGACCTTCCTTCCATGCCTCCGAGGTGACCAGCTGGTTGCATTTGGAATGTCAGTGCCGAGAACTACCATATGTACGGGACTAGAGGGGCCACTGCCTGGTCATACATTTTGGCCATGGAAGAAGTCCACACCATCCTTCTGCAAGGGCAGCTGTCTGCCTGCAACCATCACCCCTGATGTGGCACACCATGCCTGGACCACCTGAAAGGTGTTCTGTGCTTGATGGAGGAATGGGACATCCATTCCACCCCGTAGAAGTCTCCAAAGAAGAGAGGAAGACGGAAATGAAGGCAAACTCCCTGGCAACCTATTCCTGTTTGTTCTGGCTGGGCCTATTGGCCCTTTAAGTTGGTTGAATTGTTTAAATAAATGTTTCTGGTTCTACAGCAACTTATAGTGTCATTGTGGAGGGGAACTAGGGGGCCACTCACAGTAGCTTTGAATGGTTTGGATAGAGGTGTAGAAAAATCAACTTGGTTTACATTTTAAGATGCACTGACATAGAAAATGAACTGAAACACAGTTAACCTTCCAGGTGTCTTTTGTCCCTCTCTGAATTCTGTGATATGCCATTAAAATACACCTACAAAAATGTATGTCCTAGAGAAAATTGTGCACACAAAAGCACATATTAGAGGAAATTACTTGCAGAAATGTGCGTATAAGGAAAAAGGGTGTGCCAAAATTTATTTATTTATTTATTTATTTATTTATTTATTTATTTAACATATGAAATGGCACATAAACCTGCTCATGAATGGTCATGTTTAGAAAAAATCATGAATTCATATTTTAGTGGAATATTATACATTTCTGCTTGAAAATGTCGACAACAATTACATCAACTAAAATCAACTGATTGATCCCAATTATGGAGGAATGAGTTCAAGAACCAGTGGGGACAGCTCTGTATCTGTACCATGCAGAAAGCTTTGGGTGTTTATATGGATTGCACTTTCATGCCTTAGGAGCCTTGTTTCTATCCCAGCGGATTCCGGTAACCAGCTCAAGGTTGACTCTGCCTTCCATCCTTCCAAGATCAGTAAAATGAGTACCCAGTTTGCTAAAGGGGCAATGTGTAGCTTGCATAATTACATTGTAAACTGCCCAGAGAGTGTTTTGAGCATCATGGAGCAGCATATACTTTGCTTTTGCTTGGCTTTTCAACTGCAAAAGAGATGTGCGGAAAAGACACCTAAAATCAATAGCTGGTCAAGAAGATGATGGGGAGGACCCAGACCAGAGCTTGCAATCTGTGTAACTTCTTTAAGGGAACTATATCAGATGTCTTATTAGTAGTGTACAAAAGTTGTTAAATGAAATACATTCAATAACAAAATTTGCTTCCAGATCCAGATGTTCTAAGATTAACAGGGTCCTCAGATTCCCAGTGGATAGAATGCCAGACTAGGACTCTGGAGAACAGGATTCAAATTCCCACTTGGCCATGGAAACTCACTGAGGGAGTGGAACTGGTAAAATCACTCTTTAAATATCTTACTTACTATGAAATCCTTAATAGGGTTGCTATAAATTGGTTCCAACTTGACAGCACAGAACACACACAAACACACACAGGTACTCAGATACTAGAAAGCTCCGTCCAATGCATTTTTAGAATGGATCAGGCTGACTTCATGAATTCATATAACTAATTAGGCAAGACTATTTGCATGTAAAAAAAAATCAACCCACTTTTACTGGATGTAGAGCATTCAGCTGAAATCAGACATTTCCAGAGCTTAATTACCTCTTTAATTTTCTGTGCATCCTACAGATAGTCCAAAGGTAGAGTGAAGAAGCATGTGAGAAGGTGTGCAATGGCTTGTATTAAGCAGCATTGACTTCATCTTCTTTCAAATGAACTTCAACACAATACAATATTTTATCAGCCATTAATCAATATTCTGAAGATACATCATATACAATACAATCCTCATCTGTTTAATATAATAAAAATATCCTGTCAAGTTACTTCTGATCTATGGTGACCCTTTTCAGGGTTTTCCAGATAGATAATACTTAGAAGTTCTTTACCATTCCTTTCTTCTGGGGGCTCCCTAGTAACTTGTAACTTGCTCAACACTGGCTGTACTTGCAGGAGGCGCAGTGGAGAATTGAACTCCCAACCGTTGGCTCCACAGCCAGGTACCTAAACCATTGAGCTATCCAGCCAGCTCTGCTTTGTATACAGGCTTAGTATACAGGCCAACATTTCAAAAGACTTGAGGAAGCCCATGGCTTTTAGTTGTGGTATTCTGCCTTTGTGACTAGATCATTTTTTGTCTTCATATTTCATATCATGCAGTTGCTCTACTGGAAAAGATTATTTCATCATGAAAACAAAATAAAATAATTTGGATTGATATATTCTGGCATGCTTGTTGTTTTCATAGGCATACCAGACTTTGGAAACACAGTGTATCTATTGGCACTCATAACATTTATTTGGAGTTTAGTTAAACATCTGTGCAGCAAATTCATGAAAGTGATATTGACCAACTGTGAATTTTAGTTCACATTTTGAGGTTAACACAAGCACCTGTGTGTGTGCACAGACACATCCTTTCTCACACAGATTAAGTCAACAGATTTAGTGCAATGTGCAAGCTACCTCCATAAGCCCTGAAGCATGAATTACTGCTTCCTTATGCTTGTTAACTTGCTTCATTTATGAGGCGCAAATTAAAGATACTGATTGCCAAGGAAAGGAAACTGCTCCATCCAATAACACTTTGTGTTTATGACAGAATTCTTTGCATCTGATATTAAGATTCAGAAAACAGAGTGCCTCTATTTTAGGAATTTAATTTCATTGAAGCTTGTCCCTTCCATATGCAGGACTTTTCCAGAATGATGGATCTTCTACAGAGTAGGTGCTGTCAAATCTGTAGCCATGCCTGAATACACTTTGGTAATTTATTTCCTGCTTTCTTTGTGCTAATGTAATGAGCTACATCATAGCTGAGGCTCAGGAAGATGTAGAAGCTGTTCTTCTTATCGCCATGGTACATATCAGTGTTACAAAAATAAACCAATTCTCAGCTCTCAGATCAAAAAAAAAGAAGAAAATGAACCCAAAGGTTCCAATCATACATTTTGTTATATTTAACAAAAAAGAAAAACACCAAACAGAATAAGAAGCATCTCTTTATGCAAATCATCACCTGCTATCCTGCTTTTCCTTTTGCTAATGAGCCACAAGTTTTGCTAACTTCATTGGAAGCCCAACAGGTAATTTAGGGGGTAGATGGGTGGTGGGGTTTAAACACACAAGAGTTTAAACTCACAAATCTGAGGGGTCAAGTTTGCTAATCTGAGAGGAGAAAGTGACATGATAGTTTGCCATTAGAAGAGGATAATCCTTGTGTTTGAGCATCAAAGCAGGAGCTCCTCTCACACTTGGAGCTTGTAGATTAGTTTTCTTTGTTGGGTAATTAGTTTTTATGGGATTAAGCATGGTTTCCTTTGAAGTTTGAATTCTCAAGCATGAAAGACTGCATCAGTTCAGTCTCTCCCACACTAATAGTGTTTTACACTACAATTATGGACTATCTATATCTATTTCTGTCTTGGCTTGAGCTAGGTGTGTTTCACTTCCCCACCCTTTTTTCCACTGATGACATTTCATATTTAAGAAATTCTATAATTCACCATTCTGACCTTACACATTATGGAGAAAGACAATGTGGTTAAACAGCTTGTTGGGAAATGTACTTTTTATATCCATGCAAATCTGGTAGAAAATGGAAGGTTTACTGTCAGGTTTGATAAACACACATGACCTGACAAACTGGTGAAGTGTGTTTTGCAGCTGACAGGTGGTTTGAGTTGCTTTCCTTTTATGCTCCTCTGTTTGGAATTGAGGTCAGATTGCCAGGAGAACCACGTTCCATGAACTCTATCTATAGTACGTAATGCTGCAATATGCAGAAGTGGACACTAGAGTGTGTCTAGCTAGTTACTAGGATAGTGAAGTGCATAGGACCACTGGATGGAGGATGGGGCAGTTCAGATACTGGCTGAACCTAAAGAAGGACTGGAGATGAAGATTCTTGCTAATGTCAGGACAAATAAATAATTTTGGAAAAGAGAGGAGTTGTACTGGGGATAAATGGTACAAGAGAAATGTTTAAGCCTCATCACCATTAAGATTTAATTCCCTCCCTCCCATCCAATTTGAGCTCCCTTCACAATAATTGCTTGTAGAGATGGGCACAAACCTTGGTTTGGAGGTTCATGCCGGTTCATTGGCATGGCATCACAGGTGCCATGTGTTCTCTCCCCCCCCCACGGCCTGCTCCCCCACTCACCAGCTGGCACATGCTCCTCTTCTCCTGCTCTTCATGCGATTGTCCAGTCACAAGAGGAGCTCATGCTTCTCTTCTCTGCCTCCTCTGGCAGCCGCCCACTCAGACAAGGAGGCAGGGCAGGGATTCCTGCAACACTGCCTTTGAGTGGCATCAAGGTTCTTGCCCATCTCTAATTATGTGTTGTCTAGTTAATTCTGATTTATGACAACCCTTTCCAAGTTTTTCAAAGTATGGAATACTCAGAAGTCATTCATTGTGGGTTTAATGCAGAAACCTGTAGAAAAGGGGAAATTTCCAAATATAGCAGTTTCCTCTTATAAGAGTCTATGAGGAAATATGTTTTATTATGTACAATCCTATAACCTCTAGCTAGGTTACTCCTAGGGGCTGTAGAATTGAAACCGAAACTAAACCAAACTTAGTGTTCCTTAAGAGTTTTCATAATTGTTGTAAATACAGTGAGGAAAAAGGCTGCATGCTCAGTTCTGGAAGCAAAGGTATTGATATAAATTACTGTCTAATATATCTGCACCTATTTAAGGAAGCTTTTTGTGACTTATAATCAGGTGGATTTAGCTGCATCACACCTGGTTCCATAATCTAGCTTGAATACTCTGGGACTGCCAAATTCATCTTGGGACTTGAAAAACTTTGGAATCACTGCAATACTGTATAAGACGTAACTGTTAATCATTCATCTGTTAGTAGCTCTACAGACAGCAGGAATTCCCTTTTAAGAAGTAGAGCGAGCACACAGAAGGAGGGATGCAGAGAAGGGGCAAGGATGGAAGGTATTGGAGAACTTTGTTTAGTTTTGCCTGCTTTCAAGCTGCAAGCATCTACAAACTAAAAATTAGCACCCATACAGGAGCAGTTTCTGCATGGGTTCAAAGAGATACTCTGAAGCTGAGCCAAGTTGAAACATTGGGATCAATGTTTCCTCAGTCCAAGGAGCAAGCAGAACAATTATCAGAGTATCAGTTTGGGTCTACTCGTAAGTCCAGGTCTTACTGGGTTAATGATACAGTCAGAGTCCAGGTCAAGAGCATCCAGATCAGGCTGACTGGAGATCTATCAATCAGGGGAACAAGGAACAGTGAAAACTGGAAGACCTTCGTAGCCTCTAAGCATATTAAGAACACACACAAAATAATTCTAAATAATGATCTCATTCAGCCTAGCCAGCCTTGTGCCAGTTTTTGTCTATGGATGGAAATCCATGATGACTGTTATTGGTATCAGGTGTGTGTAGCATAGCATGGAGCTGACTTGCAATGATGAGTTGAATTCCTCTCTCTCTCTCTCTCTCTCTCTCTCTCTCTCTCTCTCTCTCTCTCTGTGTGTGTGTGTGTGTGTGTGTGTGGTATCTCCATATATTTATCATTCTTTCTGTTGTTCCCACCTCCCCTCAATCAGTAAACAATCTCTTTCTACAGGACTTGGAGGTCTAGGGGCCTGGAGTACTAAGAATTTTTTTTTTTAATTGAAATCTCAATTGTCGTTGCACCTACTGTAATTCCAGGCATTTGTAACTTAAAATCTGGCAAGCTGCCACTATGGCACTAACACCATTGATATGACTAAAATTCTGCAGAGTTTGAAGAAATAAAGACCTGTTGTACCAGGACCCTGGAATGCCAGGATATTTTAACACCAGGTTCTGGAACACCAGAATATTGCAGCTCCAATGTATTGGAACTACAAAGAGTACAAGCTATAAGACGTGTAAATATCACCTCCATATTTACACATTGTTTGAACAACACTCTTACCATCAGAAAGTTCTTTCTAATGTTTAATTGGAATTTATTTTCTTGTAAATTGAACCTTCTAGTTTGGGCCCTGCCGTCAAGAGCAGCAGCAAACCAACTTGCACCATCTACCATGTGGCAGTCTTTCAGTTATTTGGTGGTGACTATAATATCACTTGTCACTACTGTGTTCACCAGTTGTATTCTCTAAGACATTCTGAATAATGTGAATTATGGGCATATGAAACACATCTTTGAAAGGCCACTATAATTGCTCCATCTTGATTTCCAACCAGACTCAACATGTTTAGATACTTCTAACAACTGCCTTCACTCCAGCAAAGCAAAGCACACAGAAGCTAGAAGGCAAGCATTTAAAGCCACAACAGTAGATATCCCAAACTAGAATTTTATGAAGTTTGGTGACAACAAATATCATGAGAAATATCAATTAGTTTCAGTCATCTGAGCATGCAGGTAGCGAACAAAGACATCAAATAGCAGTGTCATTATAGCTTTCTGAAATTATAACACAACACTGGTGAAATGACACACAAAATTTAATATGCAGCAAGAGCCACAACTGTGTACTGTACTGGCACATGTTAAATTGTATGGGAAGCCAGAGTAGACAGGAAGTAGACAATGCCTTCAGTTTTTTCTCATTACTTTCATTCTAAGAAATGATGATGCTGTGTTTTTTAAAAAAGCAAACACCAATCAACCTATCTTTTTCTCCCATAGAAGCATTACATTGGGTAATAATTGAAAGGGGTTAATTCATAATATGCATGACGTGAATAAATAATGTATTACTAGTATATCTCTTTGTTGGGTAATGAGGGCATTATGATGTCCCCTTTTTTTAAAAAGTGATTTTTCTGACTTTTTTAAACATCCATTTTCTTTATATATATAAAATCAATTTCTGAACAAAAATTCCTGAATAGCACTAGGTGTAATGAGTTCCTCTTTTTGCACTTTTGTAGCAGATTCTATAAAATAAATGTTGTGTACATCTAGACAAGCTTCCCAAGAGCAGGAAATGATTTTAAGAATGAAAGATAAGAGCAAACACATAGACAACATGTCTAGCTTAATAAAGTCATTGTCAGAAACTATTTGTCATGTTCTGAGAAGGTGAATCTTAATATATTATTGACGTGACTCAGTGGGGGATCCTCATGTATTTGGTCTTTGACCAACATGCTATTTCCCTGGTGGAGTGGGAATCAAGTTTTTTTATATATAAAAAAGAGGACTCCAAGAAAAATGTCACTAAAGGAGAAGCAACAATGATAAAACTAGTTTCTATAACAACAGACGGCGCTTCAGCTAAGTTTGGAACTCAGGCGTCCTGGCTCATCACCATCATCAAGAGCAGTAAGGAAAAGTGATAGACGTGACACATGCTTAGAGGTGGGTGGTGGAAAATGTTGACTCCATTCAAGTCAGAAGGTTTCAGCATCAACTCTCCAAAATGCCTCACATGAACCTGAGGCAGCCTGTGGAGAGAAGCGATTTGGGCCATTGTTATAGCAAAGTGCTAGGCCTGAATAAAAGCAGAAAATATCTAGTAAAAGTTTTTTCAGGCCTTTGCACCCTTACTTCTCCATTGCAATGACACTGAAATACAACTCCTTAACATCGAGTGTCTAGCTGAATGGAAGGACAGTGCCTTCTGTTGCTTTAGCCAGCTTCCACAATTCCTTAAGTGGTATTTAAAATATGCACTCAAATGGACTATTGCTCAGCCAAAACATTATGGGCTTTTTTCTTTTTCCCATCGCATGGGAAATTTCACTTTAGTGACTTACATTTCTGTCGTGACAGGCATGAAAAAGGAGACCAAACTCAATCAAGAGATGACAGAATTTATTTTATTTATTTATTTATTTATTGGATTTCTATCCCGCCCATCTAGACCAAAGGTCTCCTCTGGGCGGTTTACAAATTTAAAAACAAAACCAAAAAACATATATTATAGATCCAAGGTGGTGAAAGCATAAAAAATTAAGATACGGCAGGAGGGAAAGCCTACCCAGATAGCCAGGTTTTAAGTTTATTCCTGAAAACACCCAGAGAGGGAGCCAGGCGGATCTCCACTGGCAAGTTGTTCCAAAGGCGAGGGGCCACTGCCGAGAAGGCCCTGTTCCTCATTCTTTCCTTCCAGACCTGCCTCGGCATTAGGCCCCTCAGCCGCCCGACCTGGCTGGAACGAGTGACTATGGCAGAACTGGGTGGGAGAAGGTACTCTGCCAGATATCGAGGTCCTAAACCGTTTAGGGCTTTATATGCAATCATAAGAACTTTGAAATCAACGCGGAAACGAATGGGCAGCCAATGCAAGGCTGCCAGCGTGGGGAAAATATGTTGGTACCTTTTCACCCCTGTAAGAAGTCTGGCCGCCGCATTCTGTACCATCTGAAGTTTCCGCGTCAGTCTCAAAGGCAGCCCCACGTAGAGTGCATTACAGTAGTCTAATCTTGAGACTACGAGCATATGGACCAAAGTGGTGAGCGCCCCCACATCAAGATAGGGACGCAGCTGGGCAATCCGCCGAAGGTGGAAACGTGCGGAACGCACCACTGACGACACCTGGGTCTCCATGGTGAGCACCGGGTCCAGATGTACATCCAAACTGTGAACCTCACTCTTGATGGTAAGACTCACACACACCCCCAAAAGAGAGAGAGTTTCCCAGATCACTGATGTCTGGGACACTCACCTGAAGGACCTCCGTCTTGCCCGGATTCTCCTGCATCCATTGCTGAACAGCCTCCAGGCAGCACTCAAGGGACGAAACAGCATCCACTGTTGTTGGAAAAAAGGAGATGTTGAGCTATCATCAGCGTACTGATGACACGAAGCCCCACATCCCCTGATGACCCCTCCCAGCGGCCTCATATAGATGTTAAATAGCATTGGAAAGATAATCGAGCCCTGCGGAACCCCACAATTGAGGCTCCACAGGGCCGAGAAACTCTCTCCAATCTGCATTCTCTGGGGACAGTCCTCCAAGAAGGAACGGAGCCAGGCAAGAGCCAGGCCACCGATTCTCAACTCGGAGAGCCTCCCCAGGAGAATACCGTGGTCGACGGTATCAAAGGCAGCTGAGATATCGAGGAGGCCCAGCAGAGACATTTTGCCCCTGTCGGCCTCCCTCAGTAGGTCATCAAACGGACGTTTCCGTGCCGTGGCATGGCCTGAAGCCCGACTGGAATGGATCCAGGGCATTGGTTTCATCAAGAAGAGCCTGCAGCTGATCGGCCACCACCCTCTCAACTACCTTGCTAAGGAAAGAAACATTGGCAACAGGCCTATAATTACCAATATCGTCCGCCGCCAAGCTCGGTTTCTTCCTAATGGGCCTAATGAGTGTCTCCTTGAGGGCAAGGGGAACCTTGCCCTCCTGGAGAGACCCATTAATTATTGTAGCCCATTCAGATGTTATAGGCCTGGCTGCTTTGATTAGCCAGGCCAGGAAAGGGTCAAGGGAGGAAAGTGGTGGCGCAACAGCGGTCAAGCACTCTGTCCACCATGTCTGACGTCACAGGCTGAAAGTAGTTAAGTCTCTTCAGGCAAGATGGAGCGCTGGATGCCTCTGCTCAATCCACTGTTTTCAAATAGGGGGTAAGATCCCGGCGGATGGCCTCCACTTTTGATTTTAAAAAGGCTGCAAATTGGTCAGGTGAGATGCTAGTGGGAGGCCGGTCACTATGACCAACTCTGGATAGATCGTGGACTATACGGAAAAGTTCCACCTGCTGGTTGGAGGCTTCGCTTATCCGGACAGCGAAGTAAGATCGACTAGCAGCCTTCACCTTAGATTGGAAGAGGTTACTCGCGATCCTGACAGCTATTTGATTATTTTCCGTTGGGTTCCGCCTCCATATGTGCTCTAGCCTTCTCCTATTTCACTTCATTGATTGCAGCTCTGGATTAAACCAGAAGAAAAGAAAAGGGAGTAGCATGTGGTGAATTCTCTTCAGGTAGCGGCTGTTGCGGTCACCTCTGAAGCCCTTATTCCCCTGGCCTTCACGAGGATCTCGCTCTTCTTCCTCCTTCGCTGCCACCAGGTATTAGTGTTTTAATACCATTTAATCATGGAGACACGTGTACTTTTGAAACTTAAGTCATTTATTAAATCAGGGAAGTTAACATACGATTAATATTCAAGAGGAAAATCACAGGCTGCTAATCACTTGTCTTTCACTCAATTCTGCTTTAACTTTATAACTCTTTTAACTCTCTGTTCCATTCATCGTTCTTACAGATCTCTAACTCACTCTTAATTCACCTTTTAAGTTTCATACTGTCTCTCTCTAACAGAAACTCTCAGAATCTCCCTCAGACTCCATCCACCCGCCTTTATATCCAGCTCCCTCCCCCCTTGGCTCCGCCTTCCGACCCCTCATTGGCTCCTGCTTTAATGTTCTGCTGTGACGGACAGGTGAGGGCAGGGCTGTTCGCTACAGCGGCCAAGATGAATAATATGACTTCAAAGTCCATCTTGGCTACAGAACACATTAAAACATGAACATCATATGGATTTAATAAGAAGAAGAGCAAGGGAGTTTAGGGATCTCTGTGGTTTGAATCCAGATTTCTAGTCTACATTGGCCCTATGCAGCCATTTACTACTTGCTCGAAAACTAGAACATAGATCAGGATGTGGGCAGGCACTGAAGTGCTTTCAAAAGACAGTCCTCTTTTTGAAAGTGTCATCTACTTGGAAGAATGTCCAGCCCAAGTCTGATTTAAAGCTAACGAATAGGCATGTGCATTGCTTCCAGACAAAGGTGCAAAAACAAAAACAAATCCAGGATATTTCTGCAACTCTGGGGTGACTATGAAGCTACACCACAAGGGATCCTTCATACTGTATTTGGCTTCTATAAAGTTAAGAAGATGGTGAGGAAATTTAATTGGGAAAAGGAGAAATCAAACATAGTACAGTACAGTGGTGCCTCGCTAGACGATTGCCTCGCAGGATGAGGAATTCGCTAGACGATGGCTTTTTGCGATCGCTAATGCGCTTCGCAAAACGATGTTTCCCTATGGGCGATTTTCGCTAGACGACAAGTTTTCCCCATTGGAATGCATTGACTAGCGGTCAATAGCTGTCAGTGCATTCCAACGGGGACCCGCGCTCGCTAGACGATGTTTCCCTATGGACGATCTTCGCAAGACAACGACTTTTCCGTTGGAACGCATTGAAGAGATTTCAATGCATTCCAATGGGGAAACGTGCTTTGCTAGACGATGTTTTCGCAAGACAGCGATTTTCGCGGAACAGATTAACATCGTCTAGCGAGGCACCACTGTAGTTGTTATAGATTTTTTGGACTGTTTGGCCATGTTCTAGAGGCCAAACAGCCTGAAAAACCTACAACAACCATCGGATACCACCTGTGAAAGCCTTCGAGAATACACAGTACAGTAGATTTGCTGCTGGTGCCAGAGGATTAACAGCTGAACCCCACCACCAAAAACCCAAGGTCTTGTGTGAACATCCCAACCACTGAGATGCTAAGGAGGAATCAGACTTAGATCGCCACATAGTATACAGTCATAGCCAAAAATATTGGCACCCTTGCAATTCTGTCAGAAAATGCAACACTTCTCTCAGAAAATTGTTGCAGTTGAAAAATGTTTTGGTACTCACATGTTCATTTCTTTGGTTTGGGTTGGAACAACACAAAAAAACAGAGAAGAAAAGTCAAATCTGATACAATCCCACACAGAAACCCAAAAATGCACTGGCCAAAATTATTGGCACCCTGTCTAAATTGTAAGAAATAATTGCTTTTCAAGCATATGATTCTCCTTTAATTTGTATTTAGACACACCTGTCGCAAGTAAGAGGTGTGAGCAATATAGTGATCACACTTGCAATCAGTTAAGATGGAGAAAAGTTGACTCAACCTTTGTGTTGTGTGTGACACTGAGCATGAAGAAAAGAATGAAGTGTAAAGAGTTCTCTGTGGATTTGAGAGAAAAAATTGTGGAAAAACATTGACAATCTCAAGGCTACAAGTCCATCTCCAGAGATCTTAATGTTCCTGTGTCCACTGTGCGCAACATCATCAAGAAGTTTACAGCCCATGGCACTGTAGCTAACCTCCCTGGACGTGGACGGAAGAGCAAAATTACTGAAAAATTACAACAAAGGGTTGTTCGAATGGTGGATACAGAACCCAGATTAACTTCCCAACAAATTCAAGCTGATCTGCAGGCACAGGGTACAACAGTGTCAGCTCGCACTATCCGTCACCATCTGAATGAAAAGGGACGCTATGGTAGGAGACCCAGGAGGACACCACTGCTGACACAAAGGCACAAAAAAGCAAGACTGGAGTATGCCAAAACTTATGTGACAAAATCACAATCCTTCTGGGAGAACGTACTGTGGACAGATAAGACAAAGGTAGAGCTTTTTGGTCAAGGACATCATGGCACTGTTTACAGAAAAAGAAATGAGGCATTCAAAGAAAAGATCACAGTCCCTACAGTCAAACATGGTGGAGGTTCAAAGATGTTTTGGGGTTGTTTTGCTGCTTCTGGCACTGGATGCCTTGACTGTGTGAACGGTATCATGAAATCTGATGATTACCAAAGAATTTTGGGGTGCAACGTAGTGGCCATTGTCAGAAAGCTGCGTCTCCACCAGAGGTCACGGGTCTTCCAGCAGGACAATGGCCTGAAACACACTTGAAAAAGCACTCAGAAATGGTTACAAACAAAGCCCTGGAGAGTTCTGAAATAGCCAGCAATGAGTCCAGATCTGAATCCCATAGAACACCTGTGGAGAGATCTCAAAACAGCAGTTGGGAGAAGCCATCCTTCAAATCTGAAGGCCCTGGAGCAGTTTGCAAAAGAAGAGTGGTCCAAAATTCCAGTAGAGAGGTGTAAGAAACTCATTCATGGTTACAGGAAGCGATTGATTTCAGTTATGTTTTCCAAAGGGGGTGCTACCAAATATTAAGTTAAGGGTGCCAATAATTTTGGCCAGTGCATTTTTGGGTTTCTGTGTGGGATTGTATCTTATATACCACCCATCTAAAATATGTCTACTCTGGGCAGTTTACATAAAGCATAAAAAATAAACTAAAAATAAAATCCGAATTAATCGCAGAGTCCAAGATGGAAAAAGAGAGAGGAAAAAAGAAAAGAAATAGGCTAGGTGATGGCTGTAGGGAAGGCCTGCCTATATAGCCATGTCTTCAGATTGGTCTTGCAGGCCCTCAGCGAGGGGGCCAGGCGGATCTCTGCAGATAAGTTGTTCCAGAGGCGAGGGGCCACTGCTGAGAAGGCCCGATTTTTCGGACCTCTCTTGGCATTAGGCCCCTCAGCCGTCCGGCCTGACTGGAACGGGTGATACAGGTAGAACTAGGAAGAAGGCGCTCTGCCAGGTATCGAGGGCCTAAACTGTTTAGGGCTTTATATGTAATAGTTATCACCTTGAAATCGATGTGGAAGCGGATAGGTAACCAGGGTGAGGGAAATATGGTGAAATCTTTTCACCCCTGTTAATAACCTGGCCGCCATATTCTGGACCATCTGAAGCTTCCGCATCAGTCTCAAAGGTAGCCCCACATAGAGAGCATTACAGTAGTCTATTCTTGAGACTACGAGTGCATGGACCAGTGTGGTGAGCGCCCCCACGTCTAGACAGGGATGCAGCTGGGTGATCTGCCGAAGATGTACGTGGGCGGACCGAACCACGGACACTACCTGGGTCTCCATGGTAAGCGCTGGGTCAAAATGGACCCCTAGACTGCGAACCGAATTCTTTGTGGTGAGAATCATCCCCCCCCCAAAAGAGAGGGAGTTCCCCGAAACCACTGACATCGGGGCCGCCCACCCGCAAGACCTCCGTCTTTTCCGGGTTCAACCTCAGTCCATTCGACTGCATCCATTTTAAGAAGTCCTCCAGGCAGCACCCAAAGGACGGAACGGCATCCACTGAAGTTGGAAAAAAGGAGATGTAGAGCGGGATGTCATCAGCATATTGGTGACACGAAGCTCCACATCCCCGGATGACCCTCCCCCAGCAGCCTCATATAGATGTTAAACAGCATTGGGGAGATGATTGAACCCTGCGGAACCCCACAATTGAGGGACCACAGGGCTGATACATTCTCCCCAAGCTAAACTCTCTGAGGACAGCCCTGCAAGAAGGACCGGAGCCAAGTGAGAGCAAGGCCACCAATCCCCAACTCGGAGAGCCTCCCCAGGAGGATACCGTGGTCGACAGTATCAAAGGCAGCTGAGATATCAAGGAGGACGAGCAAGGAAATTTTGCCCGTCGGCCTCCCTAAGTAGGTCATCCAGCAGGGTGACCAATGCCGTTTCCATGCCGTGGCGTGGCCTGAAGCCCGACTGAAATGGACCCAGGGTGTCGGTTTCATCCAAGAGGGCCTGCAGCTGATCGGCCACCACCCTCTCAACTAACTTGCTATGGAAAGAAACATTGGCGATGGGCCTATAATTGCCAATGTTGTCCGCCGCCAAGCTCGGTTTCTTCCTAATGGGCCTAATGATCATTTCCTTAAGGGCAAGAGGAACCTTGCCCTCAAGAAGAGACCCATTTATTATTTCAGTAGCCCATTCAGTTATCAGCAGCCTGGCAGCTTTGATTAGCCAGGCCAGGCAAGGGTCAAGGGAGGAGGAAGTGACTCGGCAGCAATCAAGGACCTTGTCCACCTCTATTGACATCACAGGTTGAAACTGAGTAAATCTCAATGAACAAGGCGCTGCGCTGGATGTCTCAGCTCGATCCACTGTTTTCAAAGAGGGTGCAAGATCCCAGGGGATGGCCTCCACTTTTGATTTAAAAAATGCTGCAAATTGGTCACAAGAGATGCTAGATGGAGGCCAATCACTGTGGCCAATTCTGGATTGGTCGCGAAATATACAGAAAAGTTCCACCTGCTGATTGGATGCTTCGCTTATCTGGGCAGCGAAGTAAGCTTTTCTGGCAGCCTTTACCTTGGCAAAGTAGAGGTTAGACACGACCTTGACAGCTTTTAAGTTGTTTTCCGTCGGGTTCCACCTCCAAACGCTCTCTAGCCTTCTCCTATTCCCCTTCATAGCCCACAACTGCTGGTTAAACCAAAACAGATCAAATATAGTGGTGCCTCAACTTATGACCATAATCTGTTCCAGAAGATGGACATAACTTGAAATGGTTGTAAGTCGAAGCACCATTCCCCATAGGAATGCATGGGAACGCGATTAATCCATTCTGGCCAAAAATAATAATAAAAAAAAATAAAAAAAATAAAAAAAAAAATAAAACACTGCAAGCCCCATAGGAACGCGCTGGGGCTGCAAAAAAGAAAAAAGAAAAAGAAAAAGAAACCCAAAAATAAACAGAGCAAGCCCCAAAGGCGCTGGGGCTGCAAAAAACAAAACCCAAAAATAAACATCAGAGCAAGTCCCACGCTGGGACTGCAAAATATATATGAGAGGCTTATATATAACCAAAAAACAAACAACAACACAGCACAGAAACATAACCCCCTAGCCCAAAACCACCCTGCAAAACCCACCCAGAACAGTTTTTAAAAAGCAAAAAGCAGCACCTTACCTTACCAGGCAGTCCCAAGCCTCCTCTGATCGCCCTCACTCTAACTGATCTGCCTGAGCCACGGCGGATGGTGGCCGACGACGGGCCCCGGCCGGCGGCACAGGGCAGCCGAGGCAGCGGCGGCGGCGGGGCTGGGGCGAGCGGTCGGAGCACCCCGGCCAGGAGGAGCCTCTCCTTCCAGTGCCTGGAGAGGTGGATTGCAGTGGAGGGGGGGCGGGCACAGCCACAACGGTGGCCCAGGCAAGGCTCAGCCTCCTGGCGCCGGGATGCCGCCGACACCGCCCCACGCCCCATCCCCGTAGGAGCCCGTCGGGCGGTAGCAGCGCTCGCCTGGCCGCGCAGCTTCCTTCGGCGGCACCTCCGCGCCGGCCAGGCCTGGCAGAGCCTCTTGCGGTGCTTTGACGGTGAGGCTGGCGGAGAAGGGGAGCCGCCTCCGCAGGGCCAAGGACTGAGCGCAGCCCTGCCAGGAAGGAGGAGGCAGTGGCGTGGGAAGACCCTTCCTCCGGGAGCCGGGATCGGGGGCCCCTCCACCCCCGTGCCAAGGTCGAGGACCGGGATCCCACCATCAGGTGCGGTAACGCCCCCGCCGCTGCCTCCCTTTCCCTAACCATTGGGACGAAAGAGCTACAAAGAAGCAGCCTCTTCACCACCAACGGTTTGAATTTCCTGCCTTTCCCCCCTGCCTTTTTTTGGTTGTTACTCGAAGCTCCGGCCGCAAGTCGAAGCAAAATTTTGTGGCTGGAGTTGGTCGTAACTCGAAATGGTCGTAAGTAGGGACGTACGTAAGTCGAGGCACCACTGTACATTGAAATGACCGAACTTGGATATTTTGAAAGAGAATGGTTAGTCCCAGCTGCTTTTTTTTTAAAAAAAAAAAGGAATCCAGGCTTCAAAGGGTGAAATACTGACTCTGGAAAAAAAACTTTTCAAAGGGGAAGAAACACTGATGTTTTTACCAATGCAAACATTCCAAACAGTTAGAAACATTGCTTTAGCTTGAGAGCCCAGAACTGAGATCTGAACTTTTGACCCTGCCAGTCAGGATCAAATTAAATAACTCAGGAGGGGAAATTTTGACTCCTTCCTGACCAAAAAGACATTAAAAAGAGATTTTGTTACTGGTATAAATATATATACATATAGGAAAATCTAACATGAGATGGATTGACTCAATAAAGGAAGCCATAGCTGAATACTTATTCTCTATTATTTATATATATATATATATATATATATATTAAAAAGCAGCACCTTACCATGTTAGATTTTCCTCTTTGTACAAGTCCCACCACCACCACTTTCCCCAGCAATACAATCTATTCTAGTCACTTCTGTATTTCTGTTATATGTGCATGGTAGGATAGACTCATATCACTTATTTTTGCTTTAGTGAGAGTTCAGGCTTGACTTGATTAAGCACCTGTTTTTCTGCATCTCTTCGGTAGCTGTATGGCTCTCCTCCAACACCACATTTCAAATGATTTGGCTTTTGTTTCAGTCTTTCTTCACTGTCTTTCTTTCCCATAGTATGGATGATTTTAATCTTTGTTTCCAGTGACACTCTTGGCTAACTCCAACCTCTTCCTTTTTTTTTATTTCAAAAGGCAAAAGGTCACCTTTTGGGGGAAAAAATGCTCACAACTTGTCCATAGAGCTTTTGATCCAATATAACATTTATTCCTCAGCTTGCCTTAAAGGGTTTGGAAATTGGAACATTCTATGGTCCAGAGATGGCAAAATTAGTTTACCAAAGCGGTTAAAGGGTGTGTCTCCCAGCAACCATAATACAAAGCATGTGCTCATCTTCTGGAACCCTCTTGTACTGGGTAATTATACATGATGGAAGTTTCTGTTGGAATTTGTGTGTAGTGTAAATATATTTAAACTTCCGTTTTAAACAGCCAGGAAATTCATTTTTTAAAAAAAACCCTTCCATTTTATGAATATGGGATATTGTACTTTGGTACCCATGATTTAAATTGCCAGGAAATGGTTCAATATTGCTGCACAATATTATGCCTGCCTTGCCAGCCAGATAAAAAGATGCCACGCTTTACACAGCAAAGTGCAGACTGAATGTTGACAACATCAGTGGCAGCAGTCAAGATGGTCTACAGGATACCTACTTCTGACCACTACCATTCACAAAGTGACACCAAGCAAGGGGAAAATCCCAGAAGCTGACTCCTTTTTTATCAGTTCACCACTTCTTACCCAAACACAAAGCAATTTTCAGAGCTGTTTTTCAACAAGTGTAAATGGTAGTGAGCAGAAGAAGGTATCCCGTAGGCGTAGACCATCTTGGCTGCTGCCATTTCCTGGCTTTTTAAATCATGGGTAGAGAAGCACAATATCCCACATTCATAAACAGGAGGGTTATTTTCTTCTTTTTTTAAGGACTGAATCTCCCTATAACCATGGAGCTTCCTGACTCTCTGAAATTCACTGGACAGAATAGAAGCTATGTTAAAACACACCAAGCAAGTAATATTCTTACATAGCTATTTCTCGTCAAATTCTTCCTCTAAAAAAGGATGCAGAGCAGGAATTTTTGGCCTGCTACTCTTCTTTTAAAGATGGTCACAGAGATTCTTCTGTGATTAATATGCTTGCTGACTAATTTCTGCTGAGCCAGAGGATCCTTACCCGCCCACACCCACCATACACGACCCCCTCCATATAAAGATTGAAAAGGTTGCTTTCTTCAACAAACATGCACACACAAACACACATGCCACCTTTAATAGCAAGACTGTCTCCCAAATGCCTTGCAAGTGCACATCACACAGTTAAGAATATGTATTTCTCTCACAACAAAGACTCAAACAATCCCTTTCAAGTGTCTTTCCTCTACCCACACTAAATAAAACAAAACAAAACAAAGAGCTGCTCCTCAGTCAGCTTTCCTCCCGCCTACACAGGTGAACTCCAAAAGTCAAATAAAACCAATCTAAGGTTTCTTCTTCTATTCTTACCAGCACAGAAGTCCATCAAAGCACCTTTTCCAAACATCAATGCAAAACTGAAAGAAAAACAGCTGCAGCCAAGCAATTTACCTACCCAGGGCATGACCCCATTAGCTCATTGGCTGGGATGGAGCCCCATCAGAGTCCTTGGAGGGTCAGTTTTCCATAAGAACCCATCCATTAGTGAAGTTCACCTATCTTTTCTTCTTGTTCCTGCCTCTTCCCTCACCCCACCCCCACCCCCTTGTTCTTTATGGGCCAAGAAATGTCAGCTCCTGAATCTTGTTGGGACTTCAGAGAAAAGAAAAGAAAAAGATGTGTGCTTGTTGTTTTTGCAGGGAGGCACTTGACTGCTGAGCTCTAACAAAGACTGAGTATTTAGCCTTGGTTAGGCATTCAGAAAAGGGTTTATTTGTAAGCCTGAATGGAGAGGAAGTTCTAGCCCTGCCTCATTGTCTGCTGATGTTTCCACATGAAGGAGGGCAGTCTGAAGAGGAGAGAGTTGGCTACATGTTGAGTCTTTCAACATGATTGGAAATAGTGATTATTCCAGTCAGTGGAAAAACTCCAGGTGTGGCAGAAATTTTCTTCTTCAAGTAGTCTCCCTCCCCCTGGAGACAATGACAGGTGTGGGTGGGGGGGGGGGTAGATCTCCTTCCCTGCTTGCACTTTAAAACTGACCATTTTCTGAATGCCTGAGTAGGGTTAACAGTCCACATGTGCTCCTCAACACACCTAGCAGAGCAGGGATTTGAACCCGTCTCCTGATTCTGTATCTGATACGCTATGCACTGCATGACACTGGCTATCCATCGATGCCTTTATTAGATCAATAAAGTCTCAAAGACAGACTGCCTTTCAAGTCCTATAGAACTCTTCATCAGGCTGGGCTGCACAAAATTACCTTGGTCAGAAGCTGAGGTTAGACTAACTTGAGTCTTGAACTGTGTCTAGTAGAGGCTTTGTTTAATCCAGTTTACCAATCAGTCATCTTTCACATTTTAAAATAAAATGATTCATGGGGAGGAGGGTCTTTATGTAGGAAAAGAAGCAAACCACAAACACTGATACAACTACTGGTGCATACAGGAAGAATATGGCATGCCAATTTTGTATGAACCTCAGACATGAGGCCAGTCCCATTCTGGGACATTCTGAAAGGACTGCTCAGACTGTCCTTCTGAAATAACTGATTGTTGTTTAGCTAGATATTTTAACAAAACTACAGCAACCGCTGTTTATTTCACTTCTCTATATACTAATTTTCAATAAGCTGCAGGAAATACCAGGCACTGAGTATTTCAGAGTTACTAACCACCATGTCACACTTATTTATTTGATTTATATACCATCTTTCTCTCAATGCTGTGTCCCAAAGTGGTTACCTAGTCATCATCTTATGCAGCATAGTAAACAGTAATGTATTTCCACTTCAATAATAGTAATAATGTCTAATTGTGATGACTTTTGCATATCTTATTCTAGATAAGTGACTGTTGTAGCCTCTTGCTCTTGAAGAGAAACTGGGGGGGGGGGGAGGGATCCCTCGTCTAGGTGCCAGCTTTCATTTTTTGCCCTGAGAAATCTCGTGGAAAAGTTTTATGGTCATTTTTGAAGGAAAGAAATACCAGACTGTGCAAGATGATGACAATTTCTGCACAGAATAGCATCCTTCCTGTACAGCAGCCACACGGAAAGGGCAGAAGATACACCAAGCAGTGCTGAATTGTGACAACCTCTGCACAAAATGGCCTTTTTCCTCCACAGGACTTACAGGAAAGGATATTAAGCTGCACAGAATTTACCAGTTTCCTGTGTAGACAATTGTTAACATTTTTCTTAAAGAGAAGACAAGACCATGGCTGTTAAATTACTAAGTTGTTTAACTGTAAAATAATTTGGTTGCCGTGGTCTTGTTTTCACAGGAAGATGGAAATACCCTCTGTCCCAGGGGGAAATCTCGGCACAGTGAGAGTCTGCAGAGAAACAAGACGTTCTTGTCACATCATACTTCATCCCATCCTCTCCCATCTAGTTTTGTCCCCCAATACTAATTTCACTCTGTTTGTGTCTATCAAGCATATTTAGGCCTCAGTGTGGGGCGGGATTCCCCAAAGAGTTTTTGTCCTTCTCAAAGGGTACTTTCTGCAATCCCAAGAGTTCTCCTCCTCCTTTTGCATGTGTGCTGTTGTGCTGGGCATTGTACCTTGTAGATTAGTTATGATTATAGAAAAGCTTTTACTCGGGCACATTTTGATATGTTACCACTAGCCAGTTTATTAGGCCGCTATACACAAATTCCATATCACGAGAGAGTTTGCTCTTGTGATAAAAAAACAGTGGAGAACTTCGCACATGTAGTGCTCTATTGTCCACTATTAGACACCTATTGTGAAAGACTCCTTAATCCTATTTTACAAAAACATTCTAGCAATTCTGAACAAGAAAAACTCAAGTTTTTACTTTCCGATAGAGACAAATTTGTCACTTTCCGTATGGCACGGTTTATCTCTACATTGATAAAAATGAAATCTGTATCCCCCACTTCTACGAATTAAGTCAATACCTAAGTAACTGTATCTTTGGGGTTGTTACCCTCGTGATAGGTGCTTGCTGCTGGCATCGGTTAATGTCTTTGTCCTCTCCTTAGATGCTAAAATATTGTGCTGTAATAGAAATCAACCTGATCCTAAATGGTTTTTAATATTTTATTGTACTATATCCTAATGGACTATATTATATTGTTTATATCATTTTATATTGTTTTATTCGATGTATGTTGCAATGGCCTGTGTGCCACACAATAAACTTATTTTGCTTGCTTGCTTGCTTGTAGATTAGAAAGAATATCTTAGATGATACTGCATGAAAGAAACAATAGATCTGAGGCCAAAAAACAAACCAACAATCCAACCCAAAAACAAAAACAAAAAACACCCCTCTCAGGTTCCTATGATTAGTTAAGCAGGAAATTATAAACACACCATACACATGGTTGTGAGCTCTACTTTTCCTGGGTGAACTCACTCATACAGATACAAGACAATATACAGTATATTAGGAGGTGCTTCTGTCAGATTATTTCACTCGCATGATTAGAAAACTGTTCCCTTGGTGCTTTGGGTATCAAATTTCAAGCCCCCCTTTTTATTATAGTGAAGGCATAATCTAATGGAAAATATTGATTTACCTTTGTTTTCCATTTTTTAATTGTAATTATTATGCCAAGTGAAGTCAAATTTATTTCAATGACTAACCTCTTCTGCTGTTGGAAGTGATCACAGCAGACTGGCTTCAAATAATCTATGATGTGGACCAACAGATACGTAGAGGTTGCATATTGGCTCAAAGTTACTGATTTGTTTAGTTGCATTATAAATTGGTTGCCATGGTTATATTTCAAGAGATAGAACAAAATGACCAACTCTCTCCGCAGTTCTGTTCTGTAAATATTTTATGAACTTGACCAAGTATTTTAGGTCATTAGCTTAAAAGTTTGATGCTTAGGCCTCTCAGTTCAGCAGCTTACTTCTTTTCCACAGGGTAAGTTCATTTGTTCCCATGCTGCTGCTGAATAAATATGGTACACATATACATGAATGTGCAGACTCTGAAAAAAGCAAGAGGTTGGAAGTAACTGGGTATCACTAACTAGTCCACAATTAGTCCCTTTCTCAAGTAATTGAGGTATAACTATATCACCTTGCAATATTTATTTATTTATTTATTTATTTATTTATTTATTTATTTATTTATTTATACTCTGCCCATCTAGTGGCCATTACTCTACTGCTACTACTCAATTGCAACTAGATGAGAGATAATGTCACTTTTTTGCAGTGTAACCTTTTAGTTATTTTTTATAGTTTCAGCAGTAGAGGAATAACACGTTTCAAGTACTGCCTCAAGCTCTGCCTTCTTCTCTGTTGTTGTTGTTGTTGTTGTTGTTGTTGTTGATCTTATTGTTCTTGTTGCTCTTGTTGCTCTTGTTGTTTTAATCTTAGAACTGCAGAGCTGGAAGGGACCCTGTGGATCATTGCATCCAGCCCCTGTCAAGGAGGCACAGTGCGGGAATCCAGCTCCCAAACTCTGGCTCCACAGCCATATACAGTATCTAAACCACTGAGCTATCTAGCAGTTCTTTGAGTGTTGAGATGATCAGTGAGACAGATGGGAGGAGAACTGTGTTCTGTATCTCAGGCCAGCAGCTTGTAGCATTCAAAGGTGCAAGTATCAGAAAGGAACTATTTTAGTTAATTTGGTGAAACAGAAATTCTGGTTTTAAGGAACTGTACATATCACAAGAGCTGATTGCATTTGGGGGCATGAAAATATAATAGCAACTAATGTTTTATAAAAGTAGCTTTACAAGCTCTGGAAACAAGTAAATGTCCTGTTCATGAGCAAGAATAAGGCACAGTTGAAATGGCTTGTGTGTGGTCCATTTATTCTTACACTCTGGGACAGGCCCCATATGCAGGTCCACATACATGCAAGAATAACTCAATAATGAGAATTATGACGTTCCAGGAGAAAAGGGATTCCAGGTAAGGTGGCACTTTGACTCTTCATTACCTAGATGGATTGGTCACTATAATACACTGAATTTGTAAGAATAAAGTGCTCTCCCACATCACTTGTGCTCTCCCACATCACTTCAACCTGATTTCAGAAGAAGAGTTTGTGCTTTGTACCACAGGTTACACAACTCTTTCCCTCATTCTGACCTGGCAAACTTCAGAGTGAAGGGAAACATCAGAAATACTCCCTGGCATTTCCCCTCTAAAGCTTGCCATGTCAGAATGAGGGAAAGAGTTATGCAACTTGGTAGTGTCACAATTGCTGTGGATTGTGCCCAAGCTTTTTTAAAACTACACATCCCAGAATCCTTAAGCCAGCAGGACCTTTAACACTATCAATTCTCACTAACCATTGACTTGACATGGTGAAAACCTAATTGTATCAGGTCTTCACCATGTCATGTCAGTGGTCAGTGGGTAATGGCACATGCTGAGCAGAAGAATACCAGTTGCTCACATGATTAGACCTAATGGAAAACAAATCTGTTATGGAACAATATACCACAGTTTGAAATACTCCTGTTCAATGACCTGACTAAGATTTGATCCAGCTAACAGATTTAATTACCCAGATAGCATGTTTGTATTCTGGACATCCCATTCAAATTCCCTTCTGCCACCGTTTCCCATTTTTCCCTTAATGGACATTCAGAATGTCATGGTCACTGAGCATGTTTATGATTTATTGGGCTAGTTTGTACATGTGTGTAGTGAAGGGCAGGTGCCACCTTAGCTTCGTTTTCTTATTTCCTTTCCTTTTTCAAAAGTGTGTAGTTTTACAGACTTTGTTGTTCCCTCAAGCTGATGCCTCTGTCATATTTTCACTGCTTTTATTTCAACTGGATTCCTGTCACAATTTGATACCCAAGACCTTTGTTAGAGAAGGTGATGCCAACATTGCTGAGAAGTGTTGTAAATGAACTTATTAATTCATGACAGGATTTGCAATCCTATCAAGGAACGTGATTTCTTACTTTCCTAAAGAGACATTGCAGTTGTTCTTATGTAAAGAAATTACTTAATTTTTGTTTCTCAACCTAAAATGGAATGACACACTCTCTTTCTCTCTCTGTCTGTCATTCTGAAAAAGAAATCCTGCAGTTCTACACGGCATGCTTACATTAGTTTTAAAGGCAAAAAGCCAATCCCTTATTTTTCCAGAGTGAAAAAGCTGAGCTTGGCAAAAGCAAATTATGCAGACAGTGGAAAGCCAAATAATGAAGATGGTGAGGAAAAGGAAGAGGTGAGGAAGGCAGGATATATTCTTGTCTTCTCCTCCATTCCCCGCCCCGAAAAACATGCATTGTAACAGGCAGTCCAAGTCCCTATCATTTCTTGCTTCTAGACTGGCATACCTATATACAAAATGCAGTGAGGTTTATCTACTTTAAGGCTGGCCTTTGCAATCTCAGTTCTAGTCCAGTTCCACAAATATTGGGTCAGAGGAGAAGTGTTAACTGCAAGCCAACATTTGCAACACAGTCTGAGTATTTCTCCAGCTTAGATTTTAATATAAAACAGTGGAGAAACCTCTTTCTCCCATCCCTCTAGGCTTTATAGGCATTTTAGCAATTCCCTTTAATTATAGCTGTGCGAGAGTGCCACTACAATTTTGTGCAGCAGAAGAAATCAGCATTCTATAAGGCAATTATTAAAATGGGAGCATTCTAATAAAAAAAAATCAAAGTTTTAAAACTGGGCTTCAGACCTACTCCAAATTTAGTACAGATGTAACAGACAGTCTGCTCTTGTTCTGTGCCAGATTTGGGAAAGGGTTTTCAAGCCATGAGAATTGCTTTTGTGTTTGGGTGAGAAGTGGTTCACTGATGGAAAAATGAGCCAGGTTCTGGGATTTTCCCCTGCTTGGTGTCTCTCTGTGAATGGCAGTGAGCACAAAAGGGTATCTTGCAGACCATCTTGACTGCTGACATTGGTGTCACCAATAGAGATGGGAGTATTCATATACGAATATCCCTCACACAGGTGCAGATAATGAAAGTCCGGTCCCCTGGGGCCAGACTGACCACTCATGATTCTGCTGCTGCTGCAAGCTCTGCGGAGCTTTCCTATCACTCCGTTGCTCACAATAGATTAACCAGTCCTGGCAGAAGGCAGGATGACGAGCCTCTCTGCCAGGTCGCCAACATTCAGGCTGCATTTTACGTAACATTTGGCATCCTTTTTCCTACTGGCAATGGCGAGCACAGTACTGTGAAGCAATATCAGACAATTTTCTGACGTTCTGAATTGTGGGTACAGGAGCACAATATCCTACATTCATAAAACAGAGAGTTTTTAAAGAATTGATACCCAATTATTTATTGTTTAATAGAAATGATATAATAAGAAATGTATCTCTCTCTGTGTATGTGTGTGTCTGTGAAAAAATCCTAAAAGCAGAATAAAATAATTCACAGGTTTAAAATTGCATTTGGAAAACTCAGGGACATAATTTAAAAATAAATTTATGTGGCACCAAAGGACAATATGAATGTCACATGAATGTCTATGATGAAAGTACTCCACAAGCTGTGTGCTAGTGAACAAATCCTCAATCTAGTAACCAATGAACCATATGTTTACCTTAGCTGACAGGGTTCCTTAAGGATTAAGACTGGAGGCCTTTCTCCTGGCATGTTTGCTGTGGACATGGGAAAGGAGATGGTTAGTGGTGGCTGCAGGCTGTCCATCTCCCTGCTGTACTTCCATTGGCAGGCAAAGACTGTCCTTTGCAGGAAGGCTTTTAAATACACAAACAGTGGCTGAGGAAAGGGACTTTTAAGAGGAAGGTTGTCCTTTTAGCTTTTTAAATGGATTTTTACAGTGGGACTAGGTAAAAGCCAGAATAGAACGGAACAGGACGGAACAAGGACATTTTAAAATTTGATGCCAAAAATAGTGGGATTCAATGGAAAAAAAACATAAGAGCAATATTTTAGATTCCAGACCCCCAAAATATTCTTTCATTAACCCCTTATTGCCAAAAAAAAAAAAAAAAGAACCTGTCTGAACAGAACACAATGGCTTGGAATGTTAACGTCCAAGTAGATTAATCAAACCTGGTTCATGACACATGTGTGACTAAATGAGACAAATGCAGCAAGCCATAAATCATCCTCAGGAACAATGTTTCAGTACCTGTTTGTGAGACAGGGGGCAAGAGTGGTAGCCCTCTCGCCGGAGTGCCGTCCCTCCCCCTTACAGCCGAGAAAGAGATACAGACCCTGCCCACCTCATCTCCTAAGAGAACAGAGCAGCGAGGGACAGACACACGGGAAATAGAGGGGGAAATACGAAAGTTAACTGTTGAAGGAACTGAGGGAAAAACGGCGGGAGTAGAGCGGAAGAAGAGGGTGGAGATAGAGGTGGGAGCGGCAGATATAAAGAGGAGGGAGGAACCGTTGCCCCCAGGTTGGGAGTGGGTCTGGATGGAGGATCCCTGGACTGGAGCATGGGAAAGACTGAGGGTCCCAAAGGAAGAGGTGGACTATAGGAAAAGGAGATTCCCCTGAGACCTTCGTATTGGGGAGAAGCAGAAGCCAAGGAGTGGAGGAGAAAACTAAGAGAGGAAAAAGAGAAAGTAAAGAGAGAGAGGAGGGAGAGGTTAGAATGAAGGGTGAGCGAAATGAGGATGAAGGGATACAGGGGGGACTCTGGAAGACACACACACCCACAGGGAGGCTCCCTGTGGATGGATGGCCGGGACGATGACACCGTGCCCCTGCTGGAAGGTGAAGCGGGACAGACGGTGAACCTGAACTTATCCTTAGATTGGCTGGGCCCATGGAACCCGGGTGAAGGGAACCCGTTCCTAGATGAAGAGTGGAAACCCCTGACTGACCCGTTGTCAGAAGGAGAAAAGCGTTGGAATAATTTTGTTGACACCGGTTATTTCTTGAACACACCAATAAACATCACGCCTGTTTCCAAATTACAAAAATCTCCTGATTTATTTGAACGAAGAAAGGAGCCCAGAGTTGAACCCTCACACTGTTCTAGGCAGAAAATTGATACTGTGAAAAACAGCCTAAAACAGTGACTTCAGAGTAGGGCAGCACAACAAAACTCACCTGTCCCATCGACTAGAGGGAAATGATAAAACTAGTCCCAAAACACTCCCAGAAACAACATTCAAGTGTCCCTACCAGGCAGAAAATTGATATTGCCCCCCTCAAAAATAAAAACAGCCCCCCACATACAAAAAAACAACCTAACACAATGACTTTGGAATAGGACAGCTCAATGACAATCACCTGTCACAGAAAAAAATGGAGCAAAGCATAAACAGCTTGAAAGCACAGAACAACAGCATATGCCCCCTCAGTCTTCTCTTCTCCAGGATAAGCCAAAGTGATGGGCCTAGGAATGCTGGCAGAAAGCATACAGCCACAATCTTTGTGTGGCCTGTGGTTCCTGTGGAAGGTCAGTGGCTTGATGAATTACTCCTATCCAGTTATTTGTGATTGAGGAATTGACTGCTGTCACCAGCTCAGAAGATGCTAGTCATGGGCCTTTTCAAAAATATGAAATGTAGGCTGAGAACAGACCTTGGAATGTGGTTCCTGAGATCTACTGTGGCTGGTAGCATTGGTCCCCTCTACTGCAATGGGATGGGTGAATTGGCAAGGTGTTCTACTTGGAAATTGCCGGTCTGGGTTGATTTACATAATTTTGGTTTTCCGCCTGCAGTGGGTACTGCAATGTGCTTCCTGATATATATATATATATATATATATTTGCATGTTATTACATCATTCCACTCTCATCTGATTTGACATGTGAACATGTGAACCGGGCCTTCTCGGCAGTGGCTCCTCGGTTATGGAATAATCTACCTTCAGAGATCCGTATGGCCCCCTCGCTGGGTATTTTTAAAAGCCAATTAAAAACTTGGCTATTCAGGCAGGCCTTCCCTCCGGGCACTATTTGATCTATTTTCTTTGTTTTTCCCATCTTGAATGATTATTTATTTTGGATATTGATGTTATTTTAATTGTTTAATTTCTCTGATGTACGCCGCCCAGAGTAGTCGAATGACTAGATGGGCGGGATATAAATATAACAAATAAATAAATAAATAAATAAATAAATAAATAAATAAATCACAGTTCTTAGCTATTTTGTGAAATATGGGTTTTTCTGACTGGAGTGGATAGTGGAATATGGTTCCTGGGGCTGTTTTGGGAGTTGCGGAAAGGGTTTCCTTTTGTGGGGGTAGGGATGAGTCTATTTCATTTGGCTGTGCAAGGCTCCCAAATTGCTATTCTAGGCTCCCACACACACATAATATTGATTTTCTGCCCAGAACAGATACTGAAATGTTTCTGAATTGGTTTTGAGGATGATTTGTGGCTTGCTGCTTCTGTTTCATCTAGTTACTCATGTCATTAATTTGATTTGATTATCCTACTCCGAAGTTGCTGTTCCAGGCCACTATGGTCCATTCAGGTAGGTTTTTGTGCAATATAGGATAATGAAAGAGTAATATTATTTGGATTTCAGGTCTAAAATATTGTTCTGATGTTTATCCATTGCTTCCCTCTTTTTTGGCATCAGTTTTTATTAAGAAGTCCCCATTCTGTTCTGTTCCATTCCAGCTTTTACCTAGTCCCGTGTTTTTTATTGTTATAATTGTTTTAATATTTGTGTTCTTAAATAATTTGTAAGCCACCTACAGGGAGAAAGGTGGAGAAAAATTAGATGAATAAATAAAAAGTTGTGGATGGAGACAGTAAATCCTTAAGGTAGTCACATACCAAGCTGTGGAAATCTTCAGAAGTCCAAAACAAAATTCTGAACAAGCTCAGAAGTAGGCTGGAAGCCCTGGTTAAAAATTAATTGCTAACCTGGGAACATCTTATTTCAAATAATCATGAAACAGCAGCAACAGAATGGTGAGATGAAGGCCTTTTTAAAAGAGGAAGTCTTACATGTTACACAGGAGACAGTGTATACTATGCTTTCAACCAAAATTCTGCAACGGCATTTGTCCCCAGACTTTGACAGCTTGATAACATCAAAACAACAAAAAGATGACAAATGCTTGGAATAATCCAGCCACCCTTTGTGTGATAGTGAACATAATTTCTCTTACAAAGGAGAGTCTCCAAAGGAAATGGACAGCAACTGCTGAGTGACTGAGAAACAAGGATGTTGTTCAGAAGCCACTAAGATAAGAAAGAGCATCTTCATATTCACAATATCCATTCCCTGCCCTGTAGATAATCTCTTTATTCATCCGGTGTCCTGGAAATTACATGATTTGTTACAGTTAAGCCCTTAATTACATTCTCACTGTTTCTAATTTATATGTATGAAATTATATAGCAAAATACTTTAAAGTTTTACACAACTGAAGTCTTCAATGTGAATTCTGCTACCCTTTACTCCCTTCATCAGCAAGCTTTGTTTCAGGGAGTATTGTGAGATACATGGTTTATTATTATTATTTTGAAGGGTCTTGACCAAGTTTGCTGAAATTGAAATCAACAAAAGTTGGGCCAGAATAAAAATGATGTAAAATAAAGAGAGAATAGAATGTACTAGAGGAGGGTTGGATGGAAAGTAGCTCAGAAAATACTGGTTGATCTCAGAGTCATCTGCAGGAGATCAGCAAGGTTTTTTTTGATAAAGACTGATGGAAAAGGATTTTTTTGTAGTTGAAGTTTTCAAGGAAAGTAAAAGAGTAATATTGTACCTTTTTTTACATCTCCAGACCTGTTACAAAATTCACCTTGCCCATGTTTCTGTATTGCTTTTTATTTTTTTTTGAAAATGCACAAAACCATGCATATTCCTTTGAAGTGAGAACAGCTGAGCATCTGTACAATTGAAAAATATACAGAATTACATTTTAGACAATAGGAAAAATGCATTTAATTCCTTAATTCTAAGTGCATAGTTGGCCAGTATTCTGCAGCAAGCATGGCTTCATGCCCTCTTTATGGTAGGCAGTTGTTCATTTGAAGGACTGCCAAAGAACATTCCTCCTTTTGAAGGTGTCCTTCATTTAAAGAGCTGTCCAGCAAAGGTGGAGGGGGAGTTCAGGGACCTCAGAAGTGTCTATGCACAGTCTGCAGGTGGACAGCAAACTTACCGGGAACACAAGTCATCTGGTCACTGTTTTCTCCACATGAGGGGGATTCATTGTAATTCCATGCAGTTTATAAAGATAATTTCTAATTGGGCATATGTATCAAATCTGGCATCTATAAATAGGCTGATGAAATTTTATGCAAACCTCAAAGTTTAAGTTAAAGAAAAAAAAGTCAAGTAGATCCTGCCAGTCTGAATTCAGTGAAGCCCTGTACTGTAAGAATGTTATGTCTAGAGATGGTCACAAACTGCCATTCTGCAGCTTGGCACAGTTCAGCAGTTTGACTGTACAACTTCTTTATTGGGCACCCCAGCTTCCCAGCCCTGCCTCCTCCAGCGGGTGCCCACTCAGAGGCAGCAGCCAGAGGAGGCAGGGCTGAGAAACTGCACTGCTGCATCTGAGTAGGTGCCCAGAGGAGGCAGGGCTAGGAAGTCAAGGGCACCCACAGAAGAAGCTGTCTGGCCGAACCATGCTGAACCATGGAACAGTGCTTCAAGCCCATCTCTAGTTATGTCCATTTGAAATGTAACATCCAGGGGCTTATTTGGGGAGCTTAATTTTGGGAGAATAAATTGTCCTAATTTAACAATCACTCTCTATATGCAGTATATCTACAAATACCAGAGGCAGGGGCCCTATAGATGCATAATGATGAACATTCTCTATGATAGCATTGCTTATGAACTTGCAGAGTCACTTGGTAGCTGTGATTGGTGAAAAGCAAAGCAAATTTAAAAAAATATTAATTAAAAACAAAGCCAAACAAAACCAGAACTCTTTGTTCTGGCTTTATTCAGCAAAGCAGTTTTCCTCCTCTTATGTGTGGGTGTCAATTAGTAGAATGGCTTTTTCCACATTAGCAGGTTAACCTCCCTGAAGGTAGGTGGGTTATATTCAGTGCTGCTATGCATAGAAAAACCTTGAAATCCACATGAGTTGAGGAGTGGAACATATCTGCATGTTTGCTCAGAATACAGTAGCTGTTAAAATACATCAAAATATCCCCACTTATTAACTTCAGTGATGGCTTTACTTTAATTTTACATAGCTGTTTATATGTTTTATTTATTGTTTTCAGTTTATATTATATTGTTAACCACCTTGGGCACAAAGAAGCAATCAAAAATGCATCTAGTGCTACCAAGGCTTTACTCTGATACCCAGAAGGAAGTCAAATTGGATGGGGACAATGCATTTCTGCTTTGCACTTTTTTTAGTATACTGCCTGCAGTGGCAGATACAGAACTTGGTCCTGCCTGCGGTACTGCATATGTACAAAAGATTAGAAGGGGTTAAGGTACCCTTCCTGTAGGTAGACTAGATGTAGTAAAACACGTATCTACCCAGTTCAAGGAAATGCGAAAAGAAAAGGCACCAGTGCAAAGTATTTTGGGAAAATATAATGGCCTAAATCCTGTTGGCAATCCAAACTAGAATTGACCCATTGAATCAACAGCTGAATGGTAACTCAGCACCTCTGTAAAGCTCACTGGTTCAATGGACAAAATCCTGCTGCATGGCATAAGCAAAAATGTAAGTTTCAGTCCTTTTCTAGATGGTAAATAAAAGTCCTGTCTGTGATTCGGGGAGGGGGGGGGGTTTCACACACCAAGCCAACATACTCACGCACACCTTGAGAATCGTGGCAAGTGTGCTTTATTTACTGGACAGGAACAGACCATAACTTACAACTTTGCTTACGTTATATAACATGATTTTGGCCGATGGGTTACTATAATTAAACTACCAATTGAATGCAGGCATCTGTCTGATAATATCTGGCAAATCCATCTGCCATGAACTTTTGGGAATTTAAATTCTGTGCACTAATGACAAGATACTGGTGCAGGCCTCATGAAGTGAGCCCTGATCCATGAAAGCTACCAATTACTATGATTTTTTTTAGTGGTCTATAAAGGTATCATCTGTTTCTGTATTCATCCTATATTTGTGCATATGATTTTTCCTGCCTATATGCAGACTTCTTAGAATATATCTCCTCTAGCATGTAAGAAACAAAGCCTCACCTTACTTTAACCAGCTAGGAGTTAAGTATAAATGTTCAACTTGATAAGTAGGAATTGCACTGTCTTAGGATAAATGGACCAAATCAAGGGCATTTGTGTGATTTGGGGATGAATATAGGGTGGAACAAGTAGCTATTGTTCTCCCATGGGAAGGACAGCCTCCACCCCATGGATCAGTCATGTTCAATCCATTGATTTATCATATTTTTTATAAGACATGCCATGATTCAAAAGCAATGAAGGGGAAATCAAAATAAGCAATATATTTGAGCTGGCACCCAAGGAAGAGGTTTCCCCATCCAGGGAAAAGGGGTTTTTCATGGACATCTGGAAACACATAAATACCAATTGAGTCCCCAACAAAGATTGGATCAGGATGTCAACAGAAGAGCACAGGGCATGGCAGGCACCAATCTACCTTTATAGATCGTATGTAATTGACTGCAATTTTATGTCCTGTTTGGTCTGTATCTGCTTATTTATTTATTTTAACAATATGTGCTGATACTGGTAGATTCTCTAGCAATATCTCTTTCACCATGTTGTTGCCTTGGGTTTGTCAGCCAACCTACTAAATATATTTTAAGTCTTTGGTAAGTCACTATGTTCACGGTTGAGACAAATTGCTCACACAAAAGCAAAGAACCTATCTAAGGTTTTTACTTTTTGAAAGTCCATCATTTTGTTGTTTTATGTTTTGGGTGATTGTACTAAACACCCGTCTTGGAAATGGGCAAATACTGTTCAAGAAGGAAAAAATGTTGCCCTCTCACCATGAAGCGAAGAGTTTCTGTGTTTTCTTGTTTAGTATATTAAAATGAAACAGGTTATATTTTACACCCTTAGCTTTCACCTGCTCCAAGACATTGAAAAATTATTTGTTAGCTCAGTAAAGGGTGTGTGTGTAGGATGACCTTCAGTGATAAAACTAGGGTTACCAAAAAAAAACCTTTAAATCACTTTAGATAGTGACTGCCCGCCTCTGGTTGCCAGGTTAATGGGAACAGAAGGACTTACTGGAGGACCCTGAGCTACATTGCAAATATTGAATACAGAGGCCAGATAAAAATAAATAAATAAATAAATAAATAAATAAATAAATAAATAAATCTATCTATCTATCTATCTATCTATCTATCTATCTATCTATCTATCTATCTATCTATCTATCTATCTATCTGCAAGAATTCTACCTTTAATGCACAATCTGCAAACTGAGTTTTCTTTCAAAACAAAAAACAAAACAAAAAAGCCCAAAACAAAACAATTATTATTTCTGAGGAGACATTGATGACTAATTGTTGCTCTTCTTCCAGGTAAAAACCAGACTAACTGCCAGGAATCCAATTACTCATTTTTCAAAGGACGAGGGCATACAGAGTCATCTTTGAAGAATCCCACACATCACTGAATCAGCAGAGAGCAGAAATAGTCACCCAAGTCAACCTTCTGTCACCAGCCATTCCCAATAGCATGGTCTGTATTTCTGTGCATCATAAAAATTGTTCCAGCTTGCAGTTGGAAAGGCTACAGAAAAGGACATCTAATATGATGAACAGATCAAGACACCTTATGAAGATAAGCAAAATCATTTCTGCTTATTAGTTTAGGGGAAAAATATGACTAGCAGAGGACATGAACGAAGTTTGCACAATTATGGACAAATACTTGGAGTGGAAAGATGATGTTATTCCTCCCCCTGTCTTCTTTAGGAAAGTATGGGTCATTTAATGAAATGATCTGGTGATAGGTGCAGGAAAGAGAAAAATGAAGTACTTCACACAGAGCACAGTTAACTTTAAGAAATACTGTAATTTAAGATGTGGCAGCAACTGTGAGTTTAGGTAGCCCTTATAAAACAGATCAGACAAATTACTGGAGGATAGGTGTATCAAGGCTATTAGCCATGATGACTGAACAGAAACTCCATCTTCAGAAGTAGGATACCACTCAAAACCAGCTGTTAGTGAGAAATAATAGAAATGGTTGTCGCCTTAATGGGCAACACCTCTTGGAAATGGAATACAGAGGCAGCTGAGCTTTGGGTCTGATTCCATAAGATTATTCTTATACTAACAGCTCAAGGTCATTTTTTTTTTTTGAGGGGGGGAAGGGTGCATTAGTTTATTTAATATTTATTTATTTATTTATTTATTTATTTATTGCATTTGTACCCCGCCCATCTAGTCAATTGACTAGTTAGGAAGTAAAATCTGGTTCTAGAAGCTTAACAAAGGAACTACAAGCCTGGGTAATTACTGTAATGTAATCTGTTTAGTAAATAGGTAAAAGCATGAACACCTCTTGTGGTCAGCTTTATATTTAATCTGCCTTTGAATTACTTTTATAAAATAAATTTCTTTGAAACGGTTTCAAATAGAAAACTGATTATATGTGCAGAACCCTTTACAATTATGCCTTAAGACTGAGAAAATGACAGGTAATTTTCACCAAACAACAAGCTTATCTTGTTAAGAAGAGAGAGGGTGTATTACATCTGTAGAAAGGTAATATATACAATGGAAAAGTACATGTGTCACAGTGCATGTCATGGAGAAGCCTCTGCCACAGTTGAACCTATGAAACATCATTTGAAACAATCAGTTTGAAACATTGTATCCACATGTACTGCAGTTTCCTGTTCTTTATAATCTGCATGCATAGGAACTTATCATCTTTGTTGTTATTTCAATTCAGTGTATATTCTTCTTAGGACTTCAATGCAACTTTAAAATTAAACTAAAATCTGCAATAAAAGCAAAAAAAATATATCAAGGAAATAAAATTTGGGGAGAAGGTTAAAAAAACAACATGCTATAGGCATTTCATCATTTTACTTTAATGCCCATGAAGGAGTCCCAGTGAGGATCAGGTTCAGGCCTACCCTTGTGCCTTCAACACCAGGGCACCACAAAGTTAATCCAAGCCACCCTTAGACATGGAAGGTACCAGGCATTATGTCAATCATGGAGACACAAACTATTGGGTCACTGATGGGGATCAAAGACTGAAAAGCAAAGGACACTGGCCTGTGAAGCTCTGGAGCCACAGAACCTTCTAGAAGTTTCAAGATAGATGAATCCCCAGATGGAGTGGGCCAGGGGGTAGAAGAGGAAGAGGGGTGAAGAGGATCTAAAAGGGACACAGCAAGAAGGGTGGAGTGCTGGCTGCCAGTTGGAGGCAGAGGTCCTCACTATCCAAAGATTGGCATGCCTGTCTCGAGGCCACAGTAAAAAATATGAATAGAACTAAGGTTTTGGGGACATGTCATGATACACAGAGGGAGGTTGAGGTAACTATTTCCCATCATTCTGGACTATGATCCTGCTTTGAGGAGGTAGAGAGAGTTCTGTTGGTTCATAACTTTAGTTCTGCCTTTATGACTGGACCTGTGAGACCTTTTGATGGCCCCTGTGGAGGACTTGGTGACATGCACAGTCCACATGAAATATGCAGGTTTTAGCTGACTTTGTGAAAACTAAACAATTGGACCTAACAGAGCTCCATGGAAAGGAATAGATCCAAAGAGAAAGAAACCAGCACTGAAAAGTTCCTGTTTCTTAGCAAGCAAACACAAAACCTCAATAGCACTGGGCTAAGTAACTCACAATGGCCAAAAAATGTGGACAGGTTCATATAAGGGGTAATGGTTTCCTACAGGCACCTGAATCCAGCACAGATTAAGCCTACTGTTTTAAACTCCTGGATATCCCTGTAAAATGTTAAATAACTGGACTGGGTTCTGGGGACATTTTTCCAACACATCCAAATGAAATCCTTTCAATTTTCTATCTCAAGACAGGATATTGTATTTTGAAAACATGCTTGATATTTGCTCAGTCTTCCATAGGAGGCATATTTGGGGTGGGGCCCACACTATTTGTGGGCCATATGTGAACTTCCATGCTGTGGGGGGGGGAGAGGGTTTGCCTCCCCTGAATACCCCTCAGAACAAATTCTCTTCCCCTTTTTTCATTAAAGAGGAGACACATGCTTCTATGATATTTCTGGGTAGGTTCTACTTTATTCTTTATTAATAATTCTTACAGGAGGCCCTCTGAAATTAATGGATTTTTAGTTGTTTCTGGATCACTTGCATTGTTTTCAGAACGTAAGTTGGGGCCCAACCCATATTTGTGAAGGCTGTCCTGTAATGAACTATTCTTATGTGCAAACCAAGGGTTGAGATTACAGTTGTCAGGTCATAAATTTGTATATCTGAAGCTACACACATATACCTTAGTTGCATATGTAAAAACATCAGTATATAAATAGTTCATTAAGCTCATGCTTAAGTGATGTTTGTTTGCCTGTGCATTCCACGTACACACATACACACACACAAAGAGAGAGAGAGAGATTAAATATGCCTCTTCTAAGAAATGTAGCCTGTGTGTTTATATTGTGTTTAGGAAATGTGTTGTCTGACAACATCCACCCCCTCAAAAGCACCTGGTTACTGTATTTCCCTTCTTTGGTTTAAAAGGAACCAGTGATTTGATGGAAACTGTTTCAGTTTCACTCAAATACCGTTTGAGCTTCTTTCAGTTTTCTGAAGTACAAATTGGTTCCTGCTTTGTGCTTTATTATTTTAAAGGCCTTGTGAAACACACAAAGCAAACTCAAAAGGGAAAAAAGAAGAAAGAGAATGCCCATCACATGAAAATAAGCACCTTGCATCAAGGAAGAAGACAGTTTCCTGTAGACTGCAGACTGAACTTTCATCATAGAAGTCACATTTTAGAAATGCATTTTTTGGAGGTTGGTTAAAAAGAATCTAGGTATCACAACTAACTCATAATAGATGCATAGTATTTTTTTTAAAAAAAACTGATTCTTTTAATTTACAGACAATTTCAAGTAGAGATAATAATAAAGGATAGCTTTCATAAACTGTTCAGTGAGGAATGCATTGGTGATAAATTTTTCCTTGTGCATTGAACTTATAGCAACAGCAATTAGAAATACAGCTTTAATACCATAGTATCTGAGACTGCAACATAAAACAGGGTGATGTGCTAGTGACGTGGTTATTTTTTATGACTCATGCAAAAATAATCTCTGACAAGGATTTTATGTTTGACTGAAAAATGTAGGGAAGCATCAGGATGTAAAATTAGCACTCAGAAATCAGAATTGATGACACCAAATACATCAAGAGGATGAAGCAGACAGACATATAATATCCCTTTCACACTTCTTGGTACACTAAATGATTTATGTAAGAATAATTATTTATCCTTGGTGCACCAAGAGGCTGCAGATTGACAACGCTGGCAAAAATGGGTTATCTCACACACCTGGGCCATCGTGTGTGGCATCAATTAAAATGAAAGCACTGCGAAAATGTTTATTTTCAATTTCACCATTGCCTATTATTTCTGAGGAAATTTCATAGTGAGAGGGAAAATGGCTTAGTCAGAGGAGATGCTCCTTAATTTCTAATGTGATGCTCAGTGATTCAAGTAGATGTATTATTATAAGGCAGCAACTGAATAGCCAGGATGATGGTTGTATGGAACACCAAACAAGATACCATTATCGTTCAAACCTGTTGTCCCCGGGATAGTGGTCCTAGGGGGATCTGGGAGAGACCATGTCTCCCTCTCGAATAACCTCCAATTTCAGCTTGGATTATCATCTTAGATATCAGATACAGAAATTCAGCCTTGGATCCTCAGCTCTTATGGAAAGGTCCATGTCTCTCACTGCTAAGAAGTCACAGTTCCAAGACTAGAAAATAGAAGTCTGCACATTTGAATTTTTTGAACTATACTTTGCTGCTTGAGAATTTGGGGCACTGGAGTCCAAAAACACAAATCTGCCTCACTCCTGCCACTCTTGCAGTGGAGAGAGAGAAGAGGGCAGTCCATCAGCAAAGCCCTCTCAGCAACTCCTGACTTCTCTAAACCACAACCCAACTCAGGTGGAAAATATGTGTCTAGAGCTGGCACACAATGTTTCCTTCCTGGTTCTTGTATTTAAAGAGAAGGAAGACAAACAGGCTCCTTCTCCTGCTCTCCTGCTGTGCTAGTATGAGCCTGGAAAGGTTTTGGTTGTGTCAGAAGTTCCATTGTTGAGTTCTGAATCCTCTGTTTTCAGCCTTACTATGGATTGCTACTAAGGATAGACTTTCCAGAGATAGGATAAAAACCTATATTGCATGCAAATAATATAAATTTTGGAAGTCAGTTCTCCACCTCCTTATCCTTTATGGATAGTTCAGTGGTTTAGGTACCTGGCTGTGGAGTCAGAGGTGGGGAGATCGATTCCCGACTGTTCCTCCTTGACAGAGGCTGGCCTCAATGATTCATGGGGTCCCTTCCAGCTCTGCAGTTCTAAGATTATTATATTTGCTTAATATTTTACCACAAAGCCATTTTGAGCAGAATCTCAGGTGAGTTTAGCTTTCAGATGCATGAATGAATGAACAGAATTTTGAACTGATACAGAGATGTAGCATTTTGTCATATGTATATATAACTGTGAAGGTTATGATCCTGCCTCATTTTTCCCCAGTACCTATAAATAAAGCATTTCAACACTGTTTCCGAGTCCCAGTTAGATGTAATCTGGGAGGAAAAGCAAGCCAATCTGGGAAAACTGTTAGGGAACAAAAGGGCTGTTGTGTTCAATTTGTGGTACTCAATTATCATCACAAACTGCAGATCCTCTGAGATGTATAAATAAAAAATGGGAAAGAGATCTGTATTCAACAATTATATGTGATCAGTACAAATTGCCCTCCAGTACTGGAACTAAAGATGCTGTGGTATCAAACATGAAATAAAATTGATGTAGTTGTTTTAAATTAGTATGCAAGAAAAAAAATCATCTAAATATATGTTGGAACTGATACTGTGAAGTATTCCAGTTGCATGTAAATATAGGTAAAACAGACAGGCAATCTTGAAATCAATTATCAATATGAGGAGAAATATAGTGAGTTTGATTGATCTATAGATTCTTTGATGTTAGCACTGGAGTTATTTGAAACCTGTGTTATTTGTGGCAGCCTTTCATAACTCGTGAGATCATAGAATCATAGAATCACAGAGTTGGAAGAGACCACAGGGGCCATCAAGTCGAACCCCCCGCCATGCAAGAACTCCATCAAAGCACTCCCGACAGATGGCCATCCAGCCTCTGCTTAAAAACCTCCAAAGAAGGAGACTCCACCACACTCCGAGGCAGCATATTCCACTGCCAACCAGCTCTGACTGTCAGGAAGTTCCTCCTGAGATTCAGGTGGAATCTCTTTTTCTGTAGTTTGAAACCATTGCTCCTTGTCCTAGTGTCTGGAGCCCTGGAAAACAAACCTGTCCCTTCTTCAACATGACATCCCTTCCAATATTTAAACATGGCTATCGTGTCCCCTCTTAACCTTCTTTTTGTAAGGCTAAACATTCCCAGCTCCCTAAGCCGCTCCTCATAGGACATGGCTTCCAGACCTTTGACCATTTTGGTCACCCTCCTCTGGACACGTTCCAGGTTGTCAACATCCTTCTTGAATTGAGGTGCCCAGAACTGGACACAATACTCCAGGTGAGGTCTGACCAAAGCAGAATAGAGTGGTACTATCACTTCCCTTGATCTAGACACTACACTCCTATTGATGCAACCAAGAATTGCATTGGTTTTCTTGGCAGCCGCATCACACTGCTGACTCATGTTCAGTTTCTGGTCTACCAAGACTCCTAGATCCCTTTCACAGGTACTGTTTTCTATCCAGGTGTCTTCCATCCTATATCTGTGCAGTTCATTTTTTCTGCCTAGGTGTAGGACCTTACATTTCTCTTTTTTGAAATTCATATTGTTAGTTTTGGCCTAGGGCTCTAATCTGTCAAGGTCATTTTGAATGTTAATCCTGTCCTCTAGGGAATTAGCAACCCCTCCCAATTTGGTATCATCTGCAAATTTAATCAGCATACTCTCTATTCCTTTATCCAAGTCATTGATAAAGATGTTGAATAGCACAGGGCCCAGAACAGAACCCTGAGGCACCCCACTAGTTACCTCTCTCCAGGATGAAGAGAAGCCATTGGTGAGCACCCTTTGGGTTCAGTCAGTCAACCAATTATAAACCCACCAAACAGTGGCACTATCTAGCCCACATTTTACTAGCTTCCTTGCAAGAATATCATGGGAACTTTGTCAAAGGCCTTACTGAAATCAAGATATGCTACATCCACAGTGTTCCCTTCATCTATCAAGCCTGTAACTCAAAAAAAAAGAGCTCAGATGCTTATGTTCACCTAGCCATGGCTTTTCTGCTCAGACATCAATTACATTGATAATTTTAAAATACCATCAGAACATTCGGAGACAGAATCTTTTGAACCTTAAGCAAGATGATATGTTTAGCACATTTTAAAATGAGGAGCTTCCTTGAGTGGTGAAACACATTTTTCATAGCTTTTAATTTCATTTAATTTGCTTTGTGCTGTGTTGGTCACTGGAAGGTAAATAGCAGGGTTAATTTGTAAGTCTATTTTTTTGAAGTATGGTTCTTTGTTTGGAAGGGGAAGCAGGATAATCTCAGTGAATACAGATCTACTTAACATCATGGAAAGAAGAAAGGATAGCTCAGTGCTTAGGTCTCTGGCTGTGGAGCCAGAAGTTGGGAGTTCAATTCCCCACTGTGCTTTCTTGACATTGGCTGGACTTGATGATCCATAGGGTCTTTTCCAGCTCTGCAGTCCAAAGAATTCCTTGGATTTTATGGTGGATCCATCAGGTACAACCTCTCTAGCCTGGCTCCTTTGTTTCTCCTTTCTTTCGAAGCACAGCAGACTTCTGAAGGCCCAAGAATTATTTCCAACCATACTCTCCGCAAATATGTGCTTATTTTAGTCAAGATTTAACATGCACATTATAGGAAGACACCAATATTCCCACAGAGCTTTGTAGAACATCTGGGATTTAGCCAAGATGACAAAGCTAACTAACTTGTGGAGATTCTGAAGCAGTTAATTAGAGGAAAATCTGTTTGACACTAAATAGGAACTCTGTAATTGTGTAGGCTTCTTTATTTTCAGGAAATTATGATGGATATATTTACTATATTGTTTGTAGGAAAGATTTTAATTGATTGCATTGTGTAAGTCTGCTTTTCCTGTCTATTTTAATTCCTAAATTTCACGCTGCACCTAGGAGTGCATTTTATTTAAATTTCAGGATTGAAATGTAGATTTGTCTTTAATGATGCAAAATTATTAGTATAGTTTTTTTTAAAGGAATATTCTCTCCTTTTCTAGATCAGGATCCTGTACAGCATCCAATACTTTCACAGGATATTTCTGGCAGCAGAAGTATTACATCTAGTCACAGCATGTGGAGGAGAACGTTGTACCTATGTGCCATGTAACAGCTTTTCAATAAAAGAGGTGGCAACCCTGATAAAGAAGGTTGAACACATGGGAATTCCAACCTTGTGGAGTTATGCATTGACACCTTTGGGCTAGTTGGAGAGATGGACAAATGGATCATGGAGTCAGAATGAGAGTAATGGAGTTGGAAGCAGCCTGAAAGGCCATCAAGAACAATCCCCTGCTCAGTGCAGAAATCCCAGTCAAAGTATATCTGACAGATAGCTGTCTAACTTTCTCTTGAATGCCTCCAGTGTTTGAGTGCTAATGAATGGATTAATTCATCAGGGTTTTTTATATGTAGTTGTGTTTTTTTTCATTTGTTTTTATTTTGCATTGAATCTTGAGTTATTTTCTTATTTGGTACAACAAAATTGAGAAATTATGGAAGATTCTTTACACACACACACACACACACACACACACACACCACTCCTAAGTATTATGAGTTTCTTCCTAATTGTGATTTTGTACAGCCTGAGAACTAGGAATACTAGAGGCAGTGCCATTTCACTTAGATGTCCTCAAGGGTCTGGGCTTCTTCACACCAGAAACCTTGCATTCCCTGGAGCCTGCTTGCTGATGCAGGCAGAACATCACATAGGGAGAAGCAATTGAGTTACAGTTTCAGAGTTTTGGATTGTTGCCTGTAAGTCTATCCATTCCTTAGCAAAAGAGATGGCCCTAAGAGTAAAGCTATCAGATATGATTATTTTGAAAATTCCTTCCTCCCTTCCTTCCTTCCTTCCTTCCTTCCTTCCTTCCTTCCTTCCTTCCTTCCTTCCTTCCTTCCTTCCTTCCTTCCTTCCTTCCTTCCTTCCATTTCATTTCATTTCATTTCATTTCTATCTCACCTCTTTCCAAATTACAAGCAGAAAATTCACTGAACAGCAATCCCATATGAGTGGATTAAGGCTACAGACAAATCCGCACATTACATGTTCTGGAAACAGTTATAAAATTCTCTTCGTTTTTCAGACAATGTAAGCAGGGAACTAATATGTTGGAACTGATGTGTGTGTTTTAACCTAGTAATACTGCAACACCATCACTGCACAGGATTCACCTCACTTTGTCTTCTGAGGCTACCCTTTTTGTTTTCAATTCCTGATTGTTGATTTCACATAAGGAGTGTAATATATTCAGGTGTTGCAGCAAGTTGTCCTCAACTATGCTTATGCAAACTATATGCAAATCAGCAGCAGAGCTTTGATTTACTCAAAGGAAGGACATTCGCCAAATGTATTGATTTCCCCAGTTTTAGATCCTCTGGATAATCTATAACAGTGAAACATGACTTGGATTTTATGTAGAGGCACTTAGGAGTAGAAGGAACTGTGTACCTGCCTTTTACTTGCATCTTGTGCTCCTTCCTTTATAGCTCCACAAGTCAGCCAGTAACCTTGGAAGTGAATCAAGTAATGCCAAAAGCAAAGCAAAGATGCTGAAAGGAAAGCGTAAATAGGAGAAGCTGATGAGGGATGAATCATTCCCCTCTTCTGCGACAGTTGCTACCTGAAGAAGCAGGTTTTTATGTCTTCATATATTACACCTGATTTTTATTCTTCCACATGTGCAAACGGTACTTGCTATTTGGTTATGGCATGCCAGCAGGATTATGACAATTGTGCTGATAAATGGCATGGACCCAGCAGGCACATATTTGTACCTGGCAATTACACCCTCAGCGCAAGACTCCGGAGTGAGGCAGGTTGATGACTTTGTGGTGAGGGTGGTGAATGAGCTCCAGGTTTTAATCCAAATGTACAGGAGCTAAACCCTATAAATTCAGAACCTTGGATAGCTCTTGTAAAGCTTGGACTAAATTTTATATCAGATTCACCAGCCCAACTCATCCTATGATATTCACTACTGCAGAGCATATGTAACTGATCTTCAATGTTTTTTGGGAGGTGTTGAGGCTGTATACTATGCTTCTTCCATATGTCTAACCCTCTGCCATGCATTCAAAGAGTATAGCCAGCAGAATCTGGGTCAGTGTATGGTGGTGATGGGAAATGTTTAATCAGGGTCTATCCTCTCTCTAGTACGGGATGAACAAACCCAATGTATATAGAAACCATGCATGTATTATTTTTATTTTTGTAATAAAAACTGTTTTATTCTCCAATGTGTAGAAAGATCCCACTCACTGAGTCCATTCATGTAACCTCTAACTGCAACCTCCTGCACAGAATTAAACCTAAATACTTGGAGAGGGGAGGATGAAGGATGGCAGTACGGTGTAATAATTCAGGTGTTGGATATAGACCAAAAATAGATCTTCTGCTTCAATCGATGGTTGGACTCAGTGACCTGTAAGGTCTGTTACAGCTCTACAGTTCTCTGCACCTGTGATTCCATGAAAGCCTGGCTTCAATGCCCTTCTCAGCCTTGGAAACTCACTGGGTGACCTTAAGCCAGACACTTTCTCTTAGTCAAACTCCAATCACAGGATTATTGTGAGAAAAAAGGGAAGAGGGAAGTCATGTTTGCCTAATGATTGTAAAAGTCACTGTTTTGGACCACAGAAATCCCTGGCCATCAAACCAACTTCTAGGGAATTCTGGGAGATGTCATTCAAAATTGGTATAATCTCTGTTTCTGCCACTCTGTCTCTAAATCCTAGTTGTGTTGTTCTGATAGCTTCATTTACAGACACATGTTCCCAGAGTATGCAGAGGTGAGAATATACACAGTTTCTCAGAATCAGTTGCAGAACTACTGATGCAAACATTTCATGCCTTGCGACACCAAGAATAAATACACACTGGCTGAGTTCCTGTTGCTTAGCGTAGTACATTGCACTAGAGTAGGCCTATTTAATCAGTGTGTATCTCTGGAATCAACTCCTCTGCAAGTTCCATTGATTGTTATTTCAGGACCTGCCTGATTATACCCTGGACCTTTTGAGGTCAGCATTATGGTTAACTTTTCTCTTCTACTGTTCTGCTTATGCAACCATATCAAATTGAGGTTACATTTTAAAGTTACTATGTGAACTTCTGATGGCAAGTACAACTTGTCATTCAGCCTAACCTTGTTTTTTGCACCCTTCTCCACGCATGCCTATTCATAACTGTGTCCCAGTTACAGGGTGAATGTTGCTATTATTAAACCAAGCCAAATTAAATTTCAATTAAATGGTGCCCCATTAAACCTAGAAGATTTAAACAAGTCAGATGAAATTAATTAAATGAAACCAAATGAACAGGAGTTAGAATAATGCAGAACTTCCTTGTAAAGTATTCAGACTGCAAATATGACTGTATATTGCAGAAATTGAGTTTGATCTAATGGGAGAGTGGAAAGCCATTTGATAGCTCAGTTCTACGGTGCAGGGTGCAACCCCACTGTGTTGACTGAATATGCATAATTTAGAGAGTGGTCTGATCCCCTCTCCAATTATTAATGTTCTTCTGATTTAGAAGCATTTGCCAAAATCAAACCATTTCTGGTTCATTAAAAGCAGGCCATTTCAGAATTTTACATGATGGATGTTCTTCTCTACAAAAATGACCTGCAAAGAAATGTTGGCCATAGAGCTATTAAGAATCCCAGTACAATGATTCTTAAATTTAGGTTTTTGGTTTTTTTAAGGATTCAAAAGACTTGATGACAGTAGCATTTTTGCACCTGCCAAGGTGCATTCTAAAAAAGAAACAGAGCTCGCCTTTAGAAATTGCATTTTCACAAGGTTTAGGGAAGAAATAAAGTATGTGCAAAACACTGTGCATCTTTTAAAATGCACAGGTATGTGTGCAGAAAAATGATACACACAAACATACTGTCATCAGTGGGAGAAATTTGCATCACTTAGTAAATGAATAAATAGATATGCATGCTAGGAATACTATGCAAAAATGTACAAATTCAATAGTAAGAGGGAGGAAAGCAGTTCAGTAAAATGCAAGGTTGTGAAGAAACTACAGGTGGGCTTTAGAAAACACAGTGAAATGAAAACTGAGACGTTTTTACCTCTCTATCATCAACCATGTTCCAAGGTTATCTGATTAGAAAAAAAATTATGGCATTCAGTTTCTGGCATGCCTTCATACAGGAGACTTCCCTAACATCAAAATTCATATCTTCGTAGCATGACACCAGATAGTTTTATGCAGCTACATCTTCTACAACGTTATTGAATGCTGGCTTTATGTAGAGACGTGTGGATTTTTTTTTACTTTCCTCCACCTGCGCTTCCTGGACTGATGGTTGACTAAATTGAATTTAAATGAAATTTTTGACTAAAATCCACAAACCATACCTTTCCAGATGGCTGCCAATGTGTCTGAAACTTGCTGATGGAAAAGTGTGCTTAAAAGATCTGTGCATTTCAAATGTCTACAAAGCACTATATAAACATCTTTAGTTAATACAGAGAGGATGCCAGTGAACAATGTGTTTAATTTTTAAATGGGGTGGAGTGTGCCATTTTAAAAGATGAGCAGAAGAGGGTATCCTGTAGACCATTTTGACCACTGCCATTGGTGTTGTCAACATTCAGGCTGCCCTTTGCTATGTAAAGCTTGGCATCCTTTTTCTTACTGGCAATGCAGGCCAGATATTTTGCAGTAATATTGGGCCATTCCCTGGATTTTGAATCATGGGTACAGAAGCACAATATCCCATAGTTCATAAACTAGAGGGTTTTTTTTTTTTTTGAAGAATTGAATTAATATGAGGAAAAACATATTGAAAATGTGGTTTTGCTTCTGCTAATCTGATACCATGATTAGAACCTTCTATGTCCCTCCTAAAAAGATTTTGATTAGAAAGAAAAGAAAAGGTTCTGTGTAAGCTATTCCCCAGGTGGAAGCTCACAAGATTGTCCACAAATCTACATTCCACTCTGACAGTCTGAGGGCTCAACAAAATGCTCTCAGTGCAATCCTGAGTCAGATATGCACCAGTGATAGAAGATTAGGATTAGGCACAAGATCCTTGTCATCAGAAATCCCTTTCTGCCATCTCTGCTCAAAGATTTTCCAACAGAGCTATCTGCTGGATGTATTGCTGTGCTATGTAAGTTCTGCTGGAGGAAGAGCAGAGGTGGGAGAGACTAAGATGGGAGACGGTTGGCTTCAGCACACCTTAGCCTTCTGTCAGCTCAGATAGCCTTTTATCATCTTGGCTAGATGGGATTACCTTCTATGTTAAAATTGCAGCATGAAGTCCAAGTTTTCTGTCATAGGGCTTGATGACACCTGCCAAAAAACCCCAGTTATACCACTTTGGCCATTATTTGTTCCATAATTTTCTGTTCACATGATACATGGCCAACATAGATTCATTTGCTCCGGCAATCAGTTTATTTCCCTTCACCAGGAGGGTTGTTTTAAATTGTACCACTGATGTATCCTTTTGCTCCTTATTGTTTCAGAGTGTGCGAACCTTGCTGTTGATTTATTTCCTTTGTGAAGGGTCAGGTTTCTGGGTGCTGTGGCCACTTTACGGCCACTGCGATTGTACCCTTCTTTATTTTTTTTAAAGGGATATCGATAAATCAATAAATAGTAACAGCTACTTCTTCCACCATAGTGATGAAACCAACATGAATACATTGCTCAGAAGGAGACAGCCTTCCCCTTTCCTTGTGGATGAAAGAGGGCTTGAGATTTCCTGCTTTTTAACGAAAGGAGTGTTGCATTTTTAAAACCCTGCTCTTCACAATACTCTGCAAGTTTTATAAAACCTGGTTTCTCCTCCTGATGCTGTTCAAAAGGGAAAAGAAAAATGAAAGGGAAGAACTAGAGGGAGAGATAAGGAAAACAGGAAGAGTGAGTAAAGGAGGGAAGGGAAATGGGGAGTAGGAAAGAAAGTTCATACTGCTTCATCAATGTATCACCTTTGGTAATGTTAAAAAAAAGACAAGTGGGGGCTGATTGCCCCAATAAACAGTAGAGAAAATGAACTGATACAAAATTAAAGAGCAGTGTATCCTGCTATAATGGTTCTAATAAAAAGAAATTAATCAATACAGTTAAAACAATATAAACACTCCCACTGATATATATACCACCTGACCACAGAAAAAACATATTGGTACAACAGAGATATGGAAAGAGTCAGTATAATTGGGGTTCTTTTGTCACATGTGATCGAGCCTTTGCATACACTAAAGAAAATCCAGATTGTGACCATTGCCTGGGCAGGAGATAGGAACCTCTCAGCCCACCTGGGTTTTATTTCAAATTCCTTCCATGCAAGTCTTACAGTAGGAGATTTTTCTCCCTGAGTGATGAGTATCAATCACATCTTCATAACTGGTGGAAGAATGTGGAAGAGCCAGCCCAAATATTTGCTAGAAAAAAAAACAACTGCTTCAGGCAGCAGATTTGGAATATGATAAAAACTTGGCACGTTCTTACTCACTTCTTGCTGGTAATTGTATTTTTACCACCAGAGAAAATGGAGGTGGGTTTGTGGGGTTTTCTTCCATGTGAGCCAAATTAAGGTGCTTAACTTTTGGGTATAATGCACCTCAACACAGGATAATAGAAGGATGAATTCAGGAATGAAAACATCTTGGCCTTGTAAATTGATTCTCATGGAAAGGTATCTCTTCCAAGATTATGTGTGGCTGTATCTTATATATTCACACACCACATCACTGAAATATTGGAAGTGAAACAGGAAAAATTGTGCATTGGGTGAACATGGGTGTGCAATATAAAGACAACTAAAATAAGTGTACGGACAAGGTTAATAAGCTGCCTTTGTTGTGGCCTCCCATATGAGTTAGCACATTAATACATAGAAACTCATCACATGAAACTGTAACCATCAAGTGATGTATGTCCATGGGTCAATCAGCTGAAAACTGTCAATTAAATGTATTTAGAAAAAGATTTATCTCTCTGTGTGTGTGTTTTAAATTAAAGCCAAGGGGGCTTAAGGAGGCATTTATGCTGATGTAAAATAATTTACTGGCTTATATTTGGGTGGACATCTGCATTTTCTTTTCTTTCTTTTTTTGAATGAACCAGTAGTATTCCTGTCTGGCTCTTCTGCTCCCCATTCACTTAAAAAACAAAAACAGTATAATCTTGGAATGAAACAGATCACTCTAAACATGACTTTGTGCATTCAGTCTCATTGCACTGCTGGTAGCTCGCACCTTAATTGTGTGCAAGGACTGAACTGGTGCCAGTTCTGGTTGCAGTCTCATTAGCATATTCATAAGTCACGGCCTCATGCAGGTGCCAGAATGCTGAGAAATGTTTTGTGACTGCTCAGCTCAGCTATACAAGAAACTCCTAAATAACCCTGTTCTGGTTTTCTTTTCTCCTTCTCCTCTCTCCCCCCACCTTCTTTTTTTCAAGCCACTATGCATTGTACAACAAAACTCTTTTACGGTTGGGAAGTGAACACTAAGCTAGGCTTTTTTGGAGGATGTGTTGAGGAAATGACCTGCCATCTCCTCTGCACACTCCCCCCTCCCCGGGAGCCCCAATACTCATGTTTTGGGGCAGAGAGACTAAAGAGTTCACTAGCAAGCCCAGATCAATGAAGTGTTCCTTGTTATCAGGCCTATGCCAAATCTGCCTCTGCAGTGTGTGTGTGTATGTGTGTGTTGTGCTCTCACACTTGATTGCTTTCTTGCTAACAGGATGTGGATGAATCAGATACACACCAAGTGGGATTGTCTGATTGCTACCAGATTAGACAAATGCAGATCAGAAACTATGGATGACAATAGTTGGAGAGGGGAAATGAGCTTCCCTTTAATAACTTCAAACAAGCAAATGCCCTTAGTGACTCTAATAAATGCAAACAAATTCATGAGATCAGCCAGTTAGTAGTGCCAGGATCTGTCTGGAACAATCTCACCCTTTGGTTTAGATTGGAAAAGGATAAGGCTTCTGGGGGGGGGGGGGGGAATCAGGAATACTGCTGTACAAAAGACATGGGCTCAAATAATGCTTTAAAGCTAGACAGACAGACAGACATAAACACACAGGCATGATGAGAATTATTACTTAGTCTGTGTTTTCTCAACAAAACAGTCTAATTCTCACTTCTGGGATTAATACACAGATCAAATACTAGCTATCCTTCTGATTGTTTATTGCTCTTCTTATTTCAATGCAAATTGCATAGAAGCATAAACACAAGTTCTGTGCACTTAAAAAAAGAGGGAAGAGTGATGCAGGGCTGGGAAGCTCATTCTCCTACTAGTTGCGAACAGTCTTACAACTAATCACATAATGGGGAGCCTGTCCAATGGGGAGGAGTGGAACACTTACATGACTGCCCTTCCACTCTGCATTTCTTCAAGAGGGTCCTGGCCAAAGAATATGTTTACACACAAAAGAAGACTGCATTCAGAATAATTGAACAGTTAACTCATCATTTCTTCTCCTTTCTTGTCAATAAATAAGGCATGAGATTAGAAAAATCATACTCTCAAGGCCTACCAATAGAGCAAATGTTGATAATGATGACAGTGATTCTACTATTGCAGGTGTAGATCTCTGGTATCATTTGGAAAAGCTTCAGATGAATCCTGATTGCAACTTACCTTCACACTACTGTGCTAGTAGTCTTAGATGCTGCAGAGGTTCCCAAACTTCTTGGCCTCACCCTCCTCCTTGGACTTTCGAGAAAATGGCATACCTCCCTACCTTTCCTTGACATTCTTTTTCTTGCCTTTGTTTTGAAAGAGCTCCTGAAATGGATTGCAGGATGGGTTTTTCACATAAAGTTGAATGAGTCTCCGAAGCCACAAGGGAGCTTAAAAGCTGAAGGCCCAACTTTTCAGGCAGACTTCTAACAATCATGATTGAGTCCCTGAATGCCATTTTTAAGTTCAGATAGTTTTTAATGTTTATCTGCTTTTAATTATTCAATTTGTTTTAATTAGTGGATAACTTAATTGGTTTTTGTTAATGTTCAACTTATTATGATTTTAATTCATTTTTCTTTTTACTATTGTGAGCCACCTTGGATCCCCTTTTCGGGAGAAAGGTGCCTTATAAAACAACAAACAAACAAACAAATGAAAAGGCATAGGATGGGAGAGATTAGGATTGGATGGAGGTTGCTCCTATGGAACTTAATATTCAACAGATATGTCTCAAAGTTTCATCTGACGACACAGGTCCCTGAGAAAACATCAACAGTTTGATTTAGGAAAGAAGAAGCAGGTACAGAAATGTATGTTTCTTTGTTGTTGTTGTTGTACGCCACCCAGAGTAGCAATCTTGACATGCATAAATAAATAAACAAACAAACAAACAAATAAATAAATAAATAAATAAATAAATAAATAAATAAATAAATAAATAAATATTCATGCAGGGGGATCAGATCTCATCTTCCTGCTTGTCCTCTTCACCATTTTGTCTTCTATCACTTCTTGGCTTGCCTGTTACACACAATAGTACACAGGCCATGCTGGTTGGTGGATTCTGGAGCTTAAAGTCCAAAAAATAGAGAGAGGAAATTTTCCAAGCTCTGGTGGTGATACAACAGGTAAAGGGAGGTAAAGGAATCTCTCTACTGGGATAGCAAGGTAGGCTTACTCCCACATACTGTAAGTGTGTATAAGATAGCAACTTTAGCTCTTCCAATTTCAGCCCATCCTCACCTGCCACATATTTCCATGTCGCAGGAGGGTGCTCTCAAGGGAGACAAATCAACCACCAAGGAACCTATGTTGCTTAGCCCAATAGTGGTGGGAAGGACAGGAGGAGGAACAGAAAAGAACATAGCTCCTCCTATTCCAATCATCCCAGGACTAAGATAGGAAAGGGGAAGCGAAGACAAGTGGTAGTGGTAGGTGGTGAATAGTAGCAGTAGGTAACCCTTGCATGCACAATCTTCCTCCCACAACCTGTGGAGGTGACATGTGCTTCATCAAAGGCCAGATCTTTCCAGAATCCCCTGTTCCTTCAGAGAAGAGGCAGCCTCAAAGAGCATCTCTAGAGGGGGTGGGAGGGCAATGCATACTGTGCACATCATCAGGGTGACACTCTCTTGTGCTTACTGCCATTCACAAAGTGACACCAAGCAAGGGGAAATTCCAGAAGTGGACTCCTTTTTTCATCAGTTAACCACTTCTCACCCAAACACAAAGCAATTGTCAGGGCCGTTTGCTGTTTTTCAACAAGTGTGAGAAGAAGAGGGTATCCTGTAGACCTACTTGACTGCTGCCATTGTTGTTCAAGCTTTGCTATGTAAAGCCATCCTTTTTTCTTGCTGGCAATGTGGACATGATATTGTGCAGCAACATCAGACCATTTCCTAATGTTTTGAATCATGGGTACAGAAGTACAACATCCCACATTCATAAACAAGTGGCTTTTTGAAGAACTGATTTTTTGGGCTTTTTAAATCAGTTATAGTTACACTAACACAAATTACAACTGAAACTTACTCATATAGAATTATCCAGTACTAGAGGATCCCAAAAGATGAGCACATGATCTGTACTATGATTGCTGGGCGAGGACAGAAGCAAGAACAGCTGTGATGTGGCCCCTCTTTTTAGAATTGCCTTCTAAAATGTTGATTTGCTCTACTGCACTATATTTAATGCTCCTGTGCAGCAATAATCATTACTCCTGTGTAGCAATAACTATTAGTATGCATTCATCACATTCTAGATTATTGTATTCAACTGAAATCAGTGTTGAGGTTTAGTCATTAGGAACTTTCATTAGATCATTTAAGACTGATATGTTTCAGCCAAGAATCAAGAGGGAAAAAATTTAGGTTTCCAACTGTGCAGCCTGATTCTATGCAGGCTTACCTATAATTAAACCCTATTGAGATCATAGTGGTGTTTCTGGTCAAGTAATTAAGGATTGTCTCCTTAAGCTTTGAACCAAAGTAGAGGATATCATAGATTCATAGAATCATGGAGTTCGAAGGGGCCTATAAGGCCATGGAATCCAACCCCCTTCTCAAAGCAGGAATCCAAATCAAAGTATATCTTATAGATGGTCATATAATTTTCTCTTGAATGGCTCCAGTTTTGGAGCACTCACCACCTCCAAAGGTAATTATTTCCATTGTTGTATTGCTTTAAAAGTTGCATGTTTTTCCTGATATTCAAATGAAATCTGTCTTCCTGAAACTTGAACCCATAATTATGTGTTCTGTACTCTGGAACGACTGAACAGACCGTTCCCCTCCTCTGTACGACAATATTTCAAGTATTTGAAAAGTGCTATCTTATCTCGCCTCAGTCTTCTTTTCTAAAGGCTATACATGTCCAGTACTTTCAGTCTTTCCTCATAGGGCTTGGTTTCCATTCTTCTGATCATCCTTGTTGCCCTCCTCTGAACTTATTCCAGTTTGACTGCATCTTTATTAAAGTGTGGTGTCCAGAACTGGACACTTTACTCAAGATGAGAGATACTATGTAGAATATTAAAATACTGTCTGTAGGATCCATTTGCAGTGGAAAAGATGAAATGAACTAATAGGAAAATATGCAAGCCAGTTGAACTGGAGACCATTGATATAATATAGAACAGTCTTTCTATGTTTACTTAAAAGCAGGAGTCACTGGGTGCATTAGGACCTCACCTCATTTCTGTGTGCGTAAAGTTGCAATCTGATGCAGTCCATCCCTTATTTGCATATATAATCCCTTGCTAAGAGTCATTCAGCAATTGTCCAAGGTCACTTGGAGATCAATTCAAATAGCAGCAATTTGTGAAAAAGAGCCCACAGAACAACAGAAGAAATGACAGGAACTCATGATAACCCTGGAAAATACAGAGTGTGCAGGAAAAAAAAACTATTGAAGAGGGGAGGGAGTGAAAGATAACATAAAGAACAATTGCACCTGGGCAGGCTTGGCTAATATGTGTGGCATATCTGCAATGCACAAGGTCACATTGGCTATATCTGAACTGTGGAATGGGGGTGGGGGTGAACAGCTCTTTGAAAATGTCATCAATGTATTATGTATAAAATGAATCTGTATTTCATTTCAAAGTCAGCCATGCCTGTCTTCTTTTGTCTGTGTGCTTTTCTTTATCAACAAAGCAGATTCTTTTCGTTAGGCATGGAAATACAATTTCCATTTCTTCCCCAGGTCTTTGTTGTTATTATTATTATTAAAGAAGGGCACCCTGCTAGGAAGTCACAAGGTCCTGCTGGCATAAAGTTCAAGTATGCGATTGCCTTTTAGAAATGCATGTCTGTACTATAGAGATACAGAGGGAGCACTCCTGGGTATGAGAATGGGCAGTCAAAATAGTATCATGAAGAGAGTCCTCTAGTGGCTGGTAAAGAGTGTGGTCCCAGTTCCTGTATTACCCATTCCAGCTCTAAACTTTGTTGCCAGTGTGGTATGGATTAACCACAGGAACTGCAGTGTAAAATGTCCCCATTTAGTATTTCAACTGGCCTTGATGTCCTATAGGATACTTCAACAAACAGACAGCAATTTAAGGCTGCAGAGCATGTTCCATCCTAATTAGACTATATTATTATTCAAAAATACCAGGCACAGCCAATCAAAATTATTAAAAAATTGACTAGCATTGCATAACAAGTTCTAAACCAAAAACCTTTGCCTGTCCATCCCGGAGTGATGAGACGCGACACAGGAGGTGGGTTAAAATATGGGCCACACTTTATTAAAACATTAAACATATTAACAAAACATCCCCTTTCACAAGGGGCCTAAAGTAGGGCAGAATCATGCTCTATGCCCGGGGCCGGCCTTGCCCCAGATGTAGGCTTTAACTGGCTGAGTTCCAGTAATCTCTGGAAGCCTCTCAAGGATGCAAGCCAAACGAGACTCCTGATTCAAGATGATCTGCACCCCAGGGGACCCCTGCCTCCTCCCCATCCCAGTGCCCAAAACAGCAGGACTTCAATGCTGGGAGGTGGGACGGCCCACATCCCTGTTGGGTGCCCACTTGAATTCACCTTCCTACTCATGATTCCCGCCACTACTCACCATGACATAGAGGTTACTCAATATGCCCCATAGCCCCCACCACTGAAAGTTTTGGACCTAAGGCCCCCTTGAATGTCACACACAAATAACTCCAGGCCCATATCAGATAAATGGACACCATTGCTCCAGTACAATTCAGGGCGCTGCATTCAAATGTCTGGGTGTGTCGCCATGGACCTAAGACTAGCTGTAACCACTCTTGCAACCTCCCGGTTGACACCATGCCGCACCCTGTCAATGAGCTTCCAAACCCTCCATGACAGCATTGCTGACCACACAATACACAGCAAAGGGAACATTGCCCCTAAGGCCTGCAGATCAGTGGTCTCCTGCAAGATAAGAGACTTGCCTGTCTGCTTAGCTAGATCATTCCCACCTAGGTGCACCACAACTATATCAAAAGGCAACTGTGCACAACCCTGGGTGACCAGGTCCATAAAACCATCCCATAAGAGTCCTTGCCAACCTCACCACTTCAATGCTGCCCAGGCGCCAAGGCCCAGATTCTGCCACCAGCTGGAACAACAAGCGAACATAGCTGCCTAGAACATGAAATTATGGCCGAACAGAAAAACACAGATATGGCCCAATGGGAACTCCAAATCTGAAAAAACAGAACAAGAAAGAAAGGCAGCACCTAAAACTGCGGCAGTGGGTGCACATATCGATGTAGTATATATGCTGTTCTTAATATTGCTGTTTTTGTAGCTCTGTTGATGTTATTTCTGAAATCTGCAACTGCTTATAATACTATGTGAAATTTTGTGATATTGTTCCCAAAGCCCCAATGACAATGGGGACCACTGAAATATGTTTCATCCATAAGCAAGATGTTTTGCTTGCCAGATCTCTGTATTTTGTTAATTTTTCCAATTCTTTAGCTTCAGTTCTGGCATCTTCTGCAATTGCAATGTCAATTATCCAGACATTCTTTGTTCTATTACTACTATGTCTGGTGTATGATGATGATGATGATGATGATGATGATGATTCAACAACACCAGGCACAGTCAATCAAAACTCTAAAAACATTGAATTGTATTATACGTATAACAGATACAAGTTTTAACCAAAAACCTAAATATCTGTTAAATATTGGCCCAGTATGTATGCTGTTCCTATTATTGCCATTTTTGCAGCTCTGCCAATGTTATTTCTGAGATCTGCAACTGCTTATATTATTATTATTATTATTATTATTATTATTATTATTATTATTATTATTATTATTATTATTATTATTATTATTATTATTATTATTATTATTATTATTATTATTATTCAGTCTTGCTGGTGCATAGGGTGGACCAAAGAGTCAAGCCTAAAAATGTATGGGTGACATAAAATATTTGTAAAATTATTCATTTTTGGATTTCAGGACCCAAATTAGCTGGAAGATGGTAACAACAAGAAGAAGAACCTGCATCAGTACCTCCACACCACCACCTCTTTTTCCAAATATTTTTGTATTTTCTTTTTAATGTGGGGTTTGCCCAAGCTTACTGACATGTAACCTAGGCATAAACAGTCCCATTTTGGCTATTCAGGAATGGAATCCTGGAGAAATGAATTCACTATTAATAATGTATAATGCTGTTGCTGCCATGAAAGAAAACTGAATTGCTCCTTGTAAGCCTTCTCGTGTACTTTATTCCTCCATCAGATAAAAGAGAAAAAACCCCAACCCTCAAACACCAGGTTCACAAGCAAAGACCTTCCCCTTCAGGCAGGCTTTTAAGCAGTAAGTTATCTCAGGAATGCTGGTTTCAGCTTTCACATTTTTAAATATTTTTGAATTGTTTTTAAACTTGATTTTTAAATCTTAATATATGTTTAATTGTTTTTGAAAATGATATTTTTGTAGTGTGTTTTTCTCCTCATCTGTTTTATCTGTTGTAAGCTGCTTTGAGTCCCTATTTTGGGGGGGGGGGGAGTGGCAAATCATTCATTCATTCATTCATGAAAAAACCAGGAGACACTAAACTTAATCACTGTATCATTCCTTAGGAAGAAAAAAAGGTGAGATACTTCCATTATTACTTCTGGGCACATACTGTGAATAGACTCTGGCTTTAGTAGTTGTTGCATCTGGTGATTACTGTGCTGGCACATATTTAATGGCATAAGAGGTGCCATAAGAGGTGCTATCATTTTTGTTGTTTTCCCTTTCTCTTTGAGACTGAACTACAGACAAATTAACCTTAGAAAGCCTAATTTAGCCAAAGTGGAACTTATAAACGGTACCCTGGATGTTGAACTGGATGGGACCTTGAGCCTTTAGACGGGGAAAACTCTCTATGTTTGAGACTGGATTCAAGCTTAATGGAACTGGATTGATTACTTTAAGCATATGGACAACTTTAACTTGAAATACAATTTTCTGACAATTGGAACATAATGACACAACAAGGACAATTTTGGGAGGAAACAAAATCTACCCTTCAAGCAATCTTAGAAATAGTGAGATCCCACAACGAAGAGGCAGAATTATTCATGGCACAGTTGAAGAAGAATTATAGTCAACAGGAGACAGGAAATAATGAACAAGGAAATGAGAGGGTGGTAGATGGTGTATGCCAACCTAAAGAAGGGCAGGAGGAAATTAATGGGGAAAACCTAGTGGAGTCAAGGAGAGTTTTAAGGGAAGATAAAGGGAGAAAATCAGCAGAATTAATTAAAAATAGCCTGGAAGATCTATTGGAGATAGACCAAGTGTATAAAGATCTATTGGAGGTAAACCAAATGCATAAAATGGCCTCAGAGGACACTAAAGATGGTAGAATGTTTAGAAAGACAGAAACAAAAATTGAAAAAAGATTAAGAGAAGGAATTACTTAGAAAGATGAAAAAGGGAAAAACAAGAAGGTGGCCCTCAATGTTGGAAAGCATGTATATACTTAACTTCTGGAATTGCAAAGGGGCATATCTTATATATTAAAAAAGAGAAATAAACTGAAATAAGGGAGCACTAATCAGGGTAAAGGCATAATATGGTGGGGTTTTTTTTAAAACGCAAATTGAAGCTAGATATAAGGTTGGGGTAAACAAATAGTACATAATGAACATGCATTAGATATGATATTGTTATAGACAGGATAGAAAATGTGGAGATAGAAATGGCTAAACAACTATACAAAGAAAATCTGTATAAAATGCTCTAGATAATATCTATTATGTGTTAAGAGCTTACTCAGTTATCATTTGTATAAATTACAAAGTTTGTTGGTTAAATCACATCAAATTATATAGATTTGGAACTGGAATTACTTTTATTAAGTATGTTATTAGAGGATTTTGAAAACATTGTATACTATGAGAGTAATATGATAATAGCCAATATCGTATACTAAAATACATACGTGAACGGTTTGAATGATCGAAAGATGTGTGGAATTTGAGGGGATAATTGGGAAGACACCAAGATGCAAAAACAAATAATTGTAAGCAACCCATGTAACATGATGTTTAATAAGCATGAACCAAATGTAGATAGATTGAAAAACTAATAAAATGTATATAAAAAAGAGCTACATTGACTCTTGCATAACAAAAAGACACAAAACTAATATGAAGCTCATCTTGTTTTGCAGCATATTGTGTGTCATAAAAATGGAAGATCTGCACAGATTTCTGTGTAAGGTTATTATACTTCTTTCATCTGAAATGTGGTACTCTGACTCTGTTACACCTTCCTGTAGATTGTAGATGCATGAGAGTGGATCTACGATATTGTGCAGTGCAGCAAATTGATGTTCTACAAGGCAATTGAGATTAGAGCCCCAAAATAATAACTGAAACTGGGCTGTGAATCAGTACCAAGTCTGAAACATTTGTAGCACAGAGTATGATCTTGCATTGTGCAAAATCTGGACATGTTTTGACAAAGGGATTTTTGAGTTATGATTATTTTAATGTACAACTATTTTGCACCCCTGTTCATAAATAGGTGACCCTAAATATCCCCACATTTAAAACAGCTCACATAAATTGAAAATATCAATCTTATCTTGAAAGAAATTGGTTGGTCCCACCACTTCAAAAAAATAATAAAAAAAAAAGAAAAAGAAAAAAAATCAGGTTGCAGGGGCTGAAATATTGATCCTCAAAAATGCTATTTCAAATAGGAAAAAATATATTTTGTTATACAGTGGTTGTTATACTTTGTCATCCTTTTTCCTGCTGCCAGTCTGGGATCATTATTGCATAGCAATATCAAGCCATTTCCAGGCACTGAATTCTGGATAAAGAAGCACAATATCTTATATTTATAAGCCTGAGGGTTTGTGTGTGTGTGTGTGTTTTGAAGAATTTACAATTCTTGTAAATACAAGACTCTCTGTATTTCTCTCTTTTTATCAATCAATAACATTAGCACTTTGGAATAATTTTATCAGCATGTAGGGTGCTAACACATACACACACACACACAGAGAGAGAGAGAGATACACAACCCCTGTCATTGTCATCCAATCATCATCTTAGAACTGCAGAGCTGGAAGAGAACCTATGGACCATCAAATCTAGCCCCTGTCAGGTAGGAACAGTGAGAAATTGAACTCCCAACCCCTAGCTCTGCAGCCAGATACCTAAACCACTCAGCTATCCAGCAGTTCAGTTAAGAAAGAGTAGGGAGACCTTTTATTCTGTGTGCCCACAAACAAACAAAAGCATATCTTAAACTTACTTCTAACCTTAGGAAAGAAGGGTTTGGGGAAGAGAGTGAGAGAAATCATTCCCTGCCATACATTTTAAGCTACAATGAGAAAGAGTTAACAATTGAGAAAACTAACATACACAAGCAACAGTGGATGAAGTGTCTTTTTTTTACTCCTGAGAAAAGATATTGCCATACCAAGGGTGAAAGCCTTGGATTTTCCTGGTTTACTAATCACCTTTTGTGGGTACATGCCATGCATTAAAGTGTGCTTAAAGAGAGCAAATATTGAATTTCCCTGAGGAATTTTATAGAACTGTGCTGTGCGATACCCACACAGTTCACACTGATGTTGATGCAATAAGGAACAAATTCACCCTAGCCTTCTGTCCTTACCCTTATCTTCCAAACGCTCATGTTGCTGCCTCATACCCTGGAGAGTTCTGTGGTCCGCCTACCCACTGTTTCAAAAAGCTGTGCCTCTTAAACCCAGCCTCTATGAAATGCAGCAATAATTATGGAATCAAACCACATCATAAAGAATGTGTCCATCTATAATGCTTCAGGTGATAATCCCTGGCCTAGCAGTCCCATGACGACTCATTCTTTGACTGAATGCTTTGATTAGGACTTTTGGAGATACGGTTCCACCCACCTATTGCCTCTAGCTTCCCTGAAAGTGGTTTATAACTATCCAAGCCGAAAAATCAGTTTTGTTCATTGTTAATAGTCACTAAAAGAATAGAAGGGAAGAAAAACTAAAGGAAGGAGGCTAAATTGAGGTTACAGTATGGACGTGCAACCCATGACCTGCAAGCTGAACGTGACCCAAATGCCATTTTTGGGAACCACAAAAACTACACCGCTGAAATTTAGTGGCAAAATGCTCCACTGGAGTTTGGCAGCAACTGGTGTGGGGGATATTTAATGCAAGTACTTCTTTTTCTTGCTTCAAATGGCTTGTAGCAGTTTGGTGCTAAATTCTGGAAGCAAAGAGGGAATCTCTTCCCCTTAATGCTTGCTTTAAATGGCAGGTACCCATTTGCTGTTAAATTTCAGGGGCAAACTGCGATGGCCCATTTAAAGGAAGCAAAACACTACCAAGGGACCCTGTGTTGAAAATATGCTTTGTAAAGCATACCATTTTCAGCCACTCTGGAAAAAAAAAAGGAGGAAGAAATGGTGTGAAGAATGCATTACATGGGAATGCATTCTGTAGAGAGGGAACAGAAAAGTGTGGAGTGATAGAGGACTGAAAAGAGTTTTAAAGCATAATGAGAGAGATGAGAAGCAGCATTAAGGAGGACTGAGTTGATGTTAATACTTTGGCCTCTTTCCATTGCTCCACTACATCTCTGGTATTCTGTGGAGAATGTTCTCTTGCTAAACCCAATTTTTGGAAGTAGTGTATTTGGGAGGGTTGCTTGCCAACTATACATCACAATTTGGCTTGTGTTTATAGAGGCAGTGTAGTATAGTGGCTAGGATATTGGACTAGGATGTGCATCCACATGAATCATTCACAATGAATCTCATTAGGTGACCTTGGGCAATCTCTTAGGCTAACTTACTTCCCAGAGTTGTTTTAAAAACAAAGGGGAAGGGGAAGAGCCATGTGCCTTGCACTGAGCTCATGGAAGGAAAAGCAAGATATAAATGCAAAGGAATTAGAACCTTATACTGAATACAAAGATCTATTTCTCAATCCATTTTTCTTGTTTCTATTGATTGGGCTGATCCAGCAGGGAGACCATCAATGCAGCTTCTGTAGATGTGCTTCTGGATGAAACAGTCATTGCTGAATCCCTTTGGTCTTTCCTGCACTTAGGAATCCTTCTCATATGGACGGTGACATGTGTTCCTTCCTGGAATAAAAAGTAGAAGTTGGGAACCACTCCTTATGTGCAACAAACCACACCCAAAATTGGATCAGTGCCTTTCTAGATAACAGCTACAATGCAAACATGGGAGGAAGAAGATAATACTGAAAGAGATGGCCACAGTTTCTAATGCAATCCTCTCTCTACCTTTTCCCTGTCTGAAGCCTTTCCCTGTTATCTCTTCTACAGAGCAGTGCACTGTAAAATTCAAATTTTCATGGATTGCACAGATGCATGAAATTGGTCTCAGCTCCTGTCTGACAGCTAGAGGTTGCTTTGGCCAGTTTTCATCTTCCATTTCCCTAGGAGCATTTTTTGCTTTTGGGAAGAAAAAAAGGAAGAAAGCATTCCTTATTAGTACCTTGAACAGAATGATGCTGAATCTGCTACATACACACTTTTCTTTTCTTTTGACATTTCTTCTGTTATTAACTGTATTAGAGAGATGTAGCCATCCTTTACAGAAGAAAAAAAAAGTGAAACACAGAACCCCCCACACTATATTTTTTTGCCTCTCTAGCTGTCCTCTTCCAAGCAAAGATAACATGGCACTAGAAGAGTAATTCCTGAAGTTTGAAAAGAGATCTGATTGTCACAACACATGTTTTTCATGTCTCTTGTAGTTTGCAAATCACCCTGCTTTGATTTGCGATTGGTCTTTAGATGCAAACACATACTTCATTTGCAAGTATGGTTGTTTGATCATGAAGGTCTTCTGGAATCACTTTTCTGTAACACAATTATGTTTTCAGCTTCCACTGTCTGTAATGTGAAGTTTGATCCTCAGTCTGATAATGTGTAGCCATCTTTCTTACACACACATTTCTGTTCTTATTCCTAAACCCTCAACAAGGTGACCTAGTCTGTTCTTCTTTGAGATCCTGCTTTTCAACCCATTGTTTAGGCTACCAGTTTCTTTCATTTTTTTTTCTTTTGGCTCCCCTCCTCTCTTAATATGCATATCCTCCTCCTTCTTTCCATTCTCTGCTGATACTTTACATGTTTCTTTTATTCCAAGTCTTCAGTGTCCCTTCTTCTTGGTAACACTTGCCACTGATCTTTTGCTCCTCCTACACACTGCTGTGTGTTCCCCTGGCCATTCCTTTCCCTTAGCCACATCACTTTAAAAAAAAAATGATTATACAGCTTCTACTTCTTGAGCTTTTAGAACATTTTTTTAAAATCCCCTGACATCACAACAGCTCAGCCAATAGCTGGAGGGATGATCTTCTAATGGCAGGCCAAATCCAGCTTGAACTGATTAATTATTTGTGATACATTCTATGGGATAAAACTTAAAAATTGGCATGGAGATGCCAACATCTCAGAAATACACATTTTTCATTCATTCATGTGATTACATCTTCATTCCTGCAAAGCTTGAGTGCTTATCTCTTCTCCTTGGATAGGGTGGGGAGGGGAGGAAGGGAAAGAGAGATAGATAGAGAGAATGATTCTGGCTTCCAGAGAAAAGACAATAGATCATAAATCACAGATGCAGGAATTCAGTCATGGGATCAAAATACTGCTGTGAATTTCCTTTCTGATCTGTATGAATTTCTCAAGGACTTGCTAACAATGGCAATATTGATGACTTTTGAATGCTGAACTCTCCAAAAATAAATGAGGCAGACAGACAACTATTCACAGATCCACGGATCCTAGTCAAAAAATAGTGAAACCCTAGCTAATAAAAACAGAATCAGACACATTAGGAATTTTAAAAAAAATGAACTTCCCCTATCCAAGAAGATGCAAAAGTAGAAAGCAGATCTTATTTAAAAAGTGGACTTCTGTGTGAGTAGGCATCTTTACAATAGCTATACTGTGATCACAGTTGAGTTGGCTAAATGCATAAGCCGATGGAGTTATTATTACCATATAAAATATTACCATTTTGTAGCACGGTCTGTCACATTCAGCAACAGCTAGACAGGGTATGCATGGCCAGATATTACAGAGGAAACAAAACATTGCAGGCTAACCAGAGGGTACAGCACAAAGCAAACCCCAAAGTGTAAACATTTAGTAGCTTTGGAGAAAGACAGGCTGCAAACTTAGGGTCCCATGCACTTGGCTTCCTCCAGAGTTTTATACTGGGGTGGGAGAAGGACAGCCCAGAGTCCCCTACTTCCCCCAGAATAACTCCAGGCCCTCCAAAACTCTTCAGAACCCTGAAAATATAGTCCCTAAGTAGCAAATTTCTCCCCATTTCAAGAGTGTTTCAGGGAAGTGTAGCCCTCCATGGACAGGTTTGGAAGGAGGGATCCTCAAGTGGACTGTCCTTTAGATGAAGGTCTGCTTTCAGATGTGGAGATTGAACTTTGGATTTCCCCTTCTTAACCACTGTGGGATATTTTCACAGTGGCGCCATCTATTAGGTTGGAACTTTGAAGAAGCCATCAAGAGGTGAGTTGCCCCTCTGGCAGTGGCCAGAGAAAAAGAATCCTCCCCCAGTCATGCCCATGCCACAGACGGAAATGTAGGCAGTTCTGAGACTGGTCTAAGTAAGCTCAATAGATCATAGTAGATCATGTATTTAAAGGGTGAAGACATAAAGTAACAAAACAAAATGGCACCATCCTGAGTTACTGCCCTGCCAGAAAGACTTTGGACTGGAAGTTTAAGTATCAGAGTACAATACTGCTGGGTCTCCTTCTCTTTTGGATTGTTACTACTGGCTCTGGCAATCATCAGAACCCATTCCATGGATCTGTTTTAGATCCTTCGAGAATACACTATTTTAGATTATTTCCAAATACAAATATTCAGCATTTCAATAACAGACTATATGATTATGCACACAATTATTGGGGACAGGGTTCTATTGAATTAAGAGTGTTTTCCTTGATTATTTGTTAATGAAGGAAAGACCATCATGGAGGCCACTCACAAGCAGTGGAATTTTCTTTTGATGGAAGCTAGGCTAAATCCTCCCCATTTTCCTTCTGCCAGCAGGCAAAGATATATTTATTCAGGCAGTTTGCCATATCAGTTGTTGCTGATATGGGTTTAAGGCAAAGGGTGCTGGTTCTATCGTTAAAGGTTGCATTTTAATTATGTTTTAGTTGATTAAATTTCATGTGACATTTCAAGTGAGATGTTGTTTTTAATGTTATATTTTAGTTTTGATAACTTCCCTGAGCATCATTTTTAGTGGAAAGGTGGAGTATAAACCAGATCAAACCCATGAAATAAAAATTATCAAAACTTCCATTACGCAAAAAAGAGAAGCAAGAAGTAAATCTTCTCTTCTTGCAAAATTACAGCTGATCCTTCAGCACAGTGAAAACCCTGACTCTCTGATCGACTGTGAAGACACATCCATTCCAAAGGGTTCTCATACGACAAGTTCTCCAAACTGAAGTGTCTGCACCTGGACAGACTGTGTTCGATAGTGCTCACTGACATTATGTGAGGGGCATCTGATTGTACCCCCTGCTCATTGGTTCCAAAGAGAAGACCAGCAGCACTGAATATATTCCAGATAGGGCTGGTAGTTTGTCAGATGAACATTTCTTTCTCCCTGACATGCTAGATTGTTGAATTGTTGAATATTAAAGGAGGAAACGCTAAATAAATTGTTACCCACAGCAAAGCAGAATATATTTTCTGTACTCAGGCTATAGTTCATCAGATGTCAGATGTAAATGGAAGGTGGGAGGATTGTGAGACTCCCTGAGGCACTTGAGTATTCAATTCTCATGAAAGTTAACTAGAAGTAACTATTCAATGATGTTTCGTTGCTTAGGAATCAGTGCAAAAATCACTGTGGGGATGAAGGCATGTTGAGTGGGCGGAAGGCATCTAACAAACCGACTAAACAGACATACCTGGATTTAAAGCTGTTGGTCTACCTATCCTAACCATTTTCAGTTCAAAATAAGTCCCACTTGCTTTTAAGCAACAAAATGTATGGTCATCAGAAAAGCATATAAAATTTTGGCTGTTTTCCTAATCTATTTATACTGTATATATAGTGTCTTCATTTTAAAGGAAGCAATTACGCATTGCTATTATCAATCCATTCTCAAAATAGGACTTCTGCAAAAAAAAATGTTCAGTTTGTTGTTTTCACTGCCAAACAATGTTTTTCTGTATGACCCAAATCTACTTGGATACGGACACACACACACACACACACACACACACACACACATGGGGGAGGAGGGAGGGAGAGTAACTTATGCATCTTACATCAGACACAAGGAGGTGAAAACTGGAACATATACTGTATATCTGCATGTCAGATAAAATATGTAGGATTCTCAGCTGTAATTAGCAGTGAAATAGGCCATCTATTTGTGCATGAATCACACATGCATATTTTTACAGAGGAGTATGACAAATGAAAAAGAATGCATAGATAAGGGCAGGTGTCTCATGGTAAACAGTAACTCATGGGTTACGTATCTGCAGAAGAAATATATTTTCAAGTGAACAGAAATAGTATCCACTTGAAGCATATAAATTTAATAAATAAATAAATAAATATACACAAGAAAACTCTCACAGTATCAAGAAAGTATTGTGCCATGGATTTGTGTTGCATTTACTGCAAGGTCCCCTATACAGGCTTTGCCCTATTTTGATCTTGTTTTTATCCTAGCTCATGACAACCTTAACCATTCAGTCTCAGTCTAAAAGACCTTGTGTTTTGTAGTAAGGCTTTAGGATCATAGCTTTGCAGAGGAGCGAGAATGTAATGAGGCTTCTGGTTGGCTGTTGGTTAAGAAAGGAGGCGTGAGGCTCCAGGCTCACCTTTTTGGGCCCTACCACTGGCCAGAGTGAGGCAGGTGATTTTGGCAACAGATGGTGTAGCCAGACTGTCCTGCTCCTGATGTCCATTCACCAGTGTTGACACAAAATGTCATTGCCAGTTGGCTTCTGTACGTGGAACAGGGATGAGGGAAAGCCTGCCTTCATGTGCTCTGCCTCTAACAAAATGGCTTGAGAAAGCCCTATTATGTATCTGATGTCACAGGATAGACCATATTGTCTAAGTGCCATACGTTTACATGCTACTGGTTCATATTATTTTCTTTTTAAAAATGAAAAGATCAAGCAAAACCAAAGCTGACATTTTGTTTAACTATGAGTGAATTCAACTAGTCTTATCTACTAACTGGCAGATTTCAATATGAAACAACTTTTCCTATCACTAGGTGCTAGAAACCAAGTATACAGCTGATGTGGATAGGAGCTCCCCCTTCCCATCAATCAGATGATATTATTGTTAGGAAAAGTAATAATTACGTTCATTTAATTTTTTTGTAAGTAATTGCTTAACACTGGAAAATATATATGTGAACAAGATGAACCATATTTAAGTTTTTTTTTCTTTCTTTCTTTCTTTCTTTCTTTCTTTCTTTCTACTAAGTGTTCAACTATGTTTTTGGTGCTGAGTTGGAGCTGTTACCATAGGTGGCTTGTGACTGTAGCCAGAAGCACCTCATCCCCCAAAAAGGTGGAGTGAGGAGGCATCTTCCCTGCTTAAAGTGTAAGCCAGGTGTTCTCTCTCTCTTCCCCCCCCCCCACAAGTTTCAATGTTTTAATCAGGAGAGCATGTGGAGCAAATTAGAAAAAAGCATCCCATATTGGGGTTGGGACTGAGGAGGGACTGCCCTGGTGAAAAGCTGCCTATGTGTTTAATAGCTGTCTAATAACCATATGGTGGGCTGATATTACATGGTCCTAAGTGTTAGAGGGCACCATACCTACTGAGTTCTGTTAGTACATGAATGAGCACCTTATTTTGTGCATTTTTAAAGAAAATGAAGCAACATCCCGAAATATCTTCAAAAATATGGAAATAACTTGATATTAAAAAAAACAAACTGGGAGAAACTGCTAGATTAGTTCATCTCATGCAATTGGGAATTGTATGCCCCATATGAATGCCCAAACATTTGGAATTCCTGCTCCCATATTGTTCTCCTTTTAAAAAGTGGGAGGAAATGGTACTCTTTGACTGGGTGCCAATATGGAACACTCAGCATTGATTTCACTTTATGCAAGTTAACTTGTAAGCATGACAGACTGCTGATAAGTAACAAGGCACCTGTCACACTCTAGGCATGTGCCTTATAACACATTTTGCATATCATTTGTTGTTGTTGTTGTTGTTTAGTCATTAAGTCATGTCCAACTCTTCGTGACCCCATGGACCAGAGCATGTCAGGCCCTCCTGTCTTCCACTGCCTCCCGGAGTTTGGCCAAATTCATGTTGGTAGTTTCGATGACACTGTCCAACCATCTCATCCTCTGTCGTCCCCTTCTCCTCTTCCCTTCACACTTTCCCAACATCAGGATCTTTTCCAGGGAGTCTTCTCTTCTCATGAGATGGCCAAAGTACTGGATCCTCAGCTTCAGGATCTGTCCTTCCAGTGAGCACTCAGGGTTGATTTCCTTCAAAATGGATAGGTTTGTTCTCTTTGCAGTCCAAGGGACTCTCAAGAGTCTCCTCCAGCACCACAATTCAAAAGCATCAATTCTTCTGTGGTCAGCCTTGTTTATGGTCCAGCTCTCACTTCCATACATTGCTACTGGAAAAACCATAGCTTTGACTATGCGGACCTTTGTCGGCAAGGTGATGTCTCTGCTTTTTAAGATGCTGTCTAGGTTTGTCATCGCTTTCCTCCCAAGAAGCAGGCGTCTTTTAATTTCATGGCTGCTGTCACCATTTGCAGTGATCATGGAGCCCAAGAACGTAAAATCTGTCACTGCCTCCATATCTTCCCCTTCTATTTGCCAGGAGGTGATGGGTCCAGTGGCCATGATCTTAGTTTTTTGATGTTGAGCTTCAGACCATTTTTGGCGCTCTCCTCTTTCACCCTCATTAAGAGGTTCTTTAATTCCTCCTCACTTTCTGCCATCAGGGTGGTATCATCTGCATATCTGAGGTTGTTGATATTTCTTCCGGCAATCTTAATTCTGGCTTGGGATTCCTCCAGTCCAACCTTTCGCATGATGTATTCTGCATATAGGTTAAATAAGCAGGGAGACAATATACAGCCTTGTTGTACTCCTTTCCCAATTTTGAACCAATCAGTTGTTCCATATCCAGTTCTAACTGTTGCTTCCTGTCCCACATATAGATTTCTCAGGAGATGGATAAGGTGGTCAGGCACTCCCATTTCTTTAAGAACTTGCCATAGTTTGCTGTAGTCCACACAGTCAAAGGCTTAGCAGCAATTCACAATTGTAAATTATGTAATGTACACATGCAAATCACCAAAAGGTCTCTGAGGGAGATAGGTGTCTTCAAGTTGTCTACATAATTTATTTCATTTAATTTTCTTGAAATATTTTTATCCCACCTTTCTCCTTAAAAGGACCCATAAGTGCTATAGAAATTGCCCTATGTTGTGTCATCCAGTTGTTGTGTCATCAAGCTGGAATGTTGGTTTGTGGAACCCAGTCTACATCAATCCATGTAAATTTGTTCCTTTAAATGTGTTCCCCAGGTTCATTGCAACTTTATCAGAAGATGCAGGAAAAACCTCAATAATGTTGGCTTTGTTGGTGTCAAATAAAGATGAAAATTAATTCATGAATAATCATTTCTTGGATTCCCTTCCCCCAAATTTTCCTGTATTCAAGTCATGATAACTCTGCAGCTTTGTTCTTACTTGTGAAACATGCCCAATTGTTCTTGCTTTGTTTTGGCTTACCTGCCAGAACTCATTTTCTGGTATGATCACATAACATAATCATTTCAGTCCATTGAAACTCACCTTCTTACGTCCTCTGCTTTTTCATTTAGTACCGCAGAGTTGTTTTACTGCATTTGATTGCTCCAGTGTTTAGATTGTATCAGTCAGGATTTGTACAGGATTAGGGCCGTTTTTAACCAAATGAATTCAAACATATTGAAAACCTTGCATTAATTGTAGTAAAAAGGTAAGCATAGGGATCCTTTTTGTATTACATGAAAAGGATCCAGAGTCATCCGTGTTCTGAGAGACTGGAGGAGAGCACACTGATGAACATACATATATCTATGCCTATCTATCAGTATTATTATCTGTATCTACGTCCATTCAACAGTTATGGGCAATCAGGTCAGTTCTGGCTTATGGTAGCCCTTACAGGGTTTTCTACTGCACTCTGAAATAATTTACCAATTCCTTTTTCTAGTAGCCAGGGCCCCACAGGTGGCAGGTAGATAACACTATCAGCTTCAAATCTTCTAGATGACCTCAGCTGGCTCCTCTTCCAGGAGGCATGGGGGGCATTTGAACTCCTGACCCTTTGTTCCTTAGCCAGGTGCTCCTACCTACTGAGCTATACCAACTCACATATACAGGTATTTAGATCTAAATTATCAGTGTTGTGTACCATAATTGGCAGATGCCAAAACACTAACTGAATGGGGACCATCTGTGAATGTCTGTGTTGACCACAGGGCAGAATAAGGAAACTATATATGTTAACAGGATGGATGCTTCTAGGGCAGAGTGACAATTCCCATGGATCCAATGTCCAAAATCATATTGTGTAAGTCATACTGTGTAACAGAAATGGCCTCAGTTCCCCCTTGGATTCTTTATTGTTTAAACTTAATCTTATTGTGCACAAGTCAACTGGATTCATATTCGACTTGGAATCAAAACAGGGGCATCTTTAAATGGCAGCAATCTGCCTCTGCAGGTTACACTATTTCCCTTACACCAGCATAATTTTCACATGAGGATTTTGGCTGTTGGGATAAATCCAAGATTGGGGGTGGAGGTTGAAATATTAAAATAAAAAAGACTTGACATTATTTAAACTGGGGAAGGGTAAAGAGAAGCATTAATATTTTATTGCTGAAGTAGAAGGGAAGGGTCTATGAGTGAAATTATTAGGCAATATAGTTTCTTGCAGCAGCTCTAAGCAACATTTTGGTTAACTACGATGTGAACTGGATGATTCAGAACTGCCTAGCATATTGGCTTGGCATGCTTCAATTTTCTTTTTTATGTCTTTTAGTTATTACTAATTATATTTACTGGGACTGAGTGTGCTAATGCATGCAGATGAACACTCACAATCTTGTATGGGTTTTGAGTGCTTAGGGCAGAACTCCACTTTATGGCATTAGGATTTCTTTTTCCCTCCCCACACCCTTGATTCTTCTTCTTCTAGATGCAGTAGTGTCACAGTCAAAGTTCATAACAGCTGTATCTTGCTCTTTGTGTGTGTGTGTGTTCCCTGGATTGGAGGTGGATAGATAATCCTGCCATTAATAATTCTGATGGCATACCCACCCACCCAACTAAATTATAACTTTCTGCAATTCCCAGTCTTCAGGAATTGTACCCCCATCCCCACAAATGTAGTAACAAACAAATACAAGTATGGACACAGATCAGGTAGGAATATCTTCCAAATGGCACAAGGTAAAGCAGGTTCCAGTCCTTGTGCCCTTAGTTGGACATGGAGCAAATCTTTCCCCTCCTTTCTCAGATATGTACAGGAAGAAAAATAAAGGCACCATTTCCAGTTTCAATTATGTTTTAGCTCAGTGGTTTAGGTCTCTGGCTGCAGAGCCAGAGGTCGGGGGTTTGATTCTCCCACTGTGCCTCTCTGACAGGGGCTGGATTCAATGATTCGTAGGGTCCCTTCCAGGTCTGCAATTCTAAGATTAAGATTTATTTTGATTCCTCCATGTAAAATGAGGGAGGATCTCATGGTAATTGTTAACTTGGCCCATTGTAGTAGACATTATCCAATATAGTATGCCTGACAGAAGACTAGTAAGTCATAAATCAGTGAACTTTTAAAATTAACTTACCTTGTGCTGTGAGGGTCCTGATCCACAATCACAATGTTAGGTGTGTTTGAGAACTTTGTTTCTGCTCATTTTTTTAAAGGAACGTGAAAGAATTTGACAGTTCCTTTATATTCAGGATGGAACTGAATTTAAACAAAATGCAGAAGGACAAACCAATAGATTTATTCATCAAGGACCAGGAATCTGAATGCTTGACTTTAAGCTTACACATTCTTGCTTTGAACACTCGGTTGCCTGATAATGTTCATGGTGAATTAGGGCTGCCACTTCTATTTATTTATTTTCTTCCTGAGAAGTTCTTCATCTTTAACATCTATATGGCACGCAGACACAGCATCGTCTTCTCTATACTTGGAATAGCTTTACTTATTGAATAAAGCTACTTAAGATAGTTGAGAAATATATTTGAAGAATTTACCAAAATTTACAATTCACATACCTGAGATGGAAAGCATTTGAGATGTTAAAACACTGAACATGGGAGAAAATGAAATTAGTCAGTCCATCTCAAAAGCCACTGTGTATCACATTGCTTTTTGTTTGTTTGTTTTTTGGGGGGGCAGAAAAGCAACATTGCAATACATAAAATTTAAAATATCCATTTCTCATCACCACTGGCTACCTTCCGAGGAAAAATCTTCCAGTTTCTCATCCAGCATGGTGTCCAACATTTTTTTCTGTTCTATTGGTTTGGAATGCATGTCCAAGAAAATATGGGTTTAATCTGGTAAGCACAAGTTTCCCTGAAACATGGAAAGTATGCTGCATGTGTGCATGTGTGGCTTTGATTTCTCTCTTCAGAAATCAAGATATGACTTAAAGGCCAAATCCTATGCATCACTCCATTCTTGAAGAAATAAACTACCATGGTTATGTGGGGAGATGGGGGCAGGAAGAGACATCTGTTCCAAGGCATTTCTATAACATTTTCACGAAGCCACAGAACCCTTTTAGATCCTGTATTTCCCATGATTTGGAAATTCTAAATGTGATTTTATTCTTATTTCTTCAGGTCCCGTCACCAACTGCTTTGAAACCTCTCAGTTTTAAAAGCTTTATGGCATTTCACATGGCGGGCTTCTATTCACATCAAGAAATATTCAGCAGGTCCACAGCCTTATAGCCTCTTAGCGGTGTAAATAACTTCATCAGGTTCCAGACTATTTTTGGAGAGTATGAGTAAGATTTGGGTTACTACTGGAGCAAGGCTTGGTTTTCACAGAGGGGACAAATGCTATAAAAAAATGTGACATCAGGGAGACAAGCAGAAGACCTGGAATAAGCAAGAAAATTTTAGCTGGGAGATTAAGTTTTCCACATCTTGCTCTCTGTCCCCTTTCCTTTCTCTTTGCTACTCCATTCAGTTTTCCTGTTTTTGACCGTGACCCTCAGGGAAAGCAAAAAAAAATAATTGTTTCTTGTAGATGAGAATGACAAGGAAAAGGATACAGGTCCATTCGAATCATCCACTGTGCTGAATAAGAGAAGAAACCTGCTGCATTTCTGTTACTCACAGATAGCAATGAAGAAAATAACAAACTTTTTTTGCATATACTTGCTTCAATTCCTAGGTTTCTACTGACTTTAAAATATTGGCTATGATCCAAAGTATAAGGGGCATAATTAGAAAACAACAACATTGATTTCAGTGAGAGATGTAAGATAGCTCGTGAGACTGTAGCAGACCAAAATGCACCTGTTGTGACTTGGTGTTATGTGCTGTCAAGTTGCTTCCAACTTATAGCAACCCGGATGAAGTATTAATGACCTCCAAATTCAGGATTTACTTTGGGACTTATTTATGGGCTAATGAGAAAAGGAGAAAAGGATTGGGCTGCATATTTCTCCCACTGAAATGAATCAGGTTGGTATGGTCCACTATCTTTGTCAGCTTCAGATTCCACTGAACTCAGTGGAAGTTACTCCTGAGCAACTGTACATACAGAAATAGCAGCTTGTTTGCCCACTGATTCTAGGTCCATATTTTGAGTCCATATTTAACACTCCCATCAAAACCAATAGGACCTAAATGTACTTAACTGTAGCTTGAATGTACCTGGAACACCTTTTCTCTCTTATTAAATGGCAATCACAATGAAACAACAATAACAACAAATCCATCAAACATCAGACAGAAGTAACTAGTGTGTCATCATAAAGGCTGTCCCTATACTGTTCCTAATTATATGTAACTAACATTTTTCCTAATTCACAATTATAATGGAAAACATGTTTCCATCTAACCTGTTTTTGAGGAAGCAGGTTTAATTATGGAAATGAGCTACTGAAAGCAGTGAGATAAAATCCTTACTCTGTGCAGTTTTTAAATGGCTGAAAACACAGTTTACTTGCCAGAAGCATTCATGAGGAGCAAATCATTAATAGCTGTGATCCACCAGTCACATAAGCTTATATTGAGCCTGCCATTCAGTCAGTGGGCTGAACAAAGTCTATGTTCTAGACCATTGAGCAGGGGGTTGGACTCGATGGCCTTATAGGCGCTTTCCAACTCAATTATTCTGTGAATCTATTATTCTAGATATAACTGAGAAATGTCTTAGGTTCCACTGCTCTGTTGTCAGTTAGTGCTTCAATAGCATTCATCTTCAGCAATGGCATACAATGGGACCTCTGTAATCCTACCATACCAACTGCTGCTCCCTCCTGGATACTATTAATGCATGAGTACAAACAGACTGTTACTGTTGTCAATAGAGATTTCATTTCCATTGCTTGCAGTACAATGCAGGTATTCCAGCTTTCACCAGGTGAAAGATCCCAAGTCAGTTTGATAATCCATGTGTGTTACTTAAAAATTTTGATCAAGGATAGTTAGATAACACTGGGAGGGTTAGGTCAGTGGCTAACTGCTTTGAACAGTGCTGTCCCATGCATGTCTACTCCAAAGTAAATCCCATTGGGTTCCACAGGATTTAATCTCAGACAAATGCACATACTTATTACAAGGTTAATATGTTTATTATAGAGCAAACCTCAATTAGCACAGTAAGATTTGCTTCTGAGTAAAAATGCATAAATTTGCCTTGCATTTTCTAAAAGCCCAGGAATGTTATATAATGTGCCTGATAGTGTTACTGCAGTTGCTGTTGTGGTTATCATTATGAAGAATGTATTGTTCCAGTATACTGCACATTGTCTCTGTACTCTATTAATTTATCTGTATATGGTTCAGTATGATTCCTTAAGTTTACCAGATTCTACCATATGTACCAGTGTTATATGGAGCAGATTCTATTAACCCATCCTTAAACATAGTGCTTCTGCTTTCTACCAGTACAAATCTACATACATTATGGGAATTGTAAGTACATTAGTTGCTGTAGCTATGCTAAGAACATGACTATTAACAACAAAAGGTAAACAAACATTTGTCTGACATTGAAGAGCATATATTGTGAATAAGTTTTAGCTGAGCGGCTGGTTAAGACAAGAACTAAAACATATTTTGGGGTTTGCTTCTTAAGGCAGGTTGTTTGGTTTCAAATCAATTCAGTACATATAAACAGAGGTTCCTCCACTGACTTACCTGGGAATAAACTCTGTTCAACTCAGAAGGATGTATTTCTGCATAGACTGCATTATTGGGTCACATTTCTCAATATTTCAGGTGTACAATCCCCATTGACTACAGTAAGTCTTCCTTCTGAGAAATATTCTCAACATTGCACTGCAGACTTCAATTCCCACGGTAATGAGTCTGGTAATGCTCCCTGAGATAGTATTTGTTGTTATTTTTACACAGTGAATGTCTTCTGAACACACTCCCATGTGATTAGATCTGACTCAGATCTGCAACACTTGCATCTTGGAGGCCAGTTGTAGCTTCAGGTCAGACTGTGGTAAGGAATGCAAAAGTCTGTGTGTTGAATAATGAGCTCTTGTTTATCTGGGTCATTTCAATGCTCTGAAATATTCTTACAGGTCAGTTCTAAAGGGCTTAAAGTTTTATCGGGCTATCAGGACTGCAGTTTTCAGCACAACTACTAAAACGTACTCTCCACAGATTCAGTGGATGTATCCATGAAAGCTCACATTGAAATATATCAGTTTTTAAGGTGCCACAACATTTTTATTTTCTACTTTTTGTTTTTATTTTTTGTTTGGATATGCTTGCACAAACTAACACAGCTGCTTTTTTGAAAGCCAGAACTATGAAAGGCACTTAAGTCAGCTGAATAGAGTGGAGATCCATCAACTTCTTGAAGAAATTTGCCCAAGAACAAATGGACATAATTTTCCTTACCAAGTGCAGATGACAAGACACCATCCTTAAGGAACTAAGAGAGAGAGAGGGGAAAAAAACCTTTTATAATCTACATACCCCACTGACTAAAACAATAGATCATTTTCTCCAAGAAAGGATAACGAACTCTCCAAATGTTGACTCTTCACTGAGGCTCCTGCCACTTAACACCCTCATAGGAAGTGAGGGTCTATCCTCTAACCTGTGGTTTTGCTTCACTCTCGTATATCTGAAGTAGTCGCTGTATCCATAACAGTTCAGATTGAAGCATATCATTTAGTTTTGAAAGTGCCACATTTTTGTTTTCTACCTTTTTTATTTCTATTTTTGACTAAACGAACCTTACAACTGTTCTGCATATATTCTTCAGGTGATTTCTCTGGATCAGATGACCATCGAACATAACTGGCAATGATAGTATGAATGAACAGTATCAAAAAAAAGTGTGGTATCGGAGAGGATATAACATATCTGTATGGTTTTATATGTTTGATGCAGTTACCTACACAACCCAGCCTTTAGGAATGCAGTCAAGTGGAGCTTGTTCAATCCTCGAGTCCAACAGGAGGTGTGTAAGAATGTGCATTTTGATGACAGAGCACATACATATAAAAAGACTATTACTTGTAAGGAAGAACGACACAGGCAACAACTCATGTAAAATCTGGGGATCAATTCTATGATCTGGTCAATACATATTTGGATATTTTCCAGGAAAGGTTTTATGCAAATGAGACTGTACTGCATCCACAGCCTCAGAAGGTACGATAGGTGCTCTCAGTGGTGAGGTGGTTGTGCACAACCAGATTTCCATATGAATCACTTTTAAGATCCTCTGAAGTGGCCGTACGCAATGAAGATTCTTGTGTGAACCTGAGAGCATCACACAAATGCATGTTCAGGTTTTCTTCAGATTTTCCTCATCAGCACAGGAAGACTGAGGACAGAAAGAACAGGGACACTCTGGAATCCTTTTGGTCCCACCTCAGTTTCAATTCCATGACAACCCATAACAACCAGGTGCCCTGCTCCATGAGAGGTCGCTAAACATGTGATTCCAACTCTGAGACAAGCCCATTGCCAGTAACATTCATTCGTCACATTCCCTTCTAGCAGAGGGGCAATGTGATGTATTTTGTACTTCTTACACATGCAGTACACATTTCTCTTCCTGATAGCTAGATGAAACAGGTTGTCAACCTGACATTTACTTTTCAATTTTGTTTATTGTGCTTGACACAAGACAAAGGAGAAGAGAAGAAGAAAAGAACCCTTTAGTGAAAGGCATGAATTCTGGGTTTATATCCATCAACATAGCACATCTCTTCCCAGTTGGATGAGATGCAAATGTAACATGCTGCAGAATGTCAAAAGACACCTGTACAGAAATAACAGGAGGCTGTTGTGCTCTAATCCTGCCTTGCCTCAATGCTCTGCATTTCAAAAACAACCTAACAATATCCCTCCGATACAAGACACATTTTCTGTTTTAATCACGATTCCTTTTTTGTCCTTAGTGCAGGTTGAAGACTTTGTAGGCCTTGCATTTTTAAGCAATGTACCATTTAAAGATCTGTAGATACCAGAAACAGACAATCTGCAAAGAGCCTGTGTCTCGTGCCTGACGATGTAAAGTGCATGAGCTGGCTTTTCAGTGAAATAATGGTTGGTCTCTGGTAGAGGTGGATAAGGGTTTGCTGGAGGGGGAAAGTGGACTGCTCAGCTCATTTGTCTCTTCCACCTGGAAACAAATTTTCAGTGTAATTGTTTGCACATCTGGAACAAATAGGTTTGAGATTAAAAGAGTGATGGCAAAGGAAATGACCATCGCCAACCTTCATGCATTGGGTCAATGTGGCTGAATGTGTCACTTCTTGATCTATGCAGAAGACTTGCAAACAATTCACAAACATGAGAAATAATTTGGTCTATTGCAGCATTTTATTGTCCTGTCTGTTATATCTGTTTCTGTTCTGGGCGAGGGGAGAACAGAGAACGGAATGGATTTGGAATTCATTGCCCCAGTTCTGCAGGTGTTCCAGAGATGAAGATACTACATCATGCAAAGGCCCTACTTTCTCTATATAAATGACACTTAATACACATTTAAATATTTTTGGTTACTACTGCTCTCTTCAGAAATGAGCACCCTGGACTTAGCTGATCTTTATTTTTATTAGGGGTCGGTGTCATACAGCCTGCATTTTTGATCTCACACTAAATCACCAGAAATATTACTAAAAAGAAAGAAAGCTGTGTCCACCACCAAAAATGCTATACATGAGTTCCCAGTCACTTTTTGCATCTTTGTAGTGGCTGTTTAATATTTGTTTCAGCCTATTTTGACTTATCCAATAACTTAATACTGCTTACTGCTTTTCTTTTTCTTTATAATCGCTTTTTTTAAAAAATAGCTTGCTTGTTTTCTTATTGGCATAATTATATGAAGAAGAATTAATCTGAACTGTTTGCTTCAGCCTGCTTCCAGGCTAATTGGTGGTTGTTTCCTAAATTCTATTACATATTCTAATAATGTGAGACTCTTTGGGCATCATGGAATCACACAGTAAACATTAAACAGCCTCCACAAATGTGGGTCATGCTAACAAGTTTTTTCCAAATTAGGAGGAAGTTCAGCCCCCAAGTTGTTTTGACATCCTTTGCCTAAGTAGCTTCCCCAGAATGCCATATTTTGGGCCAATATTTTAAAGTTCATTTGGTTAATTAATTTAAATAATTTCATCCTTGACACAACTTTGTAGAAAGACCTATGAAGGAGGATGAGCACTTCAGATGGAGAAGCAGGGTGCAGATCCTGAGGGTCAATTAACATGAGATGACAAGCTCGTCATTATTAGAAGCTGATAGCCTAGTTTTTTTTCCTGCATTGATGCCTAAGCAATCAGATTTAGGCAAATGAAGCCCATATTTACCTTTTCATGAACAATCAGAAAACAAAGCAAGGTTATCTGCAAAATGCAGAGGTGAGAAAAAATGGTGAACTGTGAGTACAGTAATGACTGACTAAAGAATTACTGTGGATAAACACTGTAACCTCATTTAGAAGGATTGGCGATGGTTTTCTCCCACTGGTGGACATCTACTATTCTCAGAAAACCTTATGCCTCCCTGAAATGTAGGACACACTTTCTGTGTCCTAGGAAACCTAGGGGACAATTGCTGTGGGAGTAGAGAGACAGGCAACTACCTCAGCTGCAGACTGCTATGAGTTAACAGTAAATTAATCTGACTAGAGATAGGATATTTGTATTCATCCCCCGGGGGAGACGAATACGAATATCACCACCACAGGTGGTTGGGCCAATTGGATCCTCCCCCCCCCCAGAACTGGGCCGTCCACTTACCTCTTGTGATGTGGTACGTGTGGCCCATTGTCATTCACACTCTGCCAATTGTGGAAGTAGCCTGGCCAAGGATTTCCCACCTCCCTGCTCTGTTGACCACTCAGCAGCTGAGCGGGAGACTCAGAATCCCAGCTCCTTGCTGGATTGGTCAGCAGCGCAGGGAGGTGGGGAAGCCCTGACTGGGCTACTTCCGCAATTGGCTCAACCCAAATGATGATGGGCCGCATGTGCCTGACACAAGCAGTAAGTAGATGGCCCAGTTCTGGGGGGAGGGTCCAATTGGTTAGGCCACCTGTGGTGGTGATATTCACATTCGTCTCCCTCAGAAGGTGAATACAAATATCCCATCTCTAAATCTGACACTTTTACTTTCTCCCACCTCCAAATTATCTTAATTTGAAAGTTTTAAAATTATTTATTTATTTAAAATATTTCTGCCCCACCTTTCTCCTTAAAAGACTGGTATGTTATCAAGAAATAAACCAAAGATAATTATCCCCATCATCACTAACCAGATTCAATAGCTTTCCCAGCATGGAGATGATTGTGTTGTATCTCCTAGCCATGTAACTGATAAAGATGAGATGCGTTCAGTACCCTCAACAGTCAGTTTTTCAGGGTCATCCAGAGGGTTTATGGTCTCAGGGCAAGTGTGATGCTGAGAGTCCTGCTGTTGCCTTCTTCAAGGCCCCATTCGTGTGTGTGCACAAGGCTATGTTCCACATATATATATTTTTTGCCTAGCACAAATGACATCAAACAGTAAATTGAAAAGAAACATATGTTAAAGTTAACTGACAATCATATTTATAATTAGTACCCAAACCACCTACATAACCTTGGATAAAAGGTGAGGCATAATTTGGTTTTTGCCACCTGAGCTCACTGCAGAGACTATGCTCAAAACAAAACAAAGCAAAGTGACAGCCCAAATTCAGACATGCATCCCTATTAAGCTCCCTGTTGCTCAGTTTGCTTTGCTTTTAATCTCACCATCCCACCCCACTTAGACGTCTAGGTGACGCTCCCCAGCCTGCCCACACTTAAGGCCAGCACTTTCTCCTTCATTTTTATTACTAGCTTCAGTACTATTTCTAAGTGTTAAATAAAGCTATGTCCTCTTTGAATCACTTTTTCATATCCACCACTCTTTTGCTAGCTGCTAAAAGGAAAACATCACTTACAATCAGACATCTATATACTGAAGTACTAAAACATGCTTTTAAGACCTTTCAGACTCATTTCATCCCAGAGGAAATGACAAGGGCAGTATGTGAATCATTTGGGGCTAATTTTGTGTCTACTGACTTCCAATAGAGGTCCTATACTGCTTATGACATTCTCATCCAGCATCAGGTTGTCTACAACTGATTTAACATCAGGTTCCCCACAAACATGAGGGGCACTACACGTAAGGAGCAGCTCACTTCTGGCTGCACTCTGCTCCCAAGACAAGGCCAGGCAACCTGGCCATCCAAGGTCAGTTGAGGCTTCCCAGAGTTGGAATACTGTTATATTTAGGGGGATTCAGAAGCTTTCAGTTATAATCCCACAGATGTTAGCTTCACCCATTGGCTCCTCAGCCAAGCACACAGACCAAATGTCTGAACTTGCAGCTTCTCTCCTACTGAGCAGGGTTACTATAGCAACAACAGGGCATGAGCTGGCTAAAACTAAACTGTCTCATGGTGGTCTAAACCCAGGTCACATTCCCTGTTTGTGAGTAAGCAATCCAATGCTTAGTCAGTTCTGCTTCACAAGGATAGATTGAGTTGACACTGAAGGATCAAAAAGTGACATTGCTATGAATGCTGAATGCTTGCCCATCACAAGCAAATTATCCCTGTGACAACTTTTCTGACACTTCCAAAATTTGCTGCCTGAAGTATTCGCTTCTTCTCACTCCCTCCCAATGATAGGGCCAGTTCTGTATAAGATTACTACACCTATTGTAGGATGAAACAGGAAATTATTTCTTTCTAATTAGTTGCCATTCAAGCAATGTTGACTCATCTTCTAGGCTTATCAGGGCCAAAGTGAAATCTAGTCATTTGACAGACCCTCTGGGTTTCCCACCCTTGAATGACTTTTTCCTAGGCAACGAACATTCTATATACTCCACTGTATAAACACCCAGCTAGCTTCTGGCACAAAGCTACTCCTTTCCTTTTAAGAAGTTCTCTGTTCATCCTCCGTTCTCAAAGACAGAATCTGAAGTCTTTAATCAAACAAAAGTGTCACTGAAATCAGCTGGAGTTTTGTTCTGTCAGGCAGCGCCTTAGTTACTAACGAAGTTTTGAAGTTCAGAAATGATGGGTTTTGCATTTGCTCATCACTGGCACAAATGATTCAGAAAGCCAAATGAGAGTTTCTGATGTAGCATGCCAAGAAAAGAAGAGGCTGTGTTTACAGTCCTGAGGGGGTGAAAAAAGGAGGTGGGATAATCAAGGAAAAGAAAACATAATCCTGTAAGAAAAATTTCAGAGATCTTTGGACTGCTTTATACAGCTGCAGCTCCCTGCCCCTGGGGAACATATGGACTACCAGGTGTTGGTTAACTGAATCTCTCATCATAGTCAACAGTGAAGGATAATTGGAATTGCCATACCAGAATATCTGGAGAACCACATGTTTCCCATCCTAACTTTTGTTGAAGCTAATCATCATGATCTCCTCCATGCATTTAAGAACATAAGAATATAAGAAGAGCCCTGCTGGATCAGACCAAGGGCCCATCTAGTCCAGCTTCCTGTATCTCACTTATAGCTGTATCTCCAGCTATCAGTGATGAGCCTAAACTCTTTACATCAAGAAAAGTATGTGATTGTTCCAATTTGCATTACCACAATATCTTGGAAAAGGACTCATGTTGTTATGTAAATCTGGTGTAAACATATGTCCACACATGTGCACAGGATGCATAGGCATACAAAGAAGAAACAGTGTAACACTACTCTGGTTTGGTCATGTCCAGTTCTCGAGGTCATCTGGTGAGGACCACCAAGTGGATGACCTAACCATGTTTCATGCTGTTCTTGAAATGGTACCCCACACAACATGATCTGTCTTTCACCTTGCAATATATACCATGATAAAGAGGACAAGTATCGCGTAGAATAATCAATTCTCTTTGCCACATAGTAAGTGGCACAAATAATACACCGAACTGGTGCACAGTTTTAGTGTATCAGACATGACATGGTTTGAAACAAGATGGATAATATTTCTCATTAAAGTTGGATCAATGGCTTCATAAGTGGCTAGAGGGCTCCTTATTTCCATGCACCTAAGTCCATAGATATCTGGACAGGAAACCTGAGATACATGCCTCTTTAAATAGTTGTGATGTTGATGTTGTTGAAGCAAGAAAGCTATTAATAGCTTATCTATTAGCTAAATATATATGCTACAGTATAGTAAGAAATACAAACTCACTTGGCTTTCATGCAGAAAAAGAAAAACACTGTGTGTGGCACTGGATGCATATAATCTGGAAATGAACACTGGAAAACATTTCAACCAAGTAGCTAGACACATATCACTCTTTGTTCCCCACCATTTTCTCTCAAAATCCTTCCTTCCTTCCTTCCTTCCTTCCTTCCTTCCTTCCTTCCTTCCTTCCTTCCTTCCTTCCTTCCTTCCTTCCTTCCTTCCTTCCTTCCTTCCTTCCTTCCTTCCAATTTGACCTTAGTTTATGCTTCAGGTCCAACCAATCATAATTGCCCCCTCAGATTCCTCCCCTGTCCTCAGTCAAAAGCTCCTGTTTTCCTTGGATATGTATTTCCTCTCTCCTCCCATAGTAACAAAAATGAACAAAGAAACAAACAAAAACCCTGGAAAAGTGCTACCAAAGATATTTGTCCCCCAGGATAAACAATCTTAGTATAGCATGGATAATTTTCACAACAAAATAATAGAACTGGAAAATAACTGAAGCATTACTTTAACTGACAGTGTCCTCAAGGCACAAAACCCTTAATAGTAGCCATATTTAGTTGAACTAGGTATTTATAAGGAGCATAGTCCTTGAAACAAGCATTCCCACATCAAGTGCTCTTCCACCTCTCTCTAATCTGTTACACATTTCATCCCATGCCCATATGAGGAATGCTCTGCCACTAGAGAGGAGAGGAATCTCTCAGTTTCTCCCACATTCAAATGTTTTCATTCTGGCATTTCCTCCCTCTTGAAAAGGAAAAAAAAAGTGCACTATTTGAAAAATTCTCCAAAAATAAACTGAAAATGTGCACCCATTTGTACATTCTCAAGTCAGTAACGATAGTTGTTTCCAGCAGGGAGAGGACCATGTTGCATGTGTCTGTCCTATAGCTATTAAAGAGGATGAACAAATAATAGTAACTCTAATCCAGTTCTAATGTGGTTGATTACACAAGGAGATGTATATACACCAGCATTAGGCACTAGTATAGGACAGGGTCATGGAAATGAATGTCATGAGCATGCCAAAATACACATTAAAAAGTAAAATGCAATATTATGATGCAGGAGGAGTGGATTTGACTTGTCATTTCTTGCTTTGGCAACAATAACCCCCCCCCCCCCCCCAGTTTTATTACTTGATCTGATTTATTTCCCACCTTTCTTCCAGAAATGGGACACAACACTTACAGTATGTATTCCATTCCCAGTTTCTAAAATCTTTGGACCCAGACAGTCCACACTACAAAATGGGCTGCATGGAGAGAACTGTGGGTGGCAGATGGATTGTTTAGGGCTGTCAGTGTTGACAGAGTTGACCATGTGTTTTGCAGCATGCAGCTAGTGCCAAAGTGCCATATGTGTGATCCCAGGGGCTGGATGTGAGTGATTCCCCTGCCACTGATACCACAGTCCTCTGTGCTTTGTAGTATGAGGAAGCTGCACTTGGACATCTGTTTCCATGCGCCGATATCGACCCTTATCATACTGGGAGCAGAAAATCCATGACTTTCTTTTCAATTTCTGCTTCCCCCGGAAACCTCCTCTGTGGCGATTTTGATTCAGTGTTTTATATTCCCAATGTGACTCTGAGAAATAGTTTTTCTCTCCTTTTCTCCCCTTCAACAGAATACTTCATTCAAAGAACTAAATAATCAGCCAAGGCCCTCAGGTGAAAGTTGACCAAAACAGAAAATATCACATATATATTTTTTTTGTCTGCAGAGGATTAAAAAAAAAACCACACAACTCCTATATATTTCTTATGTTCAGCACTCAAAGGAACAAGCTGCAGTTTATGAACAATTGTCCTGGTCTAGCTATCAGTTGCTTCTTGCAGGTGTTCTGGCATCTGCTGTGGATATGACACTCTCATATGACCATTATTATTACACTTACTTCTGGCCAATTGATAATGTTTTCTAGGTGTGATAAACCTATTCTTTTTTTTTTCAAAATCTAGAGACTAGAGATGGGCATGAACTACCAGTTCTGCAGTTCATGCCAATTCATCCTTCAGATGAACAGGTGTTCAGCACTTCCCAGCCCCGCCTCCTCCAGCAGGCATCTCCTCACCCAGAGGCAGCATCCAGAGGAGGCAAGGCAGGGAAGCTGGGGCACTGCCTCTGAGTGGGCGTCCACTGGAGGAGGTGGGGCTGGAATGTGCAAAGGAGGAAGGAGGAACCAGCACGAACCACCAAACTGGCATTTTGTGCCCATCTGTGCCTAAGATTTAATCTCTCCTTCAAATTTGAGTCCAATAGATGTTTCCAGTTTCTTTCAGCTTTCAAATGATACCAGTAATACAACATGCTTATTAACAATAAATGGCCAAAATTGGCCTTGCATAGTTAGGTAACTCAAATGTTGGAGGCAAATTGCCTAAAGTTAAGAAATCACAATGAATGTTGCAAATTACTTGTTGTGGGGATCAGGCTGCAATGTGCAATGCTCATGGTGGTTTGTTAACTTGAGGTGATTCAACTCTCCCTGCTAGGGAAGATGACAAGCATTTTTGTGCATGTTTTGCATTTCAATATTCTTTTTTCCCCAGCATGTTTTCAGAAGTTTTTTTTTTCCTATACAAAAAATACAAGATTTTGAGCAAAACCAAAAGCCCCTCCCCCTATTTTTTTGGCTTTAAAAAAGCATTGGTCTTTACCTTTTCACACAAAAATTTCGCAGTGCCAGAAAATTCCTTTAGTCAGGAGTCTTAATGAGTCAAGATCCCATTTCTTCAGGATGAGAACTGTGCGAGCGTTCATTCCTTATTAATTAGTAATGAGGAATACAACAATTCCCTTTTAAGCAATAACATTCCAATTCTGTGCTGGACTGGACAGATCTTTTATCAGATCCAATGAGGCTCTTAAGTTCTCATCCCTTTCCCTTTTGGAGTTTTGTTTATTTAAGAGTTCGGTATTATTTATGCAAGAACAGTTTGCTTCCCTCTTTTCTGACAGAAAGATAACACTCACAGCAGCTAGTTGACACTTCCCCTAAAAACAATACAAAATGCAAACTGGAAAAATAAAATCTCAGCAAGGCAGAGAAAAGACAGTGCAGCAGTTTTTAAAGTGACAAAGTGTTGTCTCTGCACCAGTGTTTGTTTTCCACAATTAGCATCAAACCACCATTCGCGAATATATGACCTAGCTTACAAATAGTGGCTTGAGCTAACTATGGTTTGTAAAAATAAGTGAATAAGTGAGTGAATGTTCAAAACACTGGGCCACATACACTGCTAACCATTGTTATTGATGAAAGGGGAAGTTGCTGGTGCCTGACGGGGAGAGGAGTTAGGTACAAATGAAATTTGTGCTGATAGGACATTATGTCAGAACAGACTAATCAAGGAGCATCAAGTTAATTTGGACAGCAGAGGGAATCAAGAAAGCCTGGTACATTCAGGCAAGAGCTGCAACATTAGAACATTTACGAGATTTAGTGGAAACAAAAATGAATTTGTTTTTGCAACATTCAAACCTTTTATGTTATTTTTCTTATTTTGGACATAAAGTTCAATGGAAGAAAAATTGGAGCCATAGAGTGCCTTAAATTGGAATCTGAGAAATGCTTTGATATTTTAAAGCAATGAGTTGACAAAAATAAAGAATCAGTTGGAACTTCATGTGGTCCTCCTTAAATAAAATGGAGATATATATTAAATATATATATATGTTATATAGAGAGGCATAAGGAGTTAGATTTTGCACCAGGTAAGCCTGAAAATTAGTTTCTGAAGTTCATGTTTTCCATTTATTCTAATCCCTTTATCCCTTCAACTCAAGTCACTGAATTTAAAAAAGCACAATTCTATCTGTTGAAAAATCTGGTAATCCTGTATAAACCAGAACCTTGGTCTGCATGAAGGTTTGCTCCTTCCGTCAAGTTTTGCTCCTTCTTTAACACTTGTTGGGGGGGGGGGGAGATTCTAATATATTCACTGAGGAAGAGGAGCAAACTCAAAAGGTTTTTTGTCCCAACTAATACTATTCATATTTCAAGAGCCTAAAAAAGAAGGTTAGGAAAAAGTTAAGGTCATTACATATTTAGCAGCTTTGAGACAAAAGCCTTGTTTTCTCATCAATAATGAGAGCATAGTAAAAATGAGGAGCTATTTTAACTTAATCCATAATTTAAAACAACACTTTGCCAAGCCTTGATTGCTGTCCAAGGAGATGGTGATGGTAATGAAATATTGCCAGTCTCCTTAGAAAGATCTTCTATTGTTCTAAGAGATAACACAGCTGGCTGGATAGATCAGTGGTTTAGCTATTGGCTGCAGAACCAGAGCCTGATTCCCCACTAGGCCTCCCGGGGGGGGGGGAGCCAGCCTATGTGGCCTTGGGCAAACTGCACACCCCCATGGTGTGCCCAGAAGAAGGGAATGGTAAACCAGTTCTGGATACTCTCTAGCTAAAAACCCTAGAAAGGATTGCCATAAGTTACAATTATTATTAAGAGGTAACACTGTTGCACAGAGGTGTAGTAACCACCTCTCAGCTTCTCATTTCTAATGTCACCAGGAAGGTTTTCTGAATATGTATTTGTTTTGTTGTAATACCTTGAATTTTTCCAGAGCAAATTACAATATGTGACTAAATCTGTCAATGTGTGATTTAAAAACTTCTCTTCTTCTCAGAACAGGCAGTAGAGCTGGAACAGTCTGATGCTGGAAAGCTCTAGGGAGGGCTAATTTTTTCCCTAAAATTGAAGACAGAGTTAATAAGAGATTGAATTTGTGGATTTTCTTAAGAGCTCCTATAACTTTCCTCCTCGCCCCCCCCCCCATCTGAACACTATCATGTTATCTGTAAAATACTGCTGGGAATTTATAAATTTGGAGGGCATAATTTATTGTTATTAATTACAATCAAATTATTGGCAATGCCTGCTTAAAACAGTCAGACAAGATGAAAAAAAAAGTCATGGTTTCCAATTCCTTCATCTTAAAAAAAAAATCCATTACAAACCGAAGCATTTTCCTGATTCTGCTTTACATTTCCAGCCCATCATTAAGTACTCTAAAGTCCCACAGAATTCACAGGGATCATTGTGCATGTGCTATCATATTATTTAAGAGAAACACACAAAAGGAAAAAGAAAAAGAAACCTACAGAGAGTCCTGTGGCACTTTAACAAGTTTCATTTGGCATGAACTTTCATGGGCTACAGTTTTTCTCATTATAAGAGTCATTAACTGTTATGAGAACCTCTCAATTTAAATAACTGGTCTATTAGTTTGCATTGTTCCATTTCACTTTGCGGGTGTTCTAGGGCTTCTGAGAACATGCATGGGAAAAGGGAAGTAGTATGGCAAGAACAGGCTGAGGAGAGAACCCACACAGACACCCAATGCATATAATCCCCCTCCTTCACAGAAGGCCTGGAAAATCTAAACAGGGCCATAGTCTCTTGGGATATAAACTGTGCAATACAATGTGCAATGTGTATACAATGTGCACGTGCCTGCAAATATAGCATGGCTAAAGGAAGGCCCCTGCTAATAACTTGGAGAGCTTCTACCATTTAGAGGTGATGCTGACCACTTCCTGTCATTCCTTCCATCCCTCCATTCTTCTTGACCTCTCTTCCCTTATTGGAATGTGGCTCTGGAAAATTGAATTTGGTACTGAGGCGGAAAGAGGTTCACTGCTCTTCTTGTGGAAGGAAGCTTGCCCTGCACTGCTGCCCTTATCCCACCTGTTCATATTTTCATGTCAGATCCCATTCATCAAGGCAGGTGATCCACAGTCAACCAGCTTCTGTATATACTGTACATCTCCCTTCCTTGATCTCTTCTTTACTGTGTGGGAAGAATCAGGTCAAATGTGTGACTCATTCATAATGGGCCTAGAAGACATCTGAAAAATTCAGGTTGCTAAAACCTGGGCTCACTGAAGTGCTGACCAGAAGGTATGCAGCAACTTAATTCCTTCCATCCTCAACATCAATATTTCTTTGAGCATAAGATAGTGACTGAAACCCTTCCAAATCTTCATTTCAGGCATTTGCCAACATGCAAATCCATACATTACAGAGATGTTTAAAGCAGTGACAGGTTAATTTTTTTCTCTCAATTACAATTACAGTCTATAATTAAAGGAATGAATAGAATGGTAATTACCCAGAACAGAATCTGACTCAGTCATAATAGGCAGCCCTGTCCACGGCAACTGGCAATGGAACATTAATGTTTGTGCCAGGTTGGACACTTGCATAGGCCACATTTACACTGCTAATTGGGCATGCTGTCCACGCTCCTTGCTCCTGTCTTCTAAGACTATGTGGGGGAAAGGGGAAAGATCAGGAGAAACAAAGAAATAAGAATGTAGCAAGTAAAGGTAAATTTTGTGATGGACACATATGTCCAGCCTACAAAAACTAGAGTGTGATCTTATTATTGCATAGCTTAGTAATGCATTTACTTAGACATGCTCCAGCTGTTTCTGCATATCAAAAGGTGAACATGTTTCTTGGCTCTCTGTATGGTTTTCTGGGAAAGCTGTAAGCCTTATCTTACTGTAACTTGACGGGCTGCGTTTCAGTTGATCCTCAAAATTCCTGTATATCTATTTGCATATATAGGTAGACATTTAATGATGTAAGTCTACATTTTATATTATCATCATAATCAATAACAACAGCAACAAGGATGATGATGATGATGTTTTTCAAAGAGCAGGCCCAAGTCATACACAGTATAAAACTGAACACGGGGAGAAAATTAAATAAACGAAAGACAATAGAGGTGCAGGTAAAATGAAATGCTTGAAAGAGATCAAATTATAGTTCACTTAAAGCTACTGCTTTATTTCCCTAATAAACTAGTTAATCTCCACAGTACTACTTCATTATCTTCATGCTTATTGTCTTAAATTAGTGCCTTATCATTTTGCCTACTGTGATCCACTCATTTTGATTCTGTCCTCCAGTCTGCATTACAGATAAACATACAGATCAAGTAGAACTTCCCTTGTTACTGCTGTGCTTTATTTCAGGTAAAGTAAGCTGACATATCCCATTAAAGTAAATTGGCCTGAAACAGTATGTATTGCCCATGATTGTTGCTCAAATTTACTTTGATAGTAGCCCTCTGAGTAAGAGCAGCTTACATTAAGTCAGCCTTCCTCGTTTATCATGATCAAAATGGGCTACTTTAAGGGTTATCAACACACATATTGACTGTCAATATAATGCTACCGGACCAACATAACAAACAAAGCCATCTGAAGAATAAATCAGGGTGCATCCTTACAGCAGCAGAAGTCAATAGAAGATCACTGATTCTTTCCCTTCCAGTGGAATGAAAAACTGCAAACTGATAGAATTTGCAAACAGGGGCATTCTTTGCTCAGTGATACAGAAAAAGTATGGCTAATAACAGGGGAGCTTTACTGGGCATTTATGAAGGCCTGCACCTCAGCAGGGGACTCACTGTCAGCAGTCTGACCCATTTCCTTTCTTCCTTGTTGTATCTGCCTGTTCACCTGCCATATCAGAGCATGTGGGCAATATCAAGAATAAGCAAAAGATATAACAGCTTTGAATAGAAGCCTTCTACTCACCTTGCTGTTCTATTTTGGGCATCAGAATGGACAGAGCACCCAAGGAGTAGGTAGATGAATGAACAGTCATGACTGCAGCAAGGAAGAAAGGGTCTTTCCAGGGTACCTTGCTCAGGAGCCTCATAAAAACCACAGTCAGAACTCAGAACAGAAATAGAAATATTACAGCATAGGCTGCCTTTGCACTTTTTGGAATAAATGTCAACTTTTAAAGGAGTGAGAAAGCAGGCACAAATCTCCATCAACTGGAAAGCCCCAAGTGGAGCTTATGACGTTGAAGGAGCTTGTTTATTCACTGTCATGATAAATGCTACTGTTCCCATTCAGAGGTTATGCTACCGTTGGTAACATGTTGCATGTCTGAATTTCAGCAGAAAGTGAGCCAGACCTGCATAAAAGAAAAAGGATCTCCATGTGGAAATGGCTATTTCAAAAACATCTCTTCCTCCTGCTCATTTCAAGACTCAATAATTTCCTAAAAAAATTAAATCAATAATTGCTTCAACTAAAATGTGGCCACAAAAATAAATGATATCATCATTATTGTATGGTGTGGAGGAACCACAACATTATTCAAGGTGTTCTAGACTCATCCTTAACACTGGTAATTAAAAGATCCCCATGGACCACAGCTGGGAGAAGTCCCAGACTAAGAAACAGCCAAAGATAATATGGCTTGCACAATCTAACACAGAAAAAGACAGTTTGACATGTCACAGTCCCCATTCTTATTCAACCAAATTCACTTCAATATCAATCCATGGTAGAATAAAATGGAAGTTTCTCTGTTTTCCTTAAAACTGAGGAACCACAGTTTCGAAATATTACACATGGACTCACAGAACTGCTTTTTTAAAAGATCTGCAAAGCTTCGTGTTACTAGGAATACCATGGTTTGATTGCTTGTCCAACAAAAGGACAGATGAAATCGGAACTAAATATTTTGCAAAGACTTATCAATACATTTGAATTTGTTTAAATTTGGATGGATGGATGGATGGATGGATGGATGGATGGATGGATGGATGGATGGATGGATGGAGAGAGAGAGAGAGAGACAGAGAGAAAGAGAGAGAGAGAGAGATTTCCTGCAATCATTGACAAATGGCTTATTTCACAAACTATACAACACAATTCAGGCTTGCAAACCCTGCTTGCTGCAAGCTCACAAACTGAGAGAGAAGTTAATGAACTGAAACTCGTTTACCATTTTGAAGAATAACTCCAAAAGATGGTTGTTGTAGGTTTTTTGGGCTGTTTGGCCGTGTTCTTGAGGTTTTTCTTCCTAATGTTTTGCCAGTCTCTGTGGCCGGCATCTTCAGAGGACAGGAGTTAGAACTCTGTCTGTGTTCTGGTGTAGTGTGTGGGATAGTTGAGTATTTGTAGCTGTGAGATCACCTTTTTGTCCTTTTCAGGAGATTGGGTGATTATGGTGATCAGAGTGTTTTTTGTTATGGGTGTATTGTTGTGATAAGGGGGAGATGATCTGTGATTGATGGGTGTCGTTAGCTGGTCTATTGCGTGCAATGATCACTGGTCCTTGTGGCTGGGTAGAGTTCGTTGACCTTTTTGCAGGCTGTATTTTTCAGTGCTGGGAGCCAGGCTTTGTTGAGTTTTAGACTAAAAGGACAAGAACACAGAGTTCTAACTCCTGTCCTCTAAAGATACCGGCCACAGAGACTGGCAAAACGTTAGGAAGAAAAACCTCAAGAACACGGCCAAACAGCCTGAAAAACCTACAACAACCATCGGATCCCAGCTGTGAAAGCCTTTGAGAATACAACTCCAAAAGAATTTTAATAAATGTACAGAAATTGACGAGCAGGAATGCACAATGACAAAAATGATATCCCCACAGAGTGGCTGACTCATACTGTAATAAAATCCATGGAAGGTAATTAAAGCTCACTCTTTGCAAAAGAGTGAGGTCTGTAAGGAATGGAAAAGGGAATTACTTGTGTTAGTTGCAAATCAACCTCCTCCTTACATGCAATGGAGAGGGATATATGGAAAACCCTGTTGACTTTCATGATATGAAAGGTGCCTATATAACTGTAGTTATATTCTGTTAAGTTCTGGGGATTGACTTCAATTAGATATGAGCAAAAAACAATAATTCTATGTTCTGTACAAACCTCTGAAAGTATACCGCCTTCTTTCCCTCTGTTTATTCAGAATGTTACGGAAGGAAAAGGAAAGGTGTTCCCCTTACTTTGGTGCAGCATAGTTAGCCATGATAAGAGAAGTTCTTGAAATTCATTTACTAGGTCCATCCCCTCTGCATCAACAGCTTTGGCTATCATTTAAAAATAGAGATGGGTATACTTGTTTACCTTATTCTTGCACACAAGAGATTTTTCTCCCTGACTCAGAGTGTGAGACACTTGATTATGGTCTTGGACAGAATGTTCACAACCACGAGAACATTTTTTGCACAAATTGTAACCTGTGCAAATGGTACCACTAAATCTTGATATGTGCTGGCTTTAAACATTAGAACAATTTTTTTTAAAATAGAGTTATCTGCATCCTTATTAACGACCAACAACGGATAGCCCGCTGCGTCCCTATCTAGATGTTGGGTCGCTCACCACTTTGGTCCATGCGCTCGTAATCTCGAGATTAGACTACTGTAATGCTCTCTATGTGGGGCTGCCTTTGAAATCTATGCGGAAACTCCAGATGGTGCAGAATGCGGCAGCCAGACTTCTCAGTGGGGTAAGGAAACATCAACATATTACTCCCACTCTGGCCACCTTGCATTGGCTGCCCGTTCGGTTCCACGTAGATTTCAAAGTTTTAATGCTTACGTATAAAGCCCTAAACGGTTTAGGGCCTCGTTACCTGACGGAACGCCTTCTCCCACCTATATCTACCCGTATCACCTGATCTAGCCAGGAGGTGAGGCTGAGGAGCCTAACGCCGAGGGAGGCCCGGAAGGAAAAAACAAGAAACCGGGCCTTCTCGGCAGTGGCTCCTCGTCTTTGGAACAGCCTCCCTCCTGAGATTTGCATGGCCCTGTCACTGGGCATCTTTAAATGCCAACTGAAAACCTGGCTGTTTAAGCAAGCCTTCCCTCCACCCACCGTCTGAATTTTTGTTATTTTGTGTTTTCTCCCATCTTGGATCATTGTTTATTTAGTAATATATTGTTATGATTTTAAATTGTTAAATTGTTACATGATATGTTGTTACCCGCCCAGAGTAGTCTATATGACTAGATGGGTGGGCTATAAATGTAATAAATAAATAAAAAATTCTTTTCTGCTTGAGGTATGTATCTCCTTTGCTTCGCAAAGGAAGGACGTTAGCTTTGCTCAGAGGCAGTTTGAGCAAATTGTGATTGTCCTGAGGGAGGAAAGCACTCTTTGTCTTGCTCGTGCTCTAGAGGTAAGAGTTCTCACAGAGGTTCATGAACTGTCTCAGCATATTGGCAAGTAGTTTAATAACATTTACATGCACCTGTGTATGACATGACAGGCGTTCCCCTGATTGAGTAAATGCTACTTTCACCTTATCAAGGGAGAACAGCTGCTCAGTGCTTTTTTGCTAGGGTGCTCATGATGAAATTCCCTTCCCTCCAGTGATGAGCCACTACTCCCCAAGATCTCTCTAGCTTCAGCTCACTGATGTTTCTAACATGGGTGCCTCTCTTATTTCCCCAGTATTCCAGAGAACCAGAGATGGACTCCACTCACTCGGTTGGCTAACCAGTACCTCAGAGGGCTAATCTGCATTGCTGCTTAATGTGGAATTTTCTGCATGATGGCTATTTTCTTGCTTGCTTGCTTTCCTTACTTAGTTTATACACTGCCCAGTGTAGTGAAATCAAAAGAAAATACCTTCATTATTGTCAATCAAGCAATATTAAGAGGAAAAGCAACCCTTTAAGTTGTAAAGGGAGTTAATTCCACAAGGAGGATGCCATAGCTGAAAATGCCCAATTTCTAGTGTTGGTTTTCTTTATTTCCCTTGGGTATGCACCCTCAATAGCGAGGCCTGAGAGGATCTGGTTGACCAGCTAGATATCTTTGGGGAGAGGTGATCTGAGAAGTAACGAGGTCCCAAAACATTCAGGGCTTTATATTGTAAGTCATAACTAACACCTTAAATCTGGCATGGAAGCTGACAGGAAGCCAGTGTAGGTGAACTAGGATAGCAGAGACATGATTCAACTTCCTATTTTTTACCATAAACAATCCATCACACTTCTACCTAAGTTTTCCTTTTTTCCTCTATGGCTCCATTTTCTTTCTTTTTAATTTTTTTTAAAATTTAATATTAAAACTAAAATACAAATTCAATACTAACTTCATATAATGCACAATGGACTTTCCCCACCCGTGCCACCTTCACCCTTGGGACTAGATGATCAATTTATGTCCCTTTTCACCCCATACCTCTCCAAAAATACATTGATTCTTTTGCTGGCATATAGCCTTTCCCCTTTGAAAAGACATGATCCAAGTATGAATTCCATACATCTTTGAAATCATTAGACTTTATCATTCCTCTTCTTATTTTCATTTCATATGTTAACTTATCATTAATTGCTAAGCTCCACATTTCTTTATACCAATCTTCAAGATTAATTTGTTTGTTGCGTTTCCAATTCTTTGCAAATATTAGTCTTGCTACTGTAACCATTATAACAACTAACACTTTCTGATCTTTTTTTTTTTTTTAGAATATGGCTCCATTTTCAATATCCCTTAGTCTGAGAAACCAATTCTAGCTTAAGTCACTTAAGCTAGAGCTTAGAAAAGTGACTGTTTAGGACTACAGTTCCCCGAAATTTCCATTTAGTACAGGAAGTCCAAAAATGTGTTATCCAGAAATGTTACATTTCTAAGAGCTAGGCTGAGTTTTGTCTGTTCAGTTGGGCTCTTATGGTGCTATGAAGCACCTTACTGAGTAACTTCTTCTTTTTTTAAAGACAGTTTCTGCTTAAGCCCTCAAAATTTTTACTCCTTCTTTTCACATCTTCAAAGACAAAATCTTCTTGTTAAAAATATCAGCATGCCTTTTCCTTCTCCTCTGTGCTGCTGGACAATGTGTAACATTGAGCTCTGTGCTGTAGGTCTGACAAGCCACTGCAGGATTTAATACAGGCAACATGTAAACAGAATCCTTTTCATTATCATCTATCATCACACATTCCTTGCTGTCAACACATTTCCACAAATCCAAATCCTAACCAAAACCAGCAAAATTATGTGGTCAGTTACACAGGAGTTTGTCGTGCTCTGCAGCCCCCTGCTGGAACAGTTGGGATTGCTCTAAAAACGTCAACTACACAACATTTTTGTTAGAGTGTTCCAAACTGTCCCTAATGTGGGTTGGAGCCTATTGTTTATTTGGAACAATTCAAATTGGTCCAAAACCCCCATGGTTTTCTTGATGTGCAATTGCCTAGATTGCTCCAGTGTCAATTTGCCAATATCATGACATGGCTTAATAATCAAATCACTCCTGGATATTGGCAAATAAATCACTTCACCTGTTCGGTAGAGGGGAAAGAAAATGAAAAAGCTTTTTTTTTAAAAAGGCTATTGCTGAAGCACTTTTTTTTTTTTAAAAAGTTTTTTTTCTTTGCCTCACTTGGTTTCTCGACCAGCAAGTGAAAAAAAATTATATCTATAAAAAACATATATATATAATAACATTTATTTCCCCTGCCCTCTTCCAAGCAAGGGAAGTGATTAATTTGCCAGTATCCAGAAGTGGTTCACTTATTAAGCCACTTCATGATATTTACTTTGAAATGGAACCACTTCCTTGTGAACATTCAGGCTTGATTAGATCATTCAAATCAAGCCTGATCATTCCAAATCAGCATGCTAGCATGCTCCCTGCAGCTAGTGTAGCCATGCCCTATGTGCCAATCAAGTTCCAGTTTTCACACATATATATGTTTCTATATATGTTTGGAGAAGTTTCTGGATTAACACCCCCCCCCCCCCAATTATGGAAAAGCATTTTTAGTAGGGGAAATAAAGTGGTAGAGTTGCTACCATATGCAAGAGCTGAATCAAAGCAACACAGCAGAACAATTGCAATCAATTCACGAGACACATTCTGATTCTGCATTTTAGTGTCTTTAAGTTGCTGATAATGCATCAAGTAACTGCAGCAAGTAATTGTGCACAAATGTTGCATCACATACCATCAGAGTGGCAGACAATATTTAGAAACGTTAATTCTCTGGATTACACTGGACATACCAGTTGGGGAATTCTGGAAGATACGATCTAAATATATATATAATAATTTCTGTGGCAGTTCCTTATCCATGCCTTTGAAGATGAGACAAGCAACAATTTACATCCTTAATAGGGACACGTCTTGATCCAATTAGTCTGGAAAGAGAGTAGACCATGATGTTTTGCTGCCTGGAGTAGCAAATAATGCCCCCACCAATGCAGCAGTAGATAATACCGAAACCCAGCCATTTAAACTACTTGCTGTGCTTGCCACCTCACTTTACCTAATGGTGTATCTGGTTTTATCTTGAGAAAACTGGTTCCTGAGCAGTTGTCTTTTGTTCTAGTGGAGGACTTGTAGTCTTTTATGCCTAGAAGGAAACTGTTTCTAAACGAAGCTTCTATTTTAAACTCATCATAAGCAAGATCATATCTTTTCTGTGTAGTCTCATTCTAGAAACTCTATTATTGTAGATTTAAACAAAGTTTACACAACGTCTACATTGATCCTCCTGCATTTTTCATATTTGAAATTTGACTGGAAAATGCCACAAAGGCTAGAATGAATATTTTAATTTTCCAGCAACTCCCCTCTGCTTACTCAGGTGAATTAAGAACTTTCACAAGGAGCCCATCCCACCCCAAATACACTCTTCAATGTCACTTACTTTTAAAAGGCAATAGTTTAGATCTTTGGAACTGTTTTATCAGGCAATTTCTCTCAATTTGCAACACACTTCCAGCATTGCCACCATCTCAACACTCAACAGAAGGAAATGTCCAATCCCAGCTTTTCAAATGTTACCTGCATGATAAATATATTGTTAAGAAGCTGCCTGCTTGTCACATCAATAGGCTACTTAATATTAATAGTCAAGTCAATTCTGACTCATGACAACACTTCTCAGAATTTTCTAGGTAGAGAGTACTCAGAAGTGGTTTACCATTCTCTTGTTCTGGAGGCACCCTGGGGCTGTGCAGCTTGCCCAGCCACACAGGCTGGCTCTTCTTCATGGAGGCACAATGGGGAATCAAGCTCTCAACCTCTGGCTCCACAGCCAGATACCTAACTCACTAAGCTATTCAGCCAGCTGGATTTTACACCTCAATGATGGGAAAGCATTTTGTTAATAGGGGATAGAAAACGGTAGGGTTGCTGCCATATGCAAAAGTTGAACCAAAGAAACACAATAGAATAATTGCTATTTAAAGGTAACATATTAGTTCATGTACCATTTGCTCAATTTCTATCTTTTCCTCTTTTTTATAAAGTCCTTAAAAAACACTTCAAGGGAGGGAAATGTAGACCACTAATTTCTCCTCATAGTTAACTCAACCCAAAATCGACTCCCCAAAGTCTTCCTACAGCCATACTTTTCAAATGCACAATTGTCTTCTATTTTATATCCACACAGATATTTTTATAAACCATAACAATAATACTTGTTATTATTAATTTAATAATCTTATTAATTAACACCCTGCTCTTTTTGCATTTCTAAGGATTTTCTCAACCATTTACCACTATTCCATTACTCTCCAATTCAGTTTCAACACAAGTGTAGTTTGCTCTGATCCCAGAAATCTGCAGGCAGATTTCTTGGTTCATACATATGGAACATTTCAAAAATCAGAGGCTATACTATGGACTGTTTTATCACTATAGAAAGCATAAAACTGATATGAATCCTTACTGACCAACTTATCTTATAGGGGGTTCTGAATACTTTCATTGCCTTGCCAGATACTGTTTAAAACAAGCAAAGAAGTCGATAAGAACAACAAAACTCCAAACAAAACAAAATAATGCCCCCTTTCCAAATTGCAGACAACATAATATGAATCCCACCATACAAAAATAGCGTAGCAAAAGCAGCTTAATCCCTGTTGGGTTCAACTTGCAACCCACTTCTGTTATTTCAGCCAACAGTTTCATTGATTGGCAGCCATGCAACCCATAAAAGCTCTTCTTCCCATTATCCCCATTGTGAAAAGAGGACACCAGAAAATGCCTGCGCACATACACATATAAAGATCTTGGAAGATTTTGTTGTTGTTGCTGCTTGTTGTTTTGGTTCATTCAGTAGTTGTTTTGCACATCAAGTCCAGTTGTTTTCCTATACATGCCCATAAATAACCCATTTATTTTCTGAATGGAGTTTAGTCTGGCCTAATATGGAATCAACCATGGTGGTTCCCTTCCCCTCATTCCCATTCATTTCTAGAATTGGCCTGACATTTGAATTGCTTCCACACAAGAAGGCATGGCTTTTAAAGAAACACAAATCTTGGCAACTCTCCTTTTGAAAATTAAATAACAGACATATGCAGAGAATAAAGGAACCACAGAAGTTTATATCCTATAGTTCGGTGAACTATAATCAGCAGGCAATTCCATTGTGGGCAATGCTCTTCAGCTGGATCCATGGTCGTTGCCTTGATCTAAAGGCTTAGGCTGTAATACTGTGAGCTTATTTCTAAAACACAGTTCTTGATAGGATTCCCCCCCCCCCCTTTGAAGTCAAGGAAATAGATTTAAGAACATGGCTGGCCCAAGGTATTTTGTCTCTTGAAATAATGCACAAAATGGTGCTCCTTCCCCATTCCATGTAGAGAAGCCAGTCAGAGCTGCATGTGAATCTTACTTTAGCACTAGGGACAGAATCCACTGCACCTCAGGCAGCAAGCTAGCATGAAGGGGTCAGAAAAATGTGCCTGGTGTTTTCCAACAGAGGGGTATCGCTAGGAGTGGAGAGTGATGCCACAGCCTCCTACCATTGGATGCATTAAGCGGTTGCCTCTCCGCATAATGATAAATCTGTGCCTGCTTTAAAGTGCATGGATCTCTTGTTCTTATGCACCATCATATTGCTTCCATCTAATAGAAACCCTTTCAAGGGTTTCTAGGTATTTGAAATTTCAAGGACTGGTTTACTGTTGCAATCCTGCCACCAAGTATCCAAGACTGAGAGAGGATTTGAACCCAGCTCTCCTGAGTTCCAGTTCAGCACCCTGCCACATCACACTGGGTCTCACATAAAACTAGGGTTACTGAAAACACCTAATAGTAACATATAGAAAAAGTTTGATTTACAGAAATATATCAAGATACAGCAAACATGTTGCACAGCCTTCCTTGGTAAACATTTTTTTTCCTCATTGACATTTCAATTTTATCTATTTGGTGAAAAAAGAAATAGTGAGTTATTTAGAATCAATGTTGATGCAAGCTGTAGCACATCGCGGCCTAGAGCACTGTGTTGCTCTGTCAAAAATACCTCTTTGAGCAGAAAATTGCCAGATATAACTGTTCAGCACCACTGAAATGCGTTTTATGCCATGGACATGGAGCCACCCACTCAGAACTACTGATAGAGGCACAGATCTTCACAACACCTTTTTTTGTGCAGAAGAAAATAATACCAATGAAAGATTATGCCAATACACACAAAAAGGTAAGACTCAGGTATATAGAATACAAAAGGTAGGAGGTCCTACTTGATTACATCTAAAGTCCAGACCAGAGTATAAATGACATATTTATGTCCTATACAAACTATCTTCATGTTAGGTGAAACAGCAATGGTATATTACTACCTCTCTGGCAGCTTTCACAGGATCACCTGCATTAGTCTTGATGGTTGTAGGTGGGCTCTTAAGCCAGTAAAAATCATGCATAGATACCAATTTATGAAGTGATGCCTAAATGTAACCCTTGGCTCCACACTTAGGGCCAGGTGTGCTCTTATTCTAATTTGACTCAAGGTCCTCAGTGTAGGTGTCTGTGTAGCCATCTTCTCTTAATATACACAATAGCTCGGTACACAATATCTTGCCCAAAAATCCCAGCAGGGCAAAGAAGCTCTGCATCCTTAGTCCTTACTCACAGTCATGACAAGGAGGTACCAGTCTCTTGTCTCAGTAGGTAATAGCAAGAGCATCAGTTGGGTGCACACATTTTAGGAGCCTGCATGTGCCTCTGAAAATGGCTCTAGCAGTTGCACCAGGAAGAATGCCTCAGGTGTCTTCCACCCTGAACCAATAAGGCTTGCTGAGCCAGGTGTGATTTCACAGCAAACTCATCTCAATAGAGTAACTTCAGCTATTAGCAATGCAGTATTTTACTTCAGGCCAATCTCCTCCTTTCCAAACAGCAGGTGGGAAAAAAAATCCTCTCCTTCTCTTATTTTCCTGTCTAAATATGTGACCCTGTGCTCTGAGGTCACTTAAACTGAGGTGAACCCAGCCCAATTCTTTCAGGATAAGTGTGCCAACACAAAGACACAAGTGACCGCATCCTATCTTGCTCTTTAACGTATCCAACAGTTACAATGAAACATTATAACTCAAAAACAAAAACCACACACACACTATATCTCTGTAAGATATGCAAATGAGTCTGCTATGCTGGTTTCAAACAGTAGGTTTTTCCTGCACTTTCTATTCCCATCACTTGGTGGGATGTGTCTTTTTCTCTATAGGTTTATGTTAGACCTAAATGTGGAGCTTCCATGATGGGTGCTCACAACCAAATAAAACAAAGTGCTCTTTATGTAGTACAACTGAACAGTTGCTTTCAATGATTAATAGATGTCTCACTCTGATTCTTCTAGGCACAGAGGGGAATCGAACTCCCAGTCTCTGGCTCTGCAGCCAAAGACCTAAACCATTGAGCTATCTCTGAAGCCCTGAAAAAAATCCATCATGATACATTTCTGAAATCAGATAAAAGGTTTCTGGGTATCAGCATCGAAGCTGAATTTGGGCTTTAAAAACAACAGCATTCTTCTGAGGCTTGAGTACAAATAACCTCAGCAAGTGTCAGCATGATCTTCCCATGCTTTTCTCTGCATAAAACTCTTCGAACAGTTGCCTTCCCGTGTTCCAATGTCAATGCTAAGAGGAAAAATGCAACAGGTCTGGGCAATGTGTGATCCTACAGTAAACCAGTCCTGAGTTCCATGACAGAGCTTGATCTTGATGTACACATCCTTCTTTTACATGTTCATGAACCAAATTCATATGCTAAGAAGTTTAAAGCTTTTGGAAAATGTGGCCTGAAGTGACTTACAGGACCACACAAGAACTCAGCCAGGTTTTTCCTAAGGCCAAACTGATGAGTCATGGTGGATCTGCAGCAGTCAGTGGTCCAGATTCCAAACAATGGGAGAGTTTCTACACTATTCTCTGTTTATTTACAAGTAGGGGGCAGCACAGTTCAGATCAAACCATGCTTCATAATCTTCTTAGAAATAAAGATTGATGAGGTTGTTTATGGTTTTATATAGCCTATGTCACCAGAGAGCCTCTTCAATCACCTAAGGAACTAACCACAAGGAACTGTATCCATGCGGTGTGAGACGGTGATAAGAGAAACATGACCAGTATTACATTTCAATTGGACCAAGATTAGCAGGATCATTTGTAAGATTTTGTTAGTGAATTATCTACTTCAACAAAACATAGAAGACAACAGGAATGTTTCAGGGGAGGAGTTAGCCCAATGCTGAGTCAATCAGTCAGTCAGACAGACAGATGCTTTTGCTTTCCATGTGTTTAGTAAGACCTATGGGAATAGCAAGTAGGGACAAGGAGTGGGTGACACATACTGGCTCTACCCCAATCTCCCTTTGCCTCACCAGCTGCCTCATTTCCTGAACTCGCAAAATGATGCATAACATTTTCACAGGGTGGAACATTTGAAAGGCAGATCTGCATCAGTGCAAGTGAGCATAATTCACAGACATAATAGCTGAAATCCAGTAGTAAGTTGCAACTAGAGTAGGTTCGTTGACTCAGTGGAACTTATATAGGTGTTGACTCACCAAATCCCTACTGATTACATGGGCCTACTTTAGTTGTGTTCTCCTACTAGATCTCACTGAATGTATGCCACTGCATCACAGTGAATCTATTTATGTATGTTAAGGTAAATTTCAAATGATGGTGAGGGCAAGCAAGTGGTGGCCACCCATGATGAAGCAACAAAGTCTGAGCAGTGGTTCTTCTTATGTTCAACTGAACCTGAGTAGAACACTCTATGTGACAAGGACCCCTTGATTTATGCATGGATCATACTGCATATATTAAGTTGACCTTGCTGGTCAGGGAATGAAAGAGCCAGGCCAGGATGCAAACAGCCAGAATTAATACCCCCTTTTCAGCTCTTACACATTTGTCTGAAAACTCATCGTGGAATGGCTTGAGGCTCTGCCTTTTAAGAAAGGAAGGGCTTTGTTTCAGTGAGGGCCTCTCTGCCCAATTTGAGTGATCTGCTCTCCACTCAACACACTGCTTGCCCCATTCCACAGGGCCTCTGGATTCCACATAAAACTTTTAGGAGGCTGGAAGGCCTGCTTTGTAGAGGAACTTTTCCACCAAGCCAGCCATGTATGCCTAAATCTGGGATCAATCCTAAATGAGGATGCAAACTGCTAAATACTTTCCCAAATACAAAATATTGGTGACCGATAACATTTCACCTCCACACTGGAAATCCTTTTCCCAGTAATTCACAACTAAACTCCAGACAAGCCCAGCCCAAGACATTTTGCTGTCTGAGACATTACAGTAAATAGTACCCCACTACACATCAAGGTGCACAGCATTATGCTGGGCCAGTCATATTATTGTGGTATATGAAGCAGAAAAATTCACAAATGCATATCTGTCTTCATAGCAGTAAAAATACAATAATAATAAATCAAACAACCATCAACTTGCAATTCATGACACCCCAAATCAGCTACCTAAGTCATCTGCCCCACTCACTCCAATGGAAGGGCTGGCTGTGACTCCAGCTACTATCCATATCCAAACTGAATTTCATACCACCGACTTTCATTACCTTCCACATCCAACCAACTAGAACCACACAGCCATGCTGCCGCTGCAAGCCAAACAATACATTGAAATGTGAATATAGAACACACATCAACACAGGTTTGTACAGCGTAGATCTCTCCAACAGCAACATCTAATTTGTTTCTCATCCAATTCAGTATGTGACATAGTAAAGGATAAACCTCATTCAGCTTTCTAATAAACAAGCATGTGAGATGCTCATATACATTCAAGCAAACATTCTTGCACTAGCTGATCAAGTTATGGCCTATTCTTAGCTCCATGGCATCACAGAAAATACTCTATCTCCAGCTATAGAAGTAAATAAGCAATCTCTGCCTTCCCTCACTTTCATACCTAGTATTACTGAAATTGCTTTTAAGTTTGATGAATTGAAGACTGATTCAACTGGAACCAGCATCCCTTATGCCACATACCTAATATTTATAGCTCCTTGGTGGGTTTTGACACTTGAAACACACAAGACGACATAGCATATACAGGTACATACATGACTAATAAAGCCGTAGCACTGATACCATATATGCTTCCAACCGCATAAATATTATCGTGGCAGTTATATTTATAGGATGAATAAAACATTTTATGAGATTTTAATAAGAGATACAAGTGAAATATATTGAAATATCTCCCTGCATCACTCTTGTGCTGATACTATTCCATACATGTGGTATGTCTTTAACTTTTCTTTTCTTTTTTCATTTTGTAAAAATAAATAATAAATTCATGGATAAGTTGAAGATATGCAGGAAAATTAGTTGCTTCATATGCATATGATCTTCTATGTGTTCATCTTCCATTAATTTTGGCTCATAAGTTGATATCTAAATTCTTTTCTTCTTTGAATTCTGTTCCAAGGAAAACTATAAAAGGGGTTTGCCTGAATTACAAAATGATTTTCCCCCTGCTCAAGACTGAGCACATATATAACAAATGATGCAGCACATGCTTTTATTTAATCTCATCTGCATATGTTATATGATCTTGAAAAACAAATCATAGTTTATTAATGTATAAAATAATTAACACAAAATTAGAGTGCACCAACCCCATTATTGTGATATTTCACTTCATTTTAGTTTTAAGCAGTAATAAGTTCCGTGTGATGTTCCCAATGAAAAACTGCAAAGAAAATAGCACCCCATTAAGTTTTGTAGAAGTGCTGCATCCATAAAACCGTATGGATAATTTATGCCTAATCAGAACTGTTTGTCCTAGCTGTCTTTTTACCTCCATTGTCATTATTTTAGATATTATCTAAAATATCTACATGTGGATTCATTCCCAATTCTGTCATTCAAAAGATAAAGCTGTCCCTATATTTTACTAAAGACTGAGTGGCATGTTAAGCAGATATATATTAAATTATCATCATCATTCCTTTAAAAATGCAGAGTTGGAAGGGACCCTACAGATCATCAAGTCCAGCCCCTGTCAAGGAGACACAATGGAGAATCAAATTCCTAACTCCTGGCTCTGCAGCCAGAGACCTAAACCACTGAGTTATCCAGCAGTTCATAAACTAATTGGATCAAGTTAATTATTATTTTTCCATTTTAGCTGCAGAAGATTCTAATTCAAAGCTCACAAATAATGAAGAAAAAGAAAAGAAAAAGTGAATGGACTTTTAAAGTAACCATAGTTTATACAAAGCAGCAGGATTTTCTTTTTATTATGAAAAACGTATACAAACAATATTAAATAGCAAGACAAAGTTTAGGAAGTTCCAAATGCTCTAGGTATATCATTCAGTTGCCACCTCTACAAAAGTCCCTGTATACTTCACTTTCAGCTTTTTTTCCAGACAGATTTTGGGGTGCTTCGTTGGTGTCTGTCTATGTCCTTCCTTCCTACCTTCCATTTTTAACCAGCTACGCACTAGCTGGATATTTTTGCAATTATTATTGTTATTTATTATTCCATAGCATCCCTTTCTGTTCCTTCTGAAGTTGCACTTAGTCCCTTCCAGTGTTTTCCCTCTTTAAAAGGATTCTATGCCTGCAGAATGCCAGAAGCAACGTGACTGAAATCTTTCATTTCTCCACTGGGATTTTCTGCTAGGAAGCTGCAATTGATTTTCAGGGGGGCGTTCTGCCTTGGCATGTATTATCTAGTTAAGGGTCAGCCTACTGTGGAAGGGAAATCAAAGAAGATGGGGTTGAAGTCGGAGGACAGAAACAAGAGGGATTTATTTCGAGCCTGAAAGGTGGCAGAACTCAAAGGTGGGGAAAAGGAGTTAGGAAATTCCACCACTAATTAGTTTGGCCTCTCTCTCTCTCTCTCTCTCTCTTTCTCCATCCTTAACAGATGTTGAAGCCCAGTGGCCACAGGCATCCTGGCCTGTCAATCATCAGATTTAAAAGAATTGCTGTCCAATGAAGTCTGGTCCCTGTATTAATGAGAGCAAGCTAAGGCAGAGTCAATTAAATCAAATTCCCACCCACCTCCCTAGTCTATCTGCAGTGTGAAGCAGCAGCAGCAGCAGCATTGGCACCGCCAACGGCATACCCAGTATTAATAAAGGATTTCAGTGCTGCATTCAAGGGAAGGGAAGGGGAAGGAGGGGGAGGGGGGAACAACTGCTGAGTGAAATTTGCATGGTTTAGAACTGGAGAGACATACACTGCAGGACCCGCACTTGAATGAAGGCAAGGGGCTCCACTCTGCAACCAAAAAGGCAATCCATTTTAAAATCCCACCTGCAATTACAAAGTGACACTGAGGGGGATTAAAATAAAATAGGAATGACCCAAGCGTTGAAAACATTTTCACTTTAATACTGAAAAAATATGCCATTATAAAATCCTCAGATAGAATTAGTAAGTCTTGCTTGTGTTTTGTTTTGTTTTTCTCCCTCAGCTCAGATTTTCCTCCAGGTGGGTATTTTTTTTTAAAGAGTGTGATTTACAAGAGCACAAAAAATCTTCTCCCATTCAACTTTGAAGCTGAAGCACTCAGGTAATGTTAACTGATCGTGCTTAGCTGCTTCTGACTTTTTGTGGTGGCGGTGGTGATGTTTGTTCCTTTAACAAAAAAACCCAAACAAATATGTAACACTTTTTATCACCAGAGAAAATGCCATGGGTATTCGTGTTTTCGGTTTTACATTCAGATGGAAAGGCATTATCGGAGATGTTGACTTCCAATGGAAACTCAAAAATAACCAGAAGCAAATTGGCTCCCTCCCCCCTCCCCCAACAGAGAGAAAATTGGCCCGACAAAGAAATTTTCCGCAACCCCAAACGCAAAAACCTAAACCCATGAGAGTATAGCCATGCAAACATGTCTTAAATAAAATCTTTACATTTTTTCCTTGTTTGTTTCACAGTAAAAGGACGATCTCTACTGCCTAGCAATCACACAAAAATAATGGCAAAATGGCACTTTTTAAAAAATTCTTATTATACTGTATTTTGGATATAGAAAGTTTGATACGATGGAACTTATCAGGTAAGAGGGAGGACGAGGTGAACTGGACGCTGCTTCCATTTGGGTCCGAAGCGTCCCTGGGTGGTTTTGTATCCATGCGAACCATGCAGCAACTTGGGTTGGTTTGTTCTAGATCAGAGTCATATATTTACAATACATTCATGCCTTCGTGCAACTGGATAACTTCTGCTTTGTTCACAATGGGGAGAGCACAAGGGGAACCCCTTGTCTCCCCATCACACACAGGGCCACTAAATCCTCATGATCATGGGCCATCCTGTAGAAGACTGCCTTTCTTCCCTGTTCTTTCTCTCTCCCTCTCTCTCTCTCTCTCTCTTTCTCACCCCCAAGTTGAGCCATCCTGGGCTTTTACTAGAACCTTTCCTTCTTTCTCACTTGTTATGCACAGTTACACCAAGCAGAGCCTCAGATTAGGACTAGGCAAAAAAGAAAAAAAAAGATAGGGGAAGGCAAGCCTCCACTCACAGCTGTTGGGCCCAGTTTTGTGAGTGGGTAGGATGTTTTCCACCAGAAGGTAGCTTTAGGAGATTAAGCCCCATCCCTTCTCAGGGTCTATTCACATCTGCAGACGAGACAGCAATGCACAGGTCAGGGGAAAAGGACCACTGAAGAGAAATTGAGGTTGCTAGCTGCTGAAGTTGAACTGATTGCCCATATATGCTTTTAAATTTTTAATTATTCTTATTTTTAATTTTTTGTAGTTTCCCACTCTCGGGTCTCAGTCTGATAGGGAGTGAGAGCCACAGTCATACACTCTATGGGCACCATCTGTATTGTAAGGTCCATTGTGCCAGTAGGAGGAGTCGCAGACTGTCTGTAAGGAGTTGATTTCAGAGGCAGAGGAGTTGGCATCCCTCCTCTTGGAGCGCTTCCGATTCCTCAAGATGAAGACCAGCATGCCAACCACCGTGAAGGCAGAGGTGACAAAAACTAACAAAAGGCCAGGCACCAGCACTGAGATGGAGACCCTGCTGGTCTCTAGATAGGAATTGGAGTGAGTCCCAGTCTCAGCCAAGCCGGTGCTGTTCTTATGGGTGGAAGTCAAGGTGGGCAGGACTTTGAGTTGAGGGCAAATGGCCTCATTGGAGAGAGATTCAAAGTCCTCCTTGAAGAATTCTTCTGGAGTCTCACATCTCAGGTCACTCATCATCACCTTGGGCCTCAGCATCTCTACCCACTGTTTGAAAGGGACAATGGGGCACTTACAGTCCCATGGATTGTCATGCAGATCTATTTGGGTGATGGAGGTGAGTTGGTCCAGCACACCTGCCACTGGCAGGTACAGGAAATAGTTGTTGTGGATGCTGAGTTTGGAGAGCGAAACCCCAGCAAAGACATCTACAGGGAGGGACCTCAGAAGGTTGTTATTCAAGATGAGGACCCTCAGTTTAGGCATGGCATTAAACGTCCCTGACATGATGAGCTGGATGACATTAAATTCCACATTTAGGTATTCAAGATTTTGCAAGCCATTGAATTTCTCCCGCGACAGAATGTCCAAATAGTTATTGTCCATGTATAGCCACACCAACTCCAAAAGGTTCTTGAAGGTATTGTTCTCCATGGTGGCAATGTTGTTGTTGCCCAAGTCCAACAGGTTCAGTTTCCGGTAATCCACAAAATGCGACTTTCGAATGGTGTGGATCTTGTTCCCTCTCAAGAAGAGCTCATGAACATTGGATGGCTTGGGTTTCAGGTCCACTAGGCTGCTGACGTTGCCTTCGTTGCAGTTCACCTTGAATCCTCCAGGGATCTGGTGGCAGGTGCAGGTGGCAGGACAAGGTGTACTGCTTGAAGACTTGCCTTTCACACTCAAGGTTGATCCAGCAATGGTGGGTCTGGTCTTGATTTGCCAGTTGACAGGGATCTTCGTACCCCCATGAGGAGCAGACCCCGGGGTGGCAGGATCTTCCTTCCCATGGATCTTAAACGGGGTCGGAATAGGGCCAGGATCGCAGGTTTCCTCCTCTGCAGGGGGAGCAGCTAAGCTCGAATCCACCCGGTTCTTCCTGCACAGTTCTTGCTCCGTGGTTTCATTTAAATCCTTGCCCTGCAGCCTGGTGGGGGCTTCACAAATCACCCGGCCGATCAGAGCGTTCTTGGGGATGTTTTCCAGCCATTCCTTCAAGGAGAGCAGGTCGCACGTACAGTCCCAAGGGTTATCTTCCAGCAGGATCTCAGCAATGCCCGGGATCTGCTCCAGCACGTCCTCGTAAGGCAAGGTTTTCAGGCGATTGCCCCTCAGGTCCAGATGGGTGATGGGCACGTACTGGAACACATTGGCCGGCAAGATGCTTATGAGGTTGTCGTTTAAAATCAGCACCTCCAGCTTGTTCAAGTCCCGAAAGGCCCCTGGGTCAATATCCCGCAATAAATTAAAATCGGCCTGGAGGTATTCCAGATCGTCCAGCCCCAAGAAGGTCTGCTTGCGAAAGGATTTGATCTTGTTGTTGTTGATGTGAAGCCGCTTCACCAGCTGCAGCCCCAGAAAAGCCCCCGGCACGATTTCATGCAAGCCGTTGTTTTCCATGTGCAAGCTGACGGCATTGTAAAAGTTGGCGAACTCATTGGGGAAAAGGCGAGTGAGGGAATTGCCGTGCAGGAACAAATGGTAGAACTGGGACGTGGGGGCCGAGAACCGCTGGAGGCTGGTGAAGCCTTTCTTCTCGCAGTCGACATGCAGGTCGCCTTCGACCTCGGTGCAGGAGCAGATCTTCTCTTTGCAAACGTCCCCGGTCACATTCCCGGCAGCCAGACAAAGAGACGTCTCCAGCAAGAGGATCCAAAGCAGCATTTTTACACCCAGCGAGTCATCCCAGAACTGGAGCACAGAGCAGAGTAAACGGCAAGCCCGGGGGGGGGGGGGAGTTGATTTGGGGGGGGGGGGAGGGAGGGGAAAAAAAATCTCCCTCTCCCTCTCTCGATCGGTTTCTCTCAAGCAGCAGCCGGGAGCCCCATCAAGTTGCTTCCACGCAGGGAAATGTCCGAAGCATCGCCAAAATGGGGAAACGAAGGGTCAGAGGAACAGGAGGGAGGGAGAGACAAGGGAGGGAGGAAGGGGAGGGAGGGAGAGGGGGAGAGAGAGAGAGTAGTGTTGGCTAGGGAGAAATGAGTGAAATGCGGGGGGGGGGGTGGCGATCGGAGTGTGTGTGTGTGTGTCGGGGTGGGTGGGTGGGGGACACTGTCTGGTCTCCTTTCAGCTCGCTCTCCCTCTGCAAAGACTGCAACAGTCCGGACTCCACTTCGCGAACATATCCACAAACTATCCAGCCACGAACTGCGAGGCACAGGATGGAGAAAAGTTGAAGACACCCGCCTTCATCACCTCCACCCCTGGAGACCCCCCCTCCCCTCCCCCCCAAAAACAGCAAAGCCAATCCCTCCGGGCCGACCTCGTCTCTCTCTCTCTCTCTCTCTCTTAAAGGGTCGATCTAGCTAGGAATCGGCCGAAGCAGCCGCTGCGTCTGCGGGAGGAGAGCGGCAGGGCTGAGGCGGGGGCAGCGGCAGAAGAAGAGGCGAGGCTCCCATGTGCATGGCTTGGACTTCGGACTGACCTTGCTGTGGTTTTTTTTTTCCCCCCTTCTTTCTCCTCTCGATCTTTCCTTCCGCGCAGCAAGGCGGCCGCAGGGATTCCTCCTGTTGGTGCTGCTGGTGCCGCCGCCGCCGCCGCCGGATGCCCGGGAGACCCCCCTCTGGGTGCTGTCCAGTCCCCCTTGGTGCTGAAATCACGCCCCAGTCGAACGCCCGGCTGCCGAACTAATGGCGCCGCGCAAATTCTGCAACCGCTGCGTTTTTGCTCTGTCCATTTTTCTCCCTTGCCGCGTTCCCTTGCGCTCGCTCGCTCGCTCGCTTTCGCTGGCTTTCCCCGACTCGCTCGCTTCCTCCCTCGCGCTCTCGCTCGCTCGCTCGCTCTCGCCGCCTCGGCTTCCCAGCTCGGTCCGCTTCGTCCCCCTCGCGCCTTCACGCAGCCCGAGCCGGCGTCGTGCCGAGGTTCTGCTCGCTTGCCCGCCGGGCGCTCCCCGGAAGATCGCCGAGCCCCTCGGCTGAGCCGCAGTGGCAGAAATCCATCTGCGGAGGGAAGGCTGGGGAAGGCGCGGGGGAGCCCAGGAGCGCGCTGAAGGAGGCGGGGGGGGGGGAGAGAGAGAGAGGAGGAGGAGGAGGAGGAGGAAGAGGAGGAGAGAAGAGAGGTTTAGAAGCGGGATGGTGAGGGGGGGGGGGATGAAATCGATCCCGGTTCAGGACAAACGTCGAAGGCAATCCTGGCGCCTAAGCGGTCTGTTGAAGCCCTCCCTCCCTCCAACGGATCCTTTCAGATCTCCCTGTTTAATCATGGAAAGTTGCACATTGCCTGGCTGGCTGCCCCCCTCCCTTTTCCTCCTTCCCTCCCTCCTTCCCTCCCTCCCTCCCCCGCCGCGCAGGCGTCACACCTGGATCCGACTCGATTCTCCGGCGAAGGCAGGGCTTGGGAGAGCGGCGAGAGCCTCCTTCAGCTGTCCCGGCGTGGCTTGCTTCGAATTAGTGTCAGGGTGTCAAGCGCCTAGCGAGCGGAGGTAATTATACGGCACGCCATCTTTCTCACCCCCCCCCCCCCGCTCCGCCGCCCCTTCGCTGGCTGCCTGCCTCCCTCGCCCTGCAGTCGGGAGCGGGCGCCGCGCCGTATTGGGTGTCTGTTTTCGCTCGCGTCTTTCTTCCCTTTTACTGTTATTCTCTCTCTCCTCGGGTGAGCGAGTGAACGGGTTACGCTTCGCTTCGACCCAACCGGAGATGTTGGTTCCGGTGCGGGAGAGCCTTCGTCTTCTCCTCTCCATCCGCTCCAGAAGGGGCTGGGAATGTCGGGGAGGGGGGGGGGAGCGGGTGTTGGGAATCAGAGGGAAATCAGACTGATTTCAAACCGACTTCCACGGAGCTCGTGCTTTTCAAGGGGGGGAATCATAAGGGGGGGGGGAAACCCTTCAAATCTGGCCAAAAGTCTACCCTCTCGCCCCGCTCTTCTTTTTCTTTGGTTTAAATTTCTGCCTAAAGTGACGATCGCTGTGGATGGAGATGTGAAGCGGCAGGGTAGGGGAGAGGAGGAGGAAGGGGGGGGGGGAAGATGGACTTTCAAAGTGTTACTGGAGATCGTTCCTCAGCCTAGTGGGGGAAACATCTGCATTGCCTGGAGAGCTTTGCGCGACCTCCGCCAGCCCATAACCAGTTGCATCTCCTCTGATGCAGCGAAGGAAGCCCAGCTCTCCACCCTCCCTCCCGCCAGCTCGTTTTGCGCTAAAAGAGACCCTGAAGAAGGCTGCGGTGGCGGGTCACACGCCTCCCCATCCGTGGCTGCATTGTCTCCCAGGTTTGCACCTCTGCCCGTCCCACCGTCAGGCTGATTCCTCCGGTGGTGAACTTTGCATCCAACCGGTAGGAACGGAGTGTGGCGCGAGCGCGCGGGAGATCCAGGGTGTTTATGTGCGGAGAAAGTCCGGGAGCCATTTGAAAACTCCTTCTTCTTGTTCTTCTCCTCCTCCTTCTCTACCCGCCCCCCCCCCCCACCAGCACTTTTAAAAGCCAAGCCTCTTTGCAGATCTTGAAGGCAGACACCCACCGCCTCTTCCGGAGCTTGACCGAATGGGTTGCAAAAGGCAAGCGCGCCACCGCTGCTTGCCACCATTTCGGGCGAGAGTAGATGGAGGGGGGGCAGAGAAAATCGGAATGACGTTGAGATTGGCAATCGTCGCTCCCCTCCTGAGAACGGGGGAAGGGGACACACACACACACACACACACGCACACGCGTGCGCGCACGCAAGAACCAACGCGTGTCAAGTAGAGGGTAAAAATCCCTTAAAGGGACAATAACCGCAACCCCACACACGTGGCTACTCAAGAGTTAAGTGCCATCAGGGTACAAGAGTGTAGGGTAAAATAAGGAAAAGGAAGCCTGTCGCTAGGGTAAGGTTAAGGATTCATTTTATTTGTCCTGGATGATGACTTTAAAAAATAATAATAATACTCCCTGAACTTGTCTGCAGATTTTGTTTTTTGCAAGCTGGGGTTGAAGAGAGCTTCAGAAGACAAAGTGCAGCCTCTGGAGAGTGCAGGAAGCGGCAGAGTGTGTGAGGCCATGAGAGCAGCGTGGAAAGGGAGGATGGCATCTAAGAAGGTGCACAGAGATAATGACAAAAGGGGGGGGGGGGAGGGAAAAGGATACATTTGCTCAAGGTAGATCCAGGAAGCAATTTCTTCAAGGGCTTGGTGAACACTGTCTCCTCACCAGAGAAGAAAGCAAACTGAGTGACCCAGTGAACTTGTATGGGAGATCCCACCTCAATGTGGTCAGAGTGGGTGGGTGTTATTAAACAGGCAGATCCAGGGGGTAAAAACACACACACTATAACTTCAGAGGCTGTTTGATGAGGGGGATCTGTCTTGTACAACCCTTGCTCCCTGCTTTCCCATTTTCTGCATGTGAGGATTCCTCGGCTTCTGAGACACTGTCCACGCAAGACGTGTTGCTCCCTGAAGCTGTGCAGCCTCCAAGGGTCTCCCACACCCCATCCTGCAAAGAAAAGACATTGCTGAAAATCTTTCCCTGCCATCCAAGCCCTAGTTCGTGACTTAAGGGTCCCAGCCTTGCAGTGTTGCCTGAAGCAGGGGGCCACACCTAGCTGCATGGCCGGGCCAACCCAAGCTAGAGGAACTGCATGTCCTGCAGAAGGTGAAGTGGCAGATTAATTGGGAGCTGTTGGGTGCTGAAGTGTAAAAGGAAGCAGAGGGGTGTGTGTGTGTGTGTGTGTGTGTGTGTGTGTGTGTGTGTGTGTGTGTGTGTGTGTGTGTGTGTGTGTGTGTGAAAAAGCTGCTGGGGCTTTGAGATGAGTGGCTGCCCTAGTGACATACTTCCAACCTAGAGGTGAATGATTGAATAGAGGATTAATCACTGTGGTTTTCTTTTGTGGAAGGGCTTTTGTAATACAGCACTAGCAATTTCCATTTTCAAACAGGCATTGCTCTGCAGGCCTCTTCCCTCTTTAACATCCCACAGTATTTTCAATCAGATCCCTGTTCATTCCATTCTCCATCCTGTCCGACTCTACCATTAGAAAGAGTGGACAAATCTGATATGTCATGAAATGGCATCAGAATGCTAGTTATTTGGTTAATTGTGCTTTTATTGCCTAGGATGTTTACCAGCTTTAGGCACTACATACCCTAACTTGTATGGTGCTGGAGGGTGGGGTGGGGGGGATATCATTTTCTGTTCTCAGGCAGCAAATTATCTTGGGCTGAACCTGTTCTTTACTGGTATAGACGTCTACAGATAAAAATCAGAGGGACATATATGTTTCCTTTATTTACTGGATTTGGATTAAAACAAACCAATCAACAGGGGCCCAAAGAGCTTTCTGTTTCTCCCTATACAAAGTGCATTCATTCATCTTCCTGGCATCTTCCTCCCAATGACCCAGATCCCTAAAATCACATTTATAAAATCCCATTATTAACATTTCTCATTATTAGTAACATTCCTATATGGGCAAGCTACATTATACTTTAAGCAAAAAAGGATCACATAGAAATGTCAATCATGTGTGATTTTTCATCACAAGAGATTTCTCTGACAAGGATTTAATTTAAATCAGGAGTTGGCAAAACTCAGCTTCCAAATCTTTGGAATCTATTTTTAATAGATGCAAAGTGAGATCAGACACGAATGTTTTTGATCATGTGAGAATGCATTTTATCACTACCAAAGAGATGTGCCCAGTTGTACATTTCCAGGATTAGGGAGCAGAAAAAGTGCAAGTTCTACATTTTGTGGACTCAGGTGTCTTTTTTCTTCCACCTGTGTTGTCTATTAAATCTGCTGTGTGCAGCATAAAATTTTTTATCTGAAGTAACAGTTGTCATTAAGTAAGGTTTCAAGGTGTAAATAATGTTCTGGTGTATCTCCTGAATCCCTTGTAGGCCCTCAAGGCCTAGCAGTTCCTGGGATCTTGTTCCAAGTGACTATATGTAGAATGAGAGCAAGAATAATCTTGTAGCAAATCTTAACAGATTGAGGACCAAAATCTCTTCCAACTGAGAAACAACTTGGCCTACTTCATTATGTAGTGACGGACACTAGCTTAGGCAGGTTTACAAATGACTCAATGGATTCACAGAGGACAGGTCCATCAATTACCCAGTAGCTGGGTAAGAACCAACCTCAGTGCATGTAGGAAGAGTATCTCTGACTATGGGGACAAGCAAAATTGTTAGGGTTCATGACCTTCATTCATTTAAAACTCTATTTATAAACTCTCATTGGCATCTTGTGGACCACAAGAATAGGGGAACTTTGGCCACATCGAGAAAAGGTAATCTTCTGAGGACTCAAGATAAAATTGAGACTGGAGAGCTTAATCAAGGGCAGGGGCAAAGGAACCTTTGGTCATTCAGATACTTTGGTCTATGACTTCTGCTTCCACCACCCAACATGGCTGATGTTGGTAAAACAGCATAGCTCTTGGACACTTGGACAACAGCAAATGGAAGGAACTATTTTTACTTGATTGTTGTTAATACCTCACACAACCATCTGGATATCCCACACAGCTTGGTGAGACAAAGGCCCAAGGTGCCATTTTACCAGTCCAATTCTCCTCATTTCCAGCTACACAACCACCAAAGTGTGAGAAACATGTTTTGCATGTCATCCACACTTGCAAAACCTCCTGCTCCTTCCCGGTTCTTCCATACTAATCCACAAGTCCATAGGTCATGACGACCAATTTACAGAGTTGGTCTGCAATGGATATACAAGACTGGGTGCCTTAATGACATTCCTTGAACCACTCTGACATAAGGCATGGCACTTTTTCACATGGACAGACATAGGTCATAAGCCATTTGATTTGGAGAACACTGTATTTGCAAGCATAGGTGCCTTTGTAGCCTGTGTTTTTAACAAGTGTAAATATGGGGCTGAAACATCTTTAAGGTATAAGAGAAATTGTTTGAGTAAATGCTAGAAGAAGGCAATCAGATTTGATTAAGGTGTTCTCCCTCATCTGAGTGTAACTATGCTGCCAAAATGAATTTCAGAGTTCCAGAAAATGCCCTTGTTCTAACAGTCCTGTGCTACAGAAAATTAGGTGTTGTGATCAATACACAATGTAGCACTTCACTTTTACTAATTTGACCTTTTGCCATTTAAATTCCCTTCTTCATCCTGACACATCAGAGGCTGCAAACCAGAAGGGCAATGAAGCAGCCAACAAGCAAGAAACCGAATTTGCAACTGATCAAAACAATTTCAGCACCACCACCGTACTAGGAATATGTCTGGTGAAAATATACGTTGCCCTTTTCTCACACAGGTTATAATATAATAAGAAAACTCTTTTTCATAGTTAAAAGTCACAGGAACATGAGAAGGCTGTACTTACACACACATCTGATACTTTTTCATAACATTCCAATAGGAAGCAAATGCTATAATTTTAAACTCTTTTTCAAAATTACACAAGACATTTCTCAAGGTTACTGATCTGAGGGCAAAGCACGTACTTAAGGACAATGTGAAGAGAAGAATGTGATCTTCACAAAGATAACATATGGGTCATTCTAAACAGCTGAGCCTTGGACTGTGGATTATCTTAGTGGTGGACAACTGTACCCCTCCCAGGGTTATTGACCTGCTGCTCCCAGAGTCTCTCTGGATCAGCTATGTTAGCTAAGCCTTATGGGAGTTGTAGACCAGTAATTTATGGAGAACAGAGGTGGTACTGAGCTGACCAGTACCCTAAGGCTTTACAGCAAAGGTGGGCAAAATCTGGTCCTCCAAATGTTGTTTGACTGCAGCTCCCGTTAGCCCTGGCCATCATGGTCAGTGATGACAATGCAACAACAACTAGAGGGTGACATTTTGCCTACCACTGTTTTATAGGTCAAAATGGAACTCTGTTGGTCCCTTATTTCACCTGACCTGACAAACATTGAATGACTGTTTGCAATGCTACCTTTTGCAATGCTACCTGCTGGCCAATTGTGATGATGCATACTGTAAGTGCAGCAGCTGACAGGTCATCAGCTCCCTCTTCTGGCAAACTACCACAGAAATGCAAAAGGTGAGTTCCAGAGGACAAGGTGTAAAACATACAATCATGATGAAATACTATAGTACTAAATTAATAACATAGATATTAGCTAGGAGTTCTAAAAGCATATATTGTCTCCAGGGGGTAAAGATTTCCTCTCCTCTAGTGTTAATTTACAATATTTGATGTAGTATAATAATATCTGCCAGCAATACACACATATTCTTTAAGGGGAAATTATCCCTAATGCTGGTAACCAGGAGAGCAAGGCACTGCATACTTAAATCCAGGTATAATGGTCATTCAAAGAAAAAGAACCAGATCTTCTATCTTTTGGCAGCCACTAGGACAATGGCTATCAGAGTTCTGTTGGGATGTGTTCAGCTTATTTGTTCTAACATAATAAGGTGGCCTCTGTATCCACTGCATCAAAATAGTTCTCCAGATGGCTCCAGAGCATGAAGTGTACCAATGCCAGCATGGTTTTTCATGAGGTTAAAAGAAACCTGAGTGCCATGCAGCTTTATCCATCAGAGTCATAGGAAGATAAGAGAGCAAATAATTTCTGAATCCACCATCATCTTCAGTTGGAGAAGTGACTCATCCATTGATTCTCCAGTAATTTCGACAAATGTGTTCAATGTAGAAAAGTGTGGTTTCTAATAAAGCCAATCTGCAATGCTGCAGTCTTGCTTCACTTGCACTTGTAGAAACTCTGGATAACTGCATAATTTAGTAAATTTCAATGAAAACATGAGATGCAGAAGAATAATGTGGGTAGGTAGACTCTACATGTATTCAGAGTGGCTAGGACCAACCACAGAAATAGGATCAGTTATCTTCAAATGGGTAAGTTAAATGAAGTGGATCATCTGCATTGCTGGTAATTTATCAGGAGGAAAGCAAGTTCATGTAGCTATAAGTACATAGCTTTGTTTACAATTCATGGTGCTTATATTTTTGCACATTTTTCAGAAAGCATGGAAACAAAAGAAAAGGATGGATTTTGACCCCCATCATGGAGGTAGCACAGAATGGATTTAGAGGTAGGAGCAGAAGGACATGAATTTTACTAATGATAATGTCATGGCAAAAGCAATAAGGAATTCCTTTTGTTCCAAATATTGTGAAGTCCAAACCCCTAAAAGAAGATGCTGTTGTGTAAATCCTTCATTCTGTTCTTCAGAAAGACTTTTGTTTACCAAGCTTAACTCTTGTTGAGTTTCTAAAGTGGAAGAGTTTTTCTCTTTTGGTAATTTGATTTGCATTGGAATGTGCCATTTAGATTTTATTATCATTCTAATTGAGGTTATGGAAATCAATTCCTTTTGTAAGAAATTAATTTTATATGAATGCCTATTTTAAGTGGAAGAAATTGAACTGTGAATTAGGGCTATTAAACTGCTCTCCCACCAACAGAATGACAAGAGGAATGTCAAGAAAAGTTGCCATGGCTTAGAATGCTCATGTCCTTCAGATCTGGGAAATTGAAGCCTGCAAGAACCTATCATTTCTTTGACTTAGTTCTCACCTTGCCGGCCACAACAAGAATGGTTAAAGAGACTAACTCTAAGTAATCAGTTTCAAAGAAGAACACACTGTTCGGTTAATCAATGAAAAGGATGAGCAGATTTGGAACTTTCTATAGTTTTGTTTTGTATTTTTTCCAGATTTCAAGCCCTTTCTATCAAATTTATGAAATCTATGAATTTTTAAAAGTCCTTATTAAAAATAAACCAAATAAAATGCTCAACTATCTCTACCGGCCAAATCCAGTAGAAAAATTGCAGATAGGCTGCAAACCAGGTCTCTACTTGAATAAGAACACATGGATAGGTGTCCCATTCACCTTGTGCCATTTTGACGGGGCACCAGCTCTATCTTTGTCCAAGACTGTGATTTTTTTTTTAAACTACATGAGGAGAAAAAATAATTCTTGCAAATGAGAAAAATGCAAAGAGGTATGTCCTAATGGCGGAATAGACTACCCAAAGTATGGCGTAGAGTTTGGGGGGAGCTGAGAGACATGAAGATTTTTCTTTGGCCCATAGGGAACCATCTAGCAATTGTGAAAAGGCCAGCAGGTAGATGGAATTGCACCAGTAGAGGAAATAAATACGGTGGAATTGGAAGGAACACAACATTAGACCAATAATTCTGACCAAGACAATTAAAGTTCATAGAAGGGAAATGCAGGCATTCATCTACATTCACATACACAGTCCTACCAGTAAATTATTACTGCATGAGATGTAGTAATTTGCAGAGCAAATTAGCATACTACAAGGCAATTGTAAAAATGGGAGCACCTCCAACAAAAATTTCCAACTTTGAAACTTCAGATCAGCACCAAATTTGGAACAAACATAGAAAACAGTCTGCTCTTGCTTTGTGCCAGAATTGGGGAGTTTAGGCAAAGAGTTCTTGAGTTATGAATTTTTAAAAAGTAAAACTGCTTTTTTCCAACATTTTATTCATATCTAAACATACAAACTTAAAAACATTAAAAATCTAACAAATAATTAACAAAAAAAGAAAAAACAACAACAACTAAACATCCATCCTTCCCCTGTGGATCAGAGATTTCACCATCGTCTGGTCATCAGAGTATCTTCAAGGGATTCCGGTGAGCACTGGTTCGCTATAAACTAATTTCCCCCCTAAGTTCCTGTCTTTTTCTGGGCCCAATTATATATCAACTTCCAGCTTTGCTTTACAAAGGGGCTTATCTTGAAAGAGAATGTTTGGCTCCACCTGCTTTTCTTTTAATTTGGAAGAAATCCAGCATGCAGGAGCTGAAATACTGATCCTCAAAAACAATCTTTCAAAAGGGTAAAAGAGTGACTTTATTCTAAACTAAACATGCATGGAACAGGCTTACTAGCAAGAGGTTCCAAAGTAGATGAATTGTTGAAGTCTCATGACCCTGGAAGGTAGATGTTTGAAGGGCAATGAAAGGTCACAGAGACAGTCAAGTTTTCTTTGGAGAGTCAAAAGCAGGCTTCCTTTTAAGAAAGTAATGGAGTGACAGTATTCCAGAAATTGACATTTTCCCATGTATCTCCAGAGAATTAGTTGACATTGGTGTTGCCAACATTCAGACTGCCCTTTGCTATCTAAAGTTTGTCATCCTTTTTCCTGCTGTCAGTGCAGACATGTCATTGCACAGCAGTGTTGGGCCATTTCCCAACCTCCAGATCCACAGTTTGATACCTTATAGACAGTATTTTGCACGGGACCCTATGTAGCTACTGTTCGAGTTTGCCTTGATATAGTGTTACAGATGCTTTATAATGCTGAATCATTCTCAGCCTACATTATATGAATTTTTCTCACTATTTTTTGTAATATTCCCACATTTCCAAAAGACAATTTGTAGTACAAAAACGTACTTCGGTTTGCTTGATTTAGACAGAAAAAAATTTGGAAATCCTTGTTTTTCTCATTCTTGCATGCCAAAGTGAGAAACTGCAATTGTTTTCTTCTCACCTTGTGAGATGTTTTCTAGCAGTACTGATGGCACTTCTTGCTCTTACGAAATTAGCATTTACACAATTTTTGAGCATATTGAGCACCCCTTCATAGCTCAGTCTTAATTTCAGTGCAATATAAACATAATACACATTTGTTTTACCTAACTACAAGATATTCACAAGCATCTCATGGACCAGATTCCTTTTTTTTCCTGGTTAAAAAACAACAGAACAACAGCATCAACAACAACTTTGCAGGCCTATAGACAAATGAAGCATGGCAGGGAGACATAGAGAATCAAAGGATGTTGGCTGGGACCTTGTGTTTCCTAATCAACAACACACTCACAGCCTACTCTGAGATGTTTGGATGCTGCAGGACTGCCTTTTGCTATTGAAGGGAACAAGCAATGGGTGGATTATACCAAGGGACAGAATGCACTTGAGGAGGGGGGGGGCATGCCAAGAGATAGGGTCCAAAGCAGGGCTATGCAATATGCAGGGTGCAGCATATATATATATACTGTAGCTCAAGTACCCCGATGCAGATTATAGAGTACTACTGTGGCCCCCAGCACACAATCCCCTCAAATTTGAATTGAAATAAAAATTGGTTGAAAAATCACCTGGTGCACTTGAGAAGGAATGGGAACAATATCACCATTGTCAGAGCTCCTCTGGTCACCCTTATTTAAAACGGACGGGCGGACGGGCGGGCGGATAGACAGACAGACAGACAGACAGACAGACAGACAGACAGACAGACAGATAGATAGATAGATAGATAGATAGATAGATAGATAGATAGATAGATAGATAGATAGATAGATAGATAGATAGATAATCCTCCAGGGATTGTGGAAGATCGTAGAAAAATCCCACCCCAATTTTTTATGTCAAAAATGGATGTACGTGGTAGGAGAAGTTGCAGCCTTCCAAGGCCTAACAACTGGTATGTGTGCTCCCTGCAGAGGTTGAGTAGACAGTCAGGCGGAGGGGTTGGGTGTATGCAAAAATTACCTGGTTTCTAAATGAGACAGGCATCACATGCCAGAAAATGGCTGGGGAAGAGACATGTTCTCCTCAGATCATTTTGGCAAGAGATAGGAGGGACCACCCAAGTCCAGATGGTCAGGGATAGGGAGCACAGAGATTTAGCAGGTAAAAAGAGTAATGGAGGGAGGAGGTTGGATAAAATGTAAGGACAGAGACAGGGAGGCCATCCTTAGTGGTTTATAGGTCACAGGATGCCCTTATGGCCCAGACTTACTGCATTTCCATTGACATGGAAACTCCTGACAGTTTCCAACCTGGTTGCAGTAACAAGTACGCGTTACTGAAACATAATTTTATTTTGAATAGTTTTTGAAAGCTGGATTTAATATGTGATAGCTTCAAGAAATACCCACCAGCACATCTGTATAATGGGAGAGCTGTGAGGAAACAACACACTGTATATTGTGAAAGTCAAGAGAAGGCATTCAAGGCAATAGATTACAGTCCTCCTGCAAGCACACGAGTCACAAAAATGTTCTGATATCATAAATGAAGGCAGCCTAAAGAAGTATAAGAACAGCGGTTGTGGATTTAAACAACTGCTACATTGTGCCAAAAGTGAGTCACAGCAAGACTGCTTTTCAAAAGAAGTAATTCAAGTGACTCTCATGCTACTAATTAAAAGAAGTTTATCAAAGTAAAAAAATGTGACAAGTAAGAAAGAAACACATAAGTCAGACATTGAAAACTCTTGAGCTGTTACTCTGTTCCATTAGAAGGCAGAGAAGGGAAGAGAGACCCAAAAGGTGTTGGGTAGGGTTTTGGTGTTGTTGGAAACTTTGGTCCACAGTTTGGGTGTACTCCTAAATTCCTTCCCAAACCAGGATGCCAGAGTACATTTACACACCAAGGACTGGGGTGACCACATCACTGTTGGATGTACTATAGCTGCATCCCATATGGACCGCATGGAGACAGGCTCTAGCTGGGAATGCCTTTAAAAAAGTTTATGAAACCAGCTGCTGGTGGTCCAGCCAGATTCTTGACCAAGGCCATTTATAAAAGTCATGTTACAATAACTGTGCTAGCTGGAGGTTGGTTTCTGGGTGTGATTCAAAATTCTTGTTATGATTTATGACTTAGAAGAAGCCAGCTACATGAGAGATGTCTTATCTCTTATGAGTCTGCCTAGGTTTTAAACTCGTTGGACAGAATAAAGGAGGGGTAGGGAATATAATTAAAAGTTTCTGCTTATTGTTGCTCTTATGGTTAAGCTTGATGAGTTTATGGTTGGTTTGAATTTTAGTTTTCTGGAAAAAGATTTCGAGCAGTGATGAAGAAATTATAATGTTTCTTTTGAACAAATTGTGTCTTGATACGTATTTGCCTTGGTGTGGCTCTTTACAATACTGTGTATGTGCTACTATAATAAGCAGGTTGTAAACCTTGCGAAATGTAGAGATATGTAGTGTGGTGTAGTAGTGGATAGAATGACAGACAAGGACTCAGGAGTTGTTGTTTAGTCGTTAAGTCGTGTCCGTCTCTTCGTGACCCCATGGAACAGAGCACGCCAGGCCCTCCTGTATTCCACTGCCTCCCGGAGTTGGGTCAAATTCATGTTGGTGTATTTTGCCAGGAGGTGATGGGACCAGTGCCCATGATCTTAGTTTTTTTTTATGTTGAGCTTCAGACCATTTTTTGCTCTCTCCTCTTTCACCCTCATTAAGAGGTTCTTTAATTCCTCCTCACTTTCTGCCATCAGAGTGGTATCATCTGCATATCTGAGGTTATTGATATTTTTTCTGGCATTCTTAATTCCGGCTTGGGATTCATCCAGTCCTGCCTTTCGCATTATGTATTCTGCATATAAGTTAAATAAGCAGGGGGACAATATACAGCCTTGTCGTACTCCTTTCCCCATTTTGATCCAATCAGTTGTTCCATATCCAGTTCTAACTGTTGCTTCCTGTCCCACATATTTCTTTAAGAACTTGCCATAGTTTGCTGTGGTCCACACAGTCAAAGGCTTTTGCCTAGTCAATGAAGCAGAAGTAGATGTTTTTCTGGAACTCTCTGGCTTTCTCCACAATCCAGCGCATGTTAGCAATTTGGTCTCTAGTTCCTCTGCCCCTTCGAAATCCAGCTTGTACTTCTGGGAGTTCTCAGTCCACACACTGCTGAAGCCTGCCATGGAGGATTTTGAGCATAACCTTGCTAGCATGTGAAATGAGTGCAATTGTATGGTAGTTGGAGCATTCTTTGGCACTGTCCTTCTTTGGGATTGGGATGTAGACTGATCTTTTCCAATCCTCTGGCCACTGCTGAGTTTTCCAAACTTGCTGGCATATTGAGTAGCACCTTAACAGCGTCATCTTTTAAGATTTGAAATAGTTCAACTGGAATGCCATCACCTCCACTGGCCTTGCTGTTAGCCATGCTTTCTAAGGCCCACTTGACTTCACTCTCCAGGATGTCTGACTCAAGGTCACCAACCACACTATCTGGATTGTCCAGGACATCCAGATCTTTCTGGTATAATTCCTTTGTGTATTCTTGCCACCTCTTCTTGATGTCTTCTGCCTCTCTGAGGTCCCTACCATTTTTGTCCTTTATCATGTCCATCTTTGCACAAAATGCTCCTTTAACATCTCCAATTTTCTTGAACAGATCTCTGGTTTTTCCCTTTCTATTCTTTTCCTCTATTTCTTTGCACTGTTCATTTAAGAAGGCCCCCTTGTCTCTCCTTGCTATTCTTTGGAAGTCTGCATTCCATTTTCTGTAACTTTCCCTATCTCCCTTGCATTTTGTTTCCCTTCTCTTCTCTGCTATTTGTAAGGCCTCGTTGGACAGCCACTTTGCTTTCTTGCATTTCCTTTTCTTTGGGATGGTTTTTGTTGCTGCCTCCTGTACAATGTTACGAGCCTCCATCCATATTTCTTCAGGCACTCTGTCCACCAAATCGAGTTCCTTAAATCTGTTCTTCACTTCCACTGTGTATTCGTAAGGGATTTGGTTTAGATTATACCTGACTAGCCCAGTGGTTTTTCCTAGTTTCTTCAGTTTAAGCTTGGTTTTGCTATAAGAAGCTGATGATCAGAGCCACAATCAGCTCCAGGTCTTGTTTTTGCTGACTGTATAGAGCTTCTCCATCTTTGGCTGCAGAGAACATAATCAATCTGATTTCGGTATTGCCCATCTGGTGATGTCCATGTGTAGAGTCGCCTCTTGTGTTGTTGGAAAAGAGTGTTTGTGATGACCAGCTTGTTCTCTCGACAAAACTCTATTAGCCTTTGCCCTGCTTTGTTTTGAACTCCAAGGCCAAACTTACCTGTTGTTCCTTTTATCTCTTGACTCCCTACTTTAGCATTCCAGTCCCCTATAATGACAAGAACATCTTTCTTTGGTGTCAGTTCTAGAAGGTGTTGGAAGTCTTCATAGAATTGGTCAATTTCAGCCTCTTCAGCATCGGTGGTTGGTGCATAAACTTGGATTACTATGATGTTGAAAGGTCTGCCTTGGATTCGTATTGAAATCATTCTATCATTTTTGAGATTATATCCCAGTACAGCTTTCCCCACTCTTTTGTTGACTATGAGGGCTACTCCATTTCTTCTACGGGATTCTTGCCCACAATAGTAGATATGATAATCGTCTGAATTGAATTCGCCCATTCCCATCCATTTTAATTCACTGACGCCCAGGATATCAATGTTTATTCTTGCCATCTCCTGTTTGACCGCATCCAGCTTCTCAAGGTTCATAGATCTTACATTCCAGGTTCCTATGCAGTATTTTTCTTTGCAGCATTGGACTTTCCTTTCACTTCCAGGCGCGTCCGCAGCTGAGCATCCTTTCGGCTTTGGCCCAACCACTTCATTAGCTCTGGAGCTACTTGTACTTGTCCTCCGCTCTTCCTCAGTAGCATGTTGGACGCATTTCCGACCTGAGGGGCTCATCTTCCAGCGTCATATCTTTTAGCATTTTGTTTCTGTCCATGGAGTTTTCTTGGCAAAGATACTGGAGTGGCTTGCCAGTTCCTGCTCCAGGTAGATCGCGTTTAATGAGAACACTCCACTATGACCTGTCTGTCTTGGGTGTCCCTGCACGGCATAGCCCATAGCTTCTCTGAATTACTCAAGCCCCTTCGCCACGACAAGACAGCAATCCTTGACGGGGATTAACATAAAAAATAGCAAACTGTGCTGCTTATATACTGCCCCACAGCACTTAAAGCACTTTCTGGGCATTTTACAATTTAATTATGCAGGCTACACATTGCCCCCTCCTAGCAAGCTGGGTACTCAGTTTATCAAATCTCCAGCTTCTCTGAATTACTCAAGCCCCTTCGCCACAACAAGGCAGCAATCTATGAAGGGGAAGGACTCAGGAGACCTGGGTTCAAATACTGTTTGGCCATGGAAACTGACTGGCAGAGGGAGGGTAATGGTGAAACCACTTCTTAAATATATCATTTACCTTGAAAGTAGAGATGAGCACAAACTAAGCTACAAACTGGGGAAAAAAAAACATGAACCAGGCTGGTTTGTGGCATGGTTCGTGGAACCATTTTGCCAAAATGAAATGAAGCACCAACATTTTTTTCTTCTCAGCATTTCGTTTTGCTTCTGAAAAAAAGAAGCCTGCCAACCTACTCGCTTCCTACTACTCTGATCACCTCCCTATCTGGTCCTGCTGCCTCCATCTTCAGGCAGCATGTTGTCTCTTCACACGGGCAGGCAACAGAGGTTACCCTTCCCCCAGGAGTGAACCAAAAAAACTAACCATGAACTGGTTGGTTTTTCTGGGGTTTCAGAGGTGGTTCATAGTTCATGAACTGCTATTTTTCTGGTTCGTGCCATCTCTTCTTGAAAGCCCTGTTAAGGTTGCTATAGGTTAGTTCCAACTTTATGGCACATGACATGGACACACAGATGTACACAATTGATGGGTACATCTGTATTTATTAGGAAGCAGAGTTTGCAAAATCATTTTCTTGCACTACAACTCCAAAAATATGCAAGCCAACATAGTCAACACCAATTGTACCAATTGTATCAGTTAAAAAATGATGGAAAATGATAGCCATCTCATGAGAATACCAAGTTTGGCTGATAGGTACTGATTGGCTCAACAACACAAAATAGGATTTGGGAGTAAGCAGGGATTCAGTCTCTCAACTTCAGCACTCTATTAGACATTCTGCCTCTCTCAGATCAGTAGATAATCTATAAATGATCCTAAAGCTAAAATATATTGGTAGAAAAACAATGAAACAATTTATGTGCTGAATTTGCAAAAAAAAAAAAAAAGCATAATAGGCAAATTAGGATACCTGGACTAGAAGAATTGGAATGTGGCCACCTTAAATATTTCCATGTGCTTGAGAAGCATCTTGAGCTCTGCTTTTCTCTGGAGCATTCCTACTGGAACTTCACCAGCTATGTTCCAAGTTGTAGTCTTTTTCCCTGTCTTCTCAGGAAAATTTGTGATTCTACTTTCCGGGTCAGAGATACAGATCAAACTAGGGACTGTTGAAAAATGTAGCTCCAAGATTCTACAGTCCCAATATTGCTTTCCACCTAGTGCCAGTGAGAATTCACTTATAGCTACTTGATAGATGGCACTGCACTCCCCTCCTGTGAACAGATAAGAATTGTGTGAAGTATACATGATATTTTTCACAAATCTTGATGGCTAAGATTTGAAGAATTCCCACTTAAAAATCCATAGATTATTTGTATTTATATTGTTTTAAAATAAGATGTATTCTACTGAAATAACCACATTTGCATATACAAATTATTACTAATTTTCACAAATAACAATCTTTACAATCTAAACTTCCAAGAATGTTGTGTGCTTTCTTACAACAAATTGAAAGCTGCAGTTGACTGACAAATTTCAATTCTGGCATTGCTTTGTGAAAGGTGGGAACAAAAGAGTTTATTTGCCATTTTATGATCCAATGGCTTAGGTTGTCCTCTTTGAAATGTCATGCTGACATCAGATGAGCAGAAGTGTACAGAACACTCAGCACCTTAACCAAGGAAGGCACAACAGTTTCCCAAAAGGTCCTTGAGCGATCTTTTTGAAAGAAATAGATGAGTTTGGAACAACTCCAAATTATGGCATTGTTGAATTGCCACTCCACCCTCTAGGAAAGTGAATAGCTTTATTTCATGTTTGGGCTCTATGGAAGGTCTTTAAAAAAATAATTAAATTTGCAGATGTGTGCATTTTAGCGAAAACAACAACACCGTTCAGATGTTGTGGCATCCTTTCCTGGTTCTGCGGAAATCTGTGAAGAGAATAGCAGTGGATTGAATCTGAAGATAATTCTCCTCCAAAGGAAACAGCACTGTCCACCTGGATTAATACTCAAAGATACAATGCCAAAGTACCTTCATCACTTCAGTCTAATCCTAATTGCTCTGGCATGCTGCCGTCCTATAGACTTGGTACAAAGTATTTCACAAAGAAGCTTTGAAACTGACTCAGAGCTTTTGCAAGGAAAAAAAAATGAGGGCGGTTGCCATCTGCCCTATATGCCTCACCTTCAAACAAGCAGACCTAATGCACAGGTGGAACTGTTACTGTGGAGCATTTACCGATGAAAGAAGATTTGGAAAATTTTCTACACATCCTGATTCAAGAGCATTGAATCAGAATATATAGTCTTATGGAGACCTAAGTCTGATTTCTTCTGCAACCAAGACTAGATCCATTGAATAATTTGTTCAATTGTAAGTCATTACTTATGTAAACTCCATTTATTCAGTGGATAACCAAAGAATGTCACAAATACTGGGAAAGTTAGCAAGTAACAATGTTCCCCAGAGTAGCTGGAACGTCACTTTCAATTAAGCAGAGAAACCTACACTCCTGATTAAGTTTAGAGTTCCTGCTGTGGATTCCTCACCACTATGGAAAAGTACCTTTATATGGAAGACACAACTTAAAGAAGGGGGTGATAACCACAAATTAACAGGTGTTATTTTCAAAATAGAATTTACAAAAGTAGAAGGAATTGACTCCCCTTGCTTGGAGGAAAAAGCATATTTCTGCAAACAATGTTCTTTTCACTAGAGTAGCTCACAGGTTCTGACCAGCATATGAGTCATTTTAGTATTTAGGCATCATTTAGAGCAAATATATGGAAAGGATCTCAAGCGTCTAAATTATAGCTACTCTAGAAATGATGCTGGCTCTGTTCTATGTCTAATTCTAATCTGCATCACCATTACTCATAACACTTTCATACAATGATAATAAGTACTTAGAAGGAATTCGAAAATCAGTCAAAGGAGTTTAGAACTGGTCTGCATATCATGGTATAGACAAAGCCAACACTGAATATCTATTGTGGGAAAAACATGTTTAATTTTCATGCATCAGCACCAGGTAGTTTTGTTCCCCAGAGTCATGTTAGAGAAAATAACAATATTGCATGCAACCTAACACTATATTTCCATGGGAAGGGGGCTTCACAGCCTAACATAACTATACATTGCATCTAATCAATTAGCAAAGTTCTTTTTCCTGGGCTTGAGGCAAGCCCCTCCCCCTCTTCCTGTTCCTTTGCTTCTGTTGTTTTGTTTGCTCTCTCTCTCTCTCTCTCTCTCTTCCTTTCTGACTTCCAAGCATATAGCATGGAGGACATCTCTTTCACATGATGAAGACTCCATCCTTCCTCTTATCCTTCTGATGGTAACTGGAGTTGGACAACTGTAAATAAAGATGCTTCTCTTTTTATACTTAAGCTATTCACAGAGTGGTCTTTATATACAAAGGGCTAGTTGCTATCAGAACAAAAGGTGCTGAGTGGAAGCTTGGACTTTTAGCTATTCTACTTCATGTTTCCCCTGTGCTGAAACTTTTTTGTACTTTATGTTCTGCTAACTAAGGAATTAACCAAAAAAATCCTTCAACAGTTATGTTAACAGATTTCTCACACACGCTAGATCTACAGTGTAGGCATTCTACAGCATTGTCACAAAAAAAAGTTGTAAACAATGTCCCCAATATTTGATGTGTAAACCAGGACAAATATTGTCACAACAAAACTTTGCATTTTGCCATGAGGATACTTTTCTGTATTGGGACAAATAAGTGCCCATGCCAGTTTTCCATGAAGGAAGATGCTAAGAAACAAAATGATTTATTTTGGTTTTCATTAGGTTTGCCCCATTCAAGTGAGAGGGGACACTAGAATTCTCAATTGATATAGGAAAATGAGAAGTTTACAATAGCCCTCATCCAGATGGATTAAAATTAAAAACTTGTATTGAGTGAGTCACAGGGTATCTGATCCCATAATAATTCTAGTCTGTTGAAGGTTTGTTCTTAGGTTAGAGATTACATCTCTACAGTTAAATTAAGAGAGATTGAATTTGCATATTTATGATTTCAAGAAATCATAGATAGTTCAACTGTGATGACAGGCAGAATGCATCACACCTGCTTCTTGGCATTCACTAGAAAATGGCATAGTCATTTTATTTTATTTTATTTTATTTTATTTTATTTGTCCTAGTACATTACGTTGGCTGGGCACTCATTGATAAATGCAATAGATTTACTGGGACAATTTATGTCCCAGCTGTGTTTCTTAGTTGGTAAAACTGTCACCAGGACCACCAGGCGGTTAAACTTCACAGACACAATTAACAACTCTTCTGGTCATAATGTCATAAAATGGCTACCCTGGTAGGTCTTTTTTTATGTGAATTGTGTGAAGAAGTATGACTCTTGGGAATTCACCGATCCTATCCAAATGTATGAGGGTCGAATACTTTTGCTAATCCTAACCTTAAACACAGTGCTAACCCAACTGCTAATCTTCTATACATTGGAATTCTTATGGGAACAGAAAGCACCTAACAACTCACTCAGCTAAAAATATGTCTGTCCTGCTGCATGAAGCTTATGCTCCCCTCCCAGCTGAATTTACCAACTCCTGTCATAAATAATACACTAAGAGCTCTCACGTCTAAAGTTCCTCCAGTTGTGCCTGGAACATTGGGGTGGGGGGGTACAGAGGGACCATGACAACAATGCAGCCAGAGCTTCTCCAGGTAAGCTGTTATCTGGCAACACCATAGGCCACACCTTTCCCAAGTAATCAGTCAGGTGAGCTAATTCCTTCTGGAGCAATGAGGCCTAGGAACAAATGAAGTGAAAAACCTCTCTATGAAGGTCTCCTTCTTGTCTATAGAGATTTTGGCATTGGGCAAAACTTTATTATTGCTAGTTTGAGTAAGACTCATTTTTTCAACAAATTCGTTTCGTGCTGTTCATCTTTCTAATGTTGTTAATATCATCAACTTGACAGTTTCCAGTTTTTTCAAATAGTCAGAGAAAGTATTGGGTTCATTATCTTTCTAGTTATCTGCAACATTAATTTTAAATGTTGGCATTGCATTATGTGACAGCTTTTCCATTTTAATTTTCAAGTTGTTTGGGAGGCCTGTTTCTGTCCCCTGCCACTAGAATGATAGCAGACATCTTGCAAATACATACATTCATGGAAGGGGGAAATTAAAATATCTGACTTCTCTGTATTTTCAAATGCAACACAGGTGATGCCTATGATAGCACGGTGATATCAGGAAAGCTATTGAAATCGGTGTAAATTTCAATCAAAGTAATCTAACTTTTTCCTTTCAAATGCTTACATCATCAGCTTAGGTCCTGAAACAAATTAACTGAACCGTGATCCACCACAATTTAAAAAGAAATGCACTGAGTATATACTAGAGTATTTTCTCTTCAAATTTAAACTTCATTGTGTTGATTATTTTTGCTTAAACTTGTACAAATTTGCAAGAAACATAATGTCAATTAGTCCTAAATGGCCACAAGAAGTTATGAGAACCTTATGCAAGCACAAGATTTCAGCCACTGTGATAAGTATCAGGTCCAAACTGCTAGATGAGTTATAACCTGTTGAGCATCTGATCTTGTAATAATTTTTCATTTATGGTTAATAGATCAATAAACATGTGTTGTTCTTCATTGATTATTATCAGTAGGGCTAAACCTAGGGTTTAATGTACACACATTTCCTAAATCTTGTGAGGATCCCAGTGTTGCAAACTAGAGCCTAATTTAGGAAGTGACTACAATGTCCATTTACCCCAAAGTTTGTGTCAGATTTGGCATGGATGAAACTGAATTGAAGAACAGGGACGATACGATCGAAGGCTAAGGTCAGGGAAGCCTAGTGGTGAATCCTCTCTTTTTGTTCTGCTGATTGCCTGTTCCAGTGCCAAAGGGCAGGTGTGGGGTGTCAGTCCCGTTCAGCTGAAAGCCTGTTGTCTCCAAACAGTGTTGCTTCTTATTTTTATTTTTTTTCTCCCAAAGTTAGTACAAATTCAAATGAGTGCTATGTTACCTCGGGACAATTAAATAAATAAATAAGAATAAGAAAGAGGCAAATGAAAAGGGATGATCTTCATGGAAATTATTAATATCCAGGATGGCTCTTTTCAAAGCTCTCTGCCTCTGCCCCACTGAGTCTCACAAAAAAATAATTGTTTGTATTTGTCTGGACACCTATAGTGATTTCTTCAGCTGGGATCCAATTAAAAATGCTTCAAATCAAAGTAGGTCTTCCCTGCAGTGTAGTTGTACCCTTATTGACACAGTTTGACACTTTTGATTCTTGGCATCGTGGTTGCCCAAAAAGTGGCACAGGACATTTTTTTAATCTCATACATTACATTGTCTCAGATAAAAAAAGAACTCAAAAGCAGAATCAGTAGTTTGGTTTGGTAAGTTTTATGCTACTTCATTATTGTCTGGAATAAGGACCATATTTTTATGTAGCCATGGAATATGTAAACCAGGGGAGATTGTGTACAACTACTTTTTAGCCGAGAGTGGCACAGAATGCTTATATTAGAGTTCTGTGTAGATTCTTCAAGAAAATGCAATGTGGAGGGACTAGAATGTGCCCACCTGGTACATGTGGGTTGAAGAAGCTGATGGAAGGGAAGTTTGCTGTCTCACCATCCTCACCATTGCAGCCCATCAGCAGCCAAACTACATTGTCAAGAAGGGTCCCATATCCATCCAAAGGAGCTTCACAGTGTACTTACATGTAGGTAGCCACATAGGGCAGGGGAAAAGATGATGGCCAGATTTCTTTCCAGGAACCTACTTAAACTAGCATAACACCTGTGCCAAAGATGAAAGAAAGAAAGAAAGAAAGAAAGAAAGAAAGAAAGAAAGAAAGAAAGAAATAAAGAAAGAAAGAAAGAAAGAAAGAAAGAAAGAAAGAAAGAAAGAACAAAGAACTCAGAAAATTTAGTACTGAAAGTATGGAGAAAGTGTAGAGGTAGAGGGACTGCCTTAGTATCTGTTTGACAGATATTTTAATGTTCTGATTATTTAAGAGCTCCTCTCTGTGCAATATGGGGAAAGTATTTATTACAAAGGCAGACAGATACAATTACAAGTACACAGGATAACAACCATGGTAGATTGAACAGTTTTCAATAGGTTATTCTCAAGCAATATGTTAGAAATATGTTTGCTGGGCATCTTCGATTACAATACATTTTTGACAACAAGTACTTAGATGCATTAATTTTTTTTGAAATAATTAAATTAAAAATAATTATGTTCATGCCACATTTAAGTCAGATTAGGAAAGAATATGAAGTAGAGATGGGAGTATTGGTATTCATATATGAATATGAATACCCCCCACACAGGTGGACATAATGAGGGTCTGGCCCCCTGGGGCCGGACCGTCCACTCACCCGTCCACTGCTTCCGCGGCTCCACGCTCCCTCCCAATCGCTCCAGAGCTCGCAGTCGACTAGCCACTCCTGGCAGAAGGAGGGAAGATGAGCCTCTCTGCCAGGCTGACTACGGGTGAGTGGATGGTCTGACCCCAGGGGGCCGGACCCTCATTATGTCCACTTGTGCAGGAGTATTTGTATTCATATACGAATACAAATACCCCCATCTATAATATGAAGCAAATAGGCTTTGGATATCATAAACTGTTTCTTGTGAATGTAGCAAATTTAACGGAAGAGGGCTCTCTCATACATGTATTGGAAGCCTCTGTGCATACTAGCCCACCCCACTCACCTGAGTTAAACACAAGAACTGCAGTAGAAAGGAGAAACCAGGGAAAACCACTGATGTGTAAGCAAGCCTCAGGCTGTCCAAAATCTCTTCTGTCTAGAGCCACAACTAGCACAGGGTGACTGGGGCTTTGACTCAGGACAGCAAAATTTAAAAGATAGAACAATTTGCTGCTGGAAGGGCACAGATCTACCTCTTGATATTTGTGCTAGAAGGATGTAAACCCATCTGTTCCAAGTATATATCTGCTGCCTCTAGTGACTCCTCCCCAAGCAGAAGGAAATAACAAAACAAGCCGGGTCAGCATGGAACTAAAATGACTGCTACACACTCAAGCGCTTCTCCCCATTTGTCCCCCCTTTCCTTGAATTTGCCAAGCTGACATGACCCAAGCTGAATGAAAGGGCAGTCCAAGCCTTGGTCACCAAAACTTCTGGTTACACAGAGAGTATGCTACCTTTTATTATACTACTGACAGTAACACAGTTTGTTCTCACACTGACACAGCATTGGTCTTACCATATGTTTTTTTGTGGGCCTTCTTAGCAGATACATCAGGGTACAAAAACAACAACTGAATCTTTCAGAAGCCTGGAATTTCAAAAAGCTTTCCATACCCTCAGTGAATTAAACTTACAATCACTATTTTTTACTCTCTTCTTTTTATTTTATGTTGCTTAAGGTGCATTTTTCCTTTGCAGCATATACTGAGAAACATAAATGGTATACAATCAGTACTAGTGTTGCTAGGAAACCTAACATCTGTATTCACTACCCTACCATAATAATCACCACAACAAAAATGTAGTCTTCTGTGTGGAGTTATACTAATTCTGAGCTTTTCTCTTCTTTTTCAGTGATGCAAACTTTGGAAAGCAATGCAGACCTAAAGTTTTCATGGTGCTGACCCAAAAATGTATTTCAGTCAGTTCTGGAATTTTTTTTATTTTTATTTTTGCTCCTTGCTTGTAGAGCCTTCAGCTTTTTCATAAAATGATTGTTGTTTTACACACAAAAACATGAACAGCATTATAATACTGTGTTTACAGGAAATGTTTTCTTAATGAACATGAATGGACAAAGATGAAGCCAATTTACTTTCCAGGTTCAGTCTCATGTTTTCAGAAGTATAATCAATCACTAATGAAAAGTGTGAAGGAAAATTTGCTTATTATCAGGTCTGTGTACCGCATGGAAACAAATCGCAAATTCCCAGTTGAATCTGCCCCATTTGGACATGAGGTCTGGACTGAAGTGCAATGGCCAGATTCACTTCTGGGGCAGAGCTTGAAATGTGCCTTATATGCAAATTCCCAAAGCCAGGTTTTTGAAATCTTCTAGGTTTGTTCTTTAGTGTCTGTCATGTCTCCAGATTTTGTATACATCTCTGCAAAACCAAAAGGTTACAGCCTTTTGGGTTTTCAGGGCACATCAATGGGATCCTGGCCAATTGGCATAGTTTTGGGGAACAAATCAAATTGGATGAGGCTTGAATTGCACTGGGCCAAACTGGTGTGCACATCAAGGCCCCAAATTACCCTCCAAATCAAATCAGTGTTCTGTAGGTCTGTTGCTGAAATCCAGAGCACAGGGAATGTAGTAGGGGTATAAGGAGGTAAGGGAACTTGCCCCCTAGAATCCTAAACTTATATTTTATTGTAATGTACATAATCAGACACACTATGTTTGCATTAACACACAGCTTTTTCCTCTGCCCTGTATAAAATTCTTTCAGATGCTCTTGGATGTACCAACAAAGCCTCAGATTTTACACCTGTAAAAAAAAGGAATGACACTGTAGTTTTGGAGTGCACTTGCAAGCAATTATATGATTGAGAAAAGGAATGTTTCAACCTAGATCAAAATGTGAGCTGACATTGGTGAATTGATCCCTTGCACTCTCACTGTCTCTCTCTCTCTTAATTTAATAGCAGCCTTTCAAAGAAGAACATAGCTATCTTTCTGCCCCCCATGGAATTTTCCCAATGGAAAACCACTTTCTAAGGTTGTTGCCTGCCTCAAAAAGAAATATCAGCTTTGGGGAAGTGTAGTTTTTATCAGAAGCGTCTTAAGGGAAAGGTTAACCTTCTCTTTTTAGTTCCAGCATCGCAAAGTAACCCTCCTGTTGAGCTACTGTTAATTGTAAAACAAATTGAAACAGTGAGATAACCAAGATATTACTGTGATCAACGTATGGACACCCAGATGTTGAAGCACAACTCTGAACAGTCTCAGTCCACAAAACCAATGGTGTCAAATGAGAGCAGTGGCGGTCCAGAAACATCTGAAGCATCTGAACAGCTTTGGAACACTTGGGGACTATGATTTCTATTCTAATTAGAATAATCAGAAATTGTAAATTAAAAAAGAACATTGACAAAAGCCACTTGTGTTCAATTATGTACTAAAACCTCAATAGTCAGGTATGCATTTGCTGAAGCTTTGTTATTAGCTTATCAGAAAAGCAAGGCTCCATCTGTGAAGCCTTTCACTCAGTCATGCAAACCTGGGGTTGTTGTCTATTCTATGTAGCACAAGTCATACAAATCCGAAGCATTACTGTTAAGCATAAAGTGCCAGTGGAAAACAGAGGCAGCAATCTGAATCATATTCAAGGTCAGCTTTAAACTTTCATTCCAAAGACATGCCCCAGCATCACACTACATATGCATGGAACAATAATTACAGTTTATGTACTGTCAGACAAGCCTCTCTTGTTCTGGAACAGCAGGAAACATTGCATTATTTTGACACTTGAAAAGAAAAGAAATTAAAACAAACAATGCTTTCATCTGCTGCATTTCAGTCACTGCCACTACAGAAGAAATCAGAATATAATCACAACATGCAGGTATACTATATCCATCAAACTCTCCTTGTTTTATGGATGATGTTTGTCTTATACTCAGTGGGTGTCTTCGAAGCTATCCAGTGTTCGGTCTCCATTATCTCTCTCTCTCTAATTTTTTTCATCTCATGATAAAAGACCTAGTTCTTCTCAGAAACATGAAAGAAAACTTTTGGAGAGTAGCACTTCATATGGGTTAGTAGTTCTTGGCTGGCTGGATAGCTCAGTGGCTTAAGTGTCCCCATGATTCCCCATGGTGCCTCCTGGGAGAAGAGTCAGCATGGGCAAGCTGCACATTCCAAGGGTGTCCCCAGAAGAAGGGAATGGTCAACCACTTCTGAAAACTCTCTACCTAGAAAACCCTGGAAAATGTCGCCATAAGTCGTAACTGTCTTGATGGAACATAATTATTATTTATTATTAGTTCTTCTTATTTCATATTGCAGATTTGTGGCTCACAGAATTGAATATCTTGTTGTCTTAAAAGGAAAAAAAAAAGCCTTTGCAGTAATTACTGTTTTTTGTTTGTGCAGTTGCTTCTCAACTATTTTTTTTAAAATCAGAGTTTGTACTCTTTTTCCAAAGCAGGTAATTCAGAACTCCAACATCTAGGGAGACGTCTCAATAAGTTCTTTTTTAAAGTAGAGCATTTCAGACTTTGTGGCTCTGCCACATGACTAATTATGATGACATATTGCTATTGCATTCAAAAATCAACACATCAATGCAGTATAATTTTCTTAGCTGTATCACATTATGTTGTCAGGGAGCCAGAACTGGCTGCAGCTCTCGGTTGAGAATGGGGATGGAAATCCTTACTACTTCTGTCATGGAGGAATGAGGAATCATAATTTTCTTCTCACCTGCCAGATGTTCAAGACTATTTCCTGCTGCTTTTGACAAGAATTCTCATGCCTGTGAGAATTACTATTTTTTGCCCAAATTGTGCAAATTATGCAAGTTACATCAATTGCACACTGTGTAAATTGTGTACATTTTATAATATGCACAAAATGGTGATAGTTGCTTACTTGTGTATGAACTTCCAGAAGTAAGAAGAACTAGATAGCTGTTTTTTTGATCCACCAGAAAGCCTTTGTTGCATATGTGTGCTTTGCTCCACAAAGACATTTTGCACAGAGAGCTTTTGTGCAAACTGTGGAAACCTCAATAAGAGACCAAAAAGCTCCCTATCTTGATCTCATACAGAAGTTGATAAATTTTGCAGGGGTTAATAAATTCTCAATGGGCTGTCTTGCCATTTTGAGGCAGGCTATCTGGATGAGAACAAAGAATTTAACAAAAAATTGTTATATCCTTGCTTGAGAGTAAACTTGACAAAATAAGCTTTCAGCTATAAAAAATAATTTCCAGAATCATGCTTGGTGGTTAGGGCCAGCCCTATTGTTAGGAAAAATGAGGAAGCTATCTTAGGCAGCAAACAGTAGAGAGCAGAGAGCAGTGACAAGATTATCATCATCATCATTTCAGAACTGCAGGACTGGAAGGACAAGAGTTGTTTGTGACATGTGTCTTGACTTACAGTATATCTCCTAAGCTGGCCTGTTTCTCAGGCTCTTGTTATTGGAGTAGAGACATAACTAAACTATCACAGTTATGTTGACTTTAATATATGGCAAAGGGATTGGAATGCATAGGAATATTCCTCATCATTCTGAAACAGAAGCCTTTGGCAGTCATTATTTAAGCTGTTATACTTACTACAGGTACAGCAGAACCACTAATTTCATTTCATCAGCTCTCTACATGCAGAGGCCCATGAATCTGAAGAGGGACACCTTCAATTACCGGTAGGGGCTTTTCACATGAGCTAGGACTGTTCACACCAGATGCACTCCATGTTGGTGTTATTCATGAGGGCAACAAAACTGAGAGTGAAGGGGGCAGGGATAGAACATTCCCCTCTAACTCTGATAACTTTGCCCACTTCAATCAGAAGTGAATAGTTTCCATGACCAAAGCATAGGAGTACTCCAATGAGGCCTGGAGGTCTGGGTAACTGGGGGCTTCAAAGCCTGACAGGGTGGAGGACTTGCTTGATGCTGGAGATTCTGAACTTTCAGAGAATCAGGAGCTTAGGCTTGCAGATCATGAACCCTTGGGGACCCAGAAGCCTGAGGATGATGAGGGCTCAGGAGGAGGGGGGATGACCAGCCAGGCTGCATGTGTGAGCTCAGCCAGAAGCCCCATGGAGGAGTGCTTGGGGAAGCCTCCTTTGGAATAAGTGGTACGCTCACAAGTGGGGAGTGCACCTTTCTCCCAGAGAGACTGAGGAGACAAATTCTTTGGCTGGGTTCTTCCTTTGCCAACTGAACATCTGCAGCTGTGTGTTGGGTGGGGCTTCAGCGGCATACCTAGAAAACAGTGGGCTCTACAAGCTGCTTGAAGCAACTTGTTGAACATCTTCTTCCTTGTTCCTGGGTGCCTGGGTCTCTTGCTCTGGATTGCCTAGACATTGTTTGATTGTTTGGCCAGCTTCTAGGACTACAACTTTGGACTGCCCTGCCTACATGATTGCTACAGTAAGCTTTATATTTCCTACTTCATCCTTTCCTTGGTCTGGGACTCTACTAGCCAGCACCTTCACTTGCCTCACCCAGTGTGGAACAGGGCAATAATGCTTAAACAGTACACAGTAGCAGTGAGCATGTATTTGTACTCCAAGGGAGAATTGTTATTCCCAAGACTTGCCACAGGCCACACATTTTGCTGAAACCAAGCACAAGGTGTGTGTATTCTGGGTGGTCAGCCTTGTTTTATAGTAACATTTGTACAAATTATTTCTCTCAGCAGTGGAATGGCAATAGAAAATAGCTTTCATGTTGTCAGTGGTAATCACAATATTATGATATATATAGGGAATTTCACCTCCCTGGGAGCAGCTAAGAGGATGCACACCAACTTGTCTGGCACACCCCAGTGCTCCAAGAGAAGGGAATAGCTTGGGAACACAGGAAGAAAGCCTAGCCAAGAGGAGCTGCCATTGCTGTCCCTCAGCATTTGCTGTGTGAGGCAGTTGCCTCATTCTGTTTAATGGTAGGGAAGACTCTGGTGGTAGGTATAGTTGCTATACATACTTTTGATCTTATTTCCTCTTATTTATTTGAATCTTTAGGGAGACATAAAATGCCCAAGGTTTGCCAATAGCCAAGGATTGCTAATAGTCTCATTCTATTATCTAGTCGTTAATTGTTTTCTCTTTTCTTTCCCTTTTGGCCAGCTTGCTGTAGGTGAATTATTTCCTTACTTTAAAATAGATTCATCTTGTATGTAAGAACCCATTCTGGAAAATGTTGACAACCAGAATAATCAGACCAATAGTTTGAGCTAAGAACAAGTGAAATATATTGTCTTTGCATCTTTCCTTCACTAACAGCTCTGACCCCCCCTTTTTTTTAAAAAAAAAGTCATGTCATTTCAATTGCACGTACTTCTGTGCAAGAGCACCTTGGCCAACAGACTAATCTCTGACTGCTTGGAAAGAACTGTTCAGGACAGCGTGGAGCAATGTCCCTCTGATTATATATGTTGAATGTTTTGCTGCCCTCAACAGGACACTTCAGTTCATACAATTTTATATCTCATTTGTTTAAAGAAATCTGGCTTTCACATACCATAAAACTCCAATACATCACCAGTGGTGGCTTTTTCATGGCATAAATATCATCCTTATATGCATATATTGTTCTCACATATATATACATTTATTTTGACGGAAAAAGAGTCGGTTTGTGATCTGTCTTATACAAGCAATAAACAGCTGTCTGGCAGTGTAATAAAGCAAAATGGTTTCTAAAATTTGCTCCAGATATTAACCCATTCATAATATAAACCTTTTTTACACACATTGTAAACATAATTTATCATTCTGAACACTAGACCTAATAGATACATTACACACAACAGAATGCTTTGAGACAGAGCTTAGGAAAGCGTAGCTATTGCACAGTCATAAATTATGGCCTTTTAATGTATTTATCATAATGAATTGGTAACTGCATCTGGACTGCATGATTTCAGGCTACTGGTGGGGAATTGCAGGTATAATTGTTCCTGTGTTTTAAAAAAGCATACACTAGTGTACATACAAAACTACTTTGTTAACAAGGTTTCATCCTGGCTTGAAAAAATCTGCAGCTTGTTATGATACAATGCTGAAAAACCTTTGCCTCTTGATTTTGCCAGATGTATACAGTAGTTCTGGCTGAAATGTGCTCCACATTTTTCCATCCTATTCACAGGGAGTGAAATGGAAGGGGCGTCTCAGCTTACTGTTGTGTGGGAGATGAAATTCAGAGGGCAGACTCACTGTCAACTACTAAAGCACCTTCTCGAAACAGCCAGCTAACAGGATTTTTTTATTCCTCTGAAAATCCCCCAGAGTAAAATCAGTTGAAATGATGAGATACAATTGTTTTTCTCATGGGAAGTTCTGGGAGAAAAAAATGGTAACTGTTATGATCTCCACTTAAATCTCCCTCTCTGTAGCCATGCTGCAACACTCATCTTGCTTATCCTGAGATGGGTTGACTCAGGTAGGAGACACTTAAGACTAAGGAGCTTAAGTGGGACTGGTTTCACTCCCAACACCTCCCACTTGGCCTGACTAAATTTGCTCCAGGGAGTTTAACAAAAAAGGTTAGGCACTTACGGTTAGTGCCTAACCTTGTGAGGTAGTCTGCCACACTCCCATAGAGAATACCAAAAGCTCAGCTAGCTGACTGAGGCTAGGGATGGTTTTAGTACCACTGACCCTCTCAACCAAACATTCAGACAATTGCTTGAAAAGATTTTTGTAATTTATTTAAAAGAAGAAGAAAGTTGGGGGGGGGGAAGAGGAAACAATTTGAAAGGAAAAAAATTCCAAATGCTTAGAAGAAAATCTTTCTCAAAATACAGGAGCAAAATGTGGTTACATGTTTATATCCTGGAAGATAACATATAAGTAAATAAGAAAGCTAATTTCCCTATCTTGTACTTACATCTAAATGAAGAGAAAAAGAAAAGGTATAGGTCCCCTCTGATAGGCTAGACTGAGCATAGGTTCATTGACACAATATCTCCACCCCTCATCTTCCACAAGACTGGGTGAACAAACAAATATTCTTAAATCCCTTATATGCAACACAATGGGACATTTTCACACCTGATGCCTACAATCTCTTAATAACATTTAATCACCTTTGATAATTTCACAAACAAAAAAACATGTCTCCATTCCCAGCTCTGAAATCTGCATAACCCAAGGGAAAGGGTTAAAAGTTCCCGCTTGAGGCTTTTTCAAAAGATAAGTTTACACTTCTTTAACAGTACCTTGTCTTTAAAAAGCATCACCAACTTGTGGTGAGCTGTCCTTTCTTTCAAGTATCCAGGGACAGGTGATAATGTGAGTATGCTAATTGGTTAATTTACAAGCTGACCTCTTCTCCTTTTGATCAGCTTCCCATACACTCATGGCAACATGGAGGAGTCCAGAAATTGAATTTAATATTTCATATCTGTCTAGTCCTTAATTTCTTCACAGTGACCAATAGGAGATTGGAACAGTGCTCATGTGATATTTATCAGATGGGGATTCTGATGGGAAATGGCAACCACTCCTCCATTTTATCCCTCCAAAAGCAGAGAAAGGAGACATGTTGTTAATGTCAGGTTTCTTTGGTGTGATAGTCTGAAGGGAAACGGGAACTACACGTTTTTTCCTCTCTGTAGCCCAGACTGATGAGACCAACAGTGGTTACATAGCATCCTTCCCAGGGATGGTAAGGGTGGGAAGAGCTGTTATTTCTACAGTGCTGAATTTTAATTAAATAATTAGTTACATGCCTAAACCTAAATCAAAATAATTTTTTTTTAAAATCCACTCTTGACATTTTATTGAGGGTTTGGGAACCTTTTTGCATTTCATCCCACACTAGAAACTACATAGTAGATCTATCTAATTTATATGTATTGGGTTCCAGAGTATGTGCACTGTAGTCTTTCCTACAAAATGTATGAGCAGAAGGCAGATCTTTTCCTCCTTCTTTTAACATATATACCACCTGCACAAGTATGAGAGACAGGGAGAGAAAGAGAATAATCATTTAAGTGAAAACAAATCACAATTGTGTTGGCAGTATATACTCCAGAGGAAATAGGAAGGATCTAGCTTCAGCTCATATGAAGAAGACTATAGTGTACACCTTTGGCAACCTGTTTTTAAAGAATGTTCTGCACCTTTTGCTGTAGTCCTTGAATACAAAAAAAGAAACACTGGCAAGCTAAGTTGTTTACTTCGGTAGAGTAGCATATCTGCAATCAAAGCCCAAGATAAACGAATGAGTAATTTGCCCCTGAATCATGTCTTTGTTCCCATGATGTATCAGACTCATACCGTGGAGAGTGAGAAGGCAAGAATCCCCATACTAAATTTATTTTTGAGAAAATAAGCCCATTCTTGTCCATGAGAGGACTTTAACCATTCAAAAGCCTGGTAGACAATGGTGGACCAATACAATCCAGACTCAAATATGGCAGAAGTGGAAGACAGAAACTAGCAGAAGATGCAAACAGGTGATTCTAGAACATTAAAGCATAGGTAAAGGTAAAGTTTCCCCTTGACATTTAGTCCAGTCGTGTCCGACTCTAGGGCGCGGTGCTCATCCCCGTTTCCAAGCCGTAGAGCCAGCGTTTGTCCGTAGACCGTTTCCGTGGTCACGTGGCCAGCGCGACTAGACACGGACCGCTGTTACCTTCCCACCGTGGTGGTACCTATTTATCTACTTGCATTTGCATGCTTTCGAACTGCTAGGTTGGCAGGAGCTGGGACGATCTTACGACTGACACAGGCAGAGGTGGGAGAATGTTGTACATACATACTTTCCTTCTTGTGGCAGCATAGAAAATAAAAACAGTAAACAATGACGTATAGTGAAATCCTGTTGCTTTGTGTTGCAAGTTGAAACTAGAATAAGTTGTAACAACCCATTTTCAAATGGGTTGTTATGCTCCGTGGTTTTAAATGTCTTTTAGTACTGATTTTATTTACTGCCTTTAATATAATATTTGTTTAATTCTTTTAAAATATTTGTATACTTACTGTTTTTAGCTTTTGAATATTGTCAATTTAATGACGTAAGCTACCTTGGGTCCTTTTTAAGGAGAGAGGTGGGATAAAATATTTTAAATTAAATAAATAAATAAATAAATAAATAAATAAATAAATAAAATGCAGTAGGCCCATTGAGTCTGTGGGGATTTGGTGAGTCAACTCTTTTGTAAGTTCAGTTGATTCAAGTGGGCTACTCTAACTGATTTACTTTGCTATGCAAAAGGCTTTCAGTCTATGAGTTATTTGTAAATGTAACTTGTACATCCCAAGGAAGGTCTAGGAGAGGGAAGGACATGTAGAATTAGAGTGAAAAGTAAAGAATGAAAGGCTAGTAACGATATCCATGGTCATAAAATACAAGGTTTCAACCAATGCTCTTGTTGAAAAAAAGTAACTAGTTACATGTTACCTGTGGCTAGTTACTTCTAGACTCTGTGTAGAACACAGAAATATGGAAGACTGAAAAGTCTAGAATCTGATTTTTTTCAGGAAACCTGGCTTGCCAAATGTAACTCAAGGTCTGTGTGCTCATTTTATTACGGTGCCACATCTCCCTCACTGAACAAGATGGTATCAAACAGATAATTGGCATTAATTGGGCTTTTGTGAGCTTGAGCCTTGAACACTAACCACTCTGTCTTGCTGGCTGCATCTGGAAGCCACTGTGCATATAACTTGGATAGCCATCACTTACAGTGCAGTAGATCAAGGATGTTAGCAGACAGGTTGCTAAATTGGTGCCACTCACATGCTCCTTAGCTACTTAAAGAGTATTCCCTTCCTGCATTAACAGCTATCTTGGGGGCCACAGGAGGAAATGGGGTGAAGACATTAAAATGAATGTGTTGGACTGCTGCACAGGGTAGAAGCAAGAGTGATTTTAAAAAATTGCCACTTTAAAATTGAAGGTGGCAGATATTTCACTCTACAGCCAGCATGCACACACAAAATATGCTTCTCACTGGCTCTCAAAGGAACACCAGTGACCCTTGAGCTGTAGGACGGACAGTGCAGCTGTAATCGGTTTAAAAATAAGCACAGAAAACAGTTGCTGCTTCCTTTTTCTTTCACCTTGTCTACTTCTTTTCACTTAGCCGTCACAGGATTTACTTGTCAGCCTCTAGAGGATATTCGAGCAAAAGCATCTGGCTTCATGGAGAGCTCCACAGGCGACTGTATAGCTTTTCGTCATTCGCCTCTGGGTCTATTATCTAAGCAGCTTTGGTGTTGCTTTTCTCTTGTCTCCTATTCCCTCTTTCTAATTTCTCACTCACCAGAGCAATCAGCAAGGATCTTCAGCAAATCCTTCTTTCCTCAGTCTGTCTTGCAGCTAGACGAGAACATACTTCTGAAAAATGACTCCTAAGTAGGTACATTGCATTTCCTACTGAGAATGGGTGCTGCCTGTCACAGAATCTGAGATGAAAGATGTTTTCCTCTTATTACCTGTCGTCAGTTAGAAAGAACTCTGTAAGAATACGGAAGAGTTTAGGCATCTGGCTGCCGAGCCAGAGGTTGGCAGTTTGATTTCCCATTGTGCCTCCTTGACAAAAGTGGATGCAATGATCCACAGGGTCCCTTCCAACTCTGCAGTTCTAAGATTAGATTAGATAAATGTTTCTTGTAAACTAATAACCCAGGACGAAGAAATTATGATACTAAGAAATTACGCTTCCATCACATTGCGAGTAGTAGCTCTTTATGCTTTGCAGTAATTAAACTGCAGTACTGCAGCCAAAACTCTGCTTATGACCCAGTTCAATCCCAGGTAGCTGGCTTGAGGTGGACTTAGCCTTCCATCCTTCTGAGATTGATAAACTGAGTACCCAGCTTGCTAGGAGGGGGCAATGTGTAGCCTGCATAATCAAATTGTAAAATGCCCGGAGAGTGCTTTAAGTGCTATGGGGCAGTATATATGCAGCACAGTTTGCTATTTTTTATGTTAATCCCCTTCAAGGATTGCTGTTTTGTCATGGCGAAGGGGCTTGAGTAATTCAGAGAAGCTATGGGCTATGCTGTGCAGGGACACCCAAGATGGACAGGTCATAGTGGAGTGTTCTGACTAAACGCGATCCACCTGGAGCAGGAACTGGCAAGTCACTCCAGTATCTTTGCCAAGAAAACTCCATGGACAGAAACAAAAGGCTAAAAGATATGACACTGAAAGATGAGCCCCTCAGGTCGGAAGGCGTCCAACATGCTACTGAGGAAGAGTAAAGGACAAGTACAAGTAGCTCCAGAGCTAATGAAGTGGTTAGGCCAAAGCCGAAAGGATGCTCAGCTGCGGATGCGCATGGAAGTGATAGGAAAGTCCGATGCTGCAAAGAAAAATACTGGATAGGAACCTGGAATGTAAGATCTATGAACCTTGGTAAGCTGGATGTGGTCAAACAGGAGATGGCAAGAATAAACATTGACATCCTGGGCGTCAGTGAACTAAAATGGATGGGAATGGGCGAATTCAATTCAGATGATTATCATATCTACTATTGTGGGCAAGAATCCCGTAGAAGAAATGGAGTTGCCCAGTGAATATATCTGTGACAGTAAACAGCCACTCGCAGCCGCGAAGAGGCAGCCCTGGGTTCTGAAAAAGAAAAGACAGCATCACTTCTATTGAGGGAGGAAACGAACATATGTCTTAAACCTACAAGATGACAACCTCCCCAATTTCTTTATTTGATCCTCACCGTAACCCAAAGCCGCCGCCGTGGAAGCTGCACCTATACGAAAGGAATCCGTGCCAAATTTCCATCCTACAATGCCTGCTTTCTTAAGCCCGCAGGAAGTTACAGTCCAGAATTGGTATTGTGTAAGGGGTAAACCGTCTTTGTGGCAAAATAAGTCTCCTTTGCCATCTCATCTCAACTGAACAGATTCAGATAGTGCTTTTACCGGGCAGAGTTCAGTTACAGAACAAGGCCCTAGGCTTATAACCTGTCCTTTCCCAAACTGATCAGTTTTAGAACTGCGGAGATGAAACAACACCCTGTCTTCGGAGACAAAAAGGTCGTCAATCTGCAACGCTGTCCGAGAACCATCACTTTTGGATGCTCTCACCAGTTCACTGATACGGAAAGCCCCGAAAAAAGCACATAGGGTAGCCGCCCGAAATAACTTAACCTCATACTGATCAATACAAACATTTTCCCAAACTTGACTCAACTGAGCTAGAAACCTAGGGGATATAGGGGTACGCGTATCTAATTGCTTACCCCTTTCTTTGCTCCACCCCTCTATCATCTTTTTGACTCGGAAGTCACCGACCAAATCCGGGCACCCATGGGCCTTAGCATAGAATGCCAACGCCAATAATTTACCTCCGAAGAAGCAGGGGTCTTTTAATTTCGTGGCTGCTGTCACCATCTGCAGTGATCATGGAGCCCAGGAAAGTAAAATCTGTCACTACCTCCATATCTTCCCCTTCTATTTGCCAGGAGGTGATGGGACCAGTGACCATGATCTTAGTTTTTTTGATGTTGAGCTTCAGACCATTTTTGGCGCTCTCCTCTTTCACCCTCATTATGAGGTTCTTTAATTCCTCCTCACTTTCTGCCATCAGAGTGGTATCGTCTGCATATCTGAGGTTACCGATATTTCTTCCGGCAATCTTAATTCCGGCTTGGGATTCATCCAGTCCAGCCTTTCGCATGATGTATTCTGCATATAAGTTAAATAAGCAGGAAGACAATATACAGCCTTGTCGTACTCCTTTCCCAATTTTGAACCAATCAGTTGTTCCATATCCACTTCTAACTGTTGCTTCCTGTCCCACATATAGATATCTCAGGAGATAGATAAGGTGATCAGGCACTCCCATTTCTTTAAGAACTTGCCATAGTTTGCTGTGGTCCACACAGTCAAAGGCTTTTGCGTAGTCAATGAAGCAGAAGTAGATGTTTTTCTGGAACGCTTGGGCTTTCTCCATAATCCAGCGCATGTTAGCAATTTGGTCTCTAGTTCCTCTGCCCCTTCGAAATCCAGCTTGTACTTCTGGCAGTTCTCGGTCCACATACTGCTGAAGCCTGCCTTGGAGGATTTTGAGCATAACCTTGCTAGCGTGTGAAATGAGTGTAATTGTACGGTAGTTGGAGCATTCTTCGGCACTGCCCTTCTTTGGGATTGGGATGTAGACTGATCTTTTCCAATCCTCTGGCCACTGCTGAGTTTTCCAAACTTGCTGGCATGTTGAATGTAGCACCTTAACAGCATCATCTTTTAAGATTTTAAATAGTTCAACTGGAATGCCATCACCTCCACTGGCCTTGTTGTTAGCCATGCTTTCTAAGGCCCACTTCACTTCACTCTCCAGGATGTCTGGCTCAAGGTCAGCAACCACACTATCTGGGTTGTCCGGGACATCCAGATCTTTCTGGTATAATTCCTCTGTGTATTCTTGCCACCTCTTCTTGATGTCTTCTGCTTCTGTGAGGTCCCTACCATTTTTGTCCTTTATCATGTCCATCTTTGCACAAAATGTTCCTTTAACATCTCCAACTTTCTTGAACAGATCTCTGGTTTTTCCCTTTCTATTATTTTCCTCTATTTCTTTGCACTGTTCATTTAATTACAGTATTACCATCCATCTTATGTTATACACTATGTTTTTGTTGTTTTTTGTAGAACTTAAAACCAAATACATACCATCAGAGTTTACAAACTTGCTTTTAAAAATTTCAAGGCATAGTTTTTAAATTTTCAAAGTGTACATGTACAGTTATAGTTCCAAAACCCTCTTAAATGTCATTGTTATCTTACAGTTTTTAACAGTATTTTTGTGTTTCTCAAATGCAAGTAGGATAATGAACTTTTAACTAGTTCTGAAAAGGAAGCAACTGAATGTTATAAACACTTGGCCAGTAGTACAAAATGCACTGTTGTCCCATTCACCTCATCAGCATATCAGCAGCCACCATGGACCCCGAAGCTGCAGCATGAGGCAAGCATGACCCAGCACTTGAATGATGTGATTTCTTTAACCACCATTGAGTATAAATTACTTATTAAATCACTACATGATGTAATGCACTTCCACCTTATTTATGAGCAAAAGGGATGTGCAAGAATTCATTAGCTGAAATCCAGTTGTGCCATTTACACAAATGGTGCAATATTTAGATGTGAACTGCCTTAGGCTAAGAAATCTCTGTAGACATTATCGTGCTACTCAGTATGCATACCAGCTGATAGTACCCTGTTGTGCATTGCTTCAGCTGTAAAGGCGGATGACCGCATCAGCCATGAAAATTAATCTTTAATTTACAGTTTCTTATTCCCCTCATCCTCAGGTTCTGAGGTTGCCTGGGGTTCCCTTTGGATGTGGGAACACTTTTGGGAGCCTCAGATAGGAGGGGAAGTTTTTAATATCTGAAAATCACCACTGCCAGGATCAGGATTGCTTGTAGCAACTTTTGAATATTAAATACTTCCGCCTCCTGATCCCAAAGCTCGCCAAGGCTTCTCCAGGTCAAATAGGATCCCTAGGGAAACTGGGGATCTGGGGTGGGGGGGGGGGGGAAAGGATGGGAGATTAGAAAATTTTAAATTAAAGATTAACACCCATGGCTGATGACACCAACAGTCCTACCACTGTGCAGCTCAGTCACAGGATTCCAGCTGTTATGTCTGTGGAGATTTTTCAACTTATGCCAATTTGCATCTAAATTTTATGCTGTTTACATAACTGTGCAACCAGATTTCAGTCACCATTTCTAACTAGCTACTTCCAGACTCTGGCGATTTTATGTATCTGCAGTCCACCTTAAAAATGCATTTAGTCGTGCTGAAGAGTGGAAACAGGCTCACGGAATCCTTCATCTGTCCAAATCTAATTTCCCCCTAACAAGGCAGACCACAGCTCTATGCCTGGGGTGTTTTTTAATCAGGACAATAAAGCTGTTGGAAAATGGGAAATCCAGATCTCCATTGCTCCACCTAGGTAAGCCCTTTTCTTGTTTACAATGGGCTGGATACACTTAGTCTGAGGACAAACCTACTGAAATCAACAGGAGATGAGCTAATCATGATCAGGTCAGGTCCAGCTTTTTTTCAATAGACCTATTCTGATTAAGAGTAAATGTGTTTCTTACCTAATTAATGCATGTATATGGGTAGCAGCATACTCAAATGCAAAGTACCGTCTTACAATACTCTTCCATATTCAACATTGTGTATCAAGAGCTTTTGTCTATTTACTTCTATTTATCTAAAATATTTTTTACCCTGCCTTTCTCAAGAAAAGGACCCAAGGCAACTTGCATCATTAAAAACACAATATTAACAGCTAAATATAGTAAATTATTCAAATATTTTAAAAGAATGAATGACATTTTATTAAAAATGTTAGGTAAAAGCATTACTAAAAACAGATTTAGAAGCAACAAAATACAAACCATCCTGTTTTAAAACCTCTTCTAGACAGTCAGTACTATGTGATTAGAAAACCAGGGATTGGGCAGGAACACAGAAAAAGCAAAGAGAGGTTGTGCTGGTTTATAAGAAAAAGAAATAATCCAAAATTTGCATCAGGAAAATACTTTTATTATATCCCAAAGCAGCATTCAAGCTTTTGAGTGATGCAGAACTCTTTGCCTGACAAAGTGGCAAGAAATACAGGGTACTCTTGTTCTTCTCCTTCTACCATCTACTTCTTGAGGAAGAGTTTTAAGAAAGTCAAATGCTTATGTGCTGTTTGCTGATATTTTGGCAGCTGCCCAGCTTTGGATTCTGCAATAGCAGACTTTTATGAATGTTCTCAAAAATGTATCCACATTTAGATGGACATCCTGTTCATAGTCTAAGCCAAATTGTAATTTGTAGATGATTCTCCCTAGTAAACAAAATACCCCTGCCACAATTCTTGGGAGTGTGCATGCATTCTGTTTTAGTGCGTGTGTGCCCCCTTGCCCCCAAGAATCACAGCAAGGGCACTCTGCTTATTGGGAGAACGGGCTGAAAACTATGATTTAGCCTATTCTATGAACAGGAGTTCGGCCATAATGGAATGAGATTCAATCAGTAGCTATGCTGAATTTTGTGAGTTAAAATCCAAAAAGTAATTTTTCCAAGGTGTGAAAGTAGTGGAATGAAGGTCTCTGTGGTTTGAACAGATCCTACCAGTCTAAATCTGTCCTTGTGTGCTTATCCACACAAAATAATCTGAGAACACCAGGTGAGTCCTTCACTTCTTTCTGTGAACTATTTGTGAATCATATCAAAATGAAGTGAATGTTCTGTGATGTTGCCTTGGGTGATGAAAGAAGCACTTGAAATATTTTGGTGGAAAGAAAGCTGTCTGTTCATATCTTTTTGAAATTCTGAATCCACAAGATTATCTCTATCTGCACTCCAGATTAAATCAGAAGAATGAACATAGATTAAGCATATAAGAGAGTTTTCATGGCATGAAAAACAAACAAACCCTCAGCTAGAATGAACTTGTGTGCTGACTTCAATTGGTCTCGTTAAATAAACTCCTTTGTGCAAATAGCTCCGCCTAATGCTTTCTCCAGGAAAAGAAAGTAATGAACAAAAGAGACTGAACGCCATAGGAACTAGCACAGCCTGCATTTAAAATGTATAAAAGCTCAGCCGGGGATCCGGTCAAACAGATAAACAGCATGTTTACCATGAAGAAATCATAAATGTTGGAGAACCTGCCTTGATCCAAACCAACTTTTATGCAACTATAGTAAGGACACTTCTATCTCTTCCTGGTGCAGGAAGGAAATAATAAATACCACTTCTAAAAACGAAAACAAAACACGTTGGACTTATGAATTCTTGGAGCAAATCCCATCAGTTCCCAGTCAACTCAAGGTAAAATAAATATTTGTATGACACAGGCAACCTCATTTGAATGTAGGAGCTGATTTGCTATGCTTAGGGCTCTTCTACTCACATAGGATAGTATAAGAGGAGCTTTCTCTCCTCCAGATGTTCTAATTACATGGGGTTGATGAAGACCGAGCCAAAATGGTACTACTGGCATCATTCCAACTGTGTGGAAGCATTCACGTGACTGATCCAGGAAGCACTATTTTTGCTTTGAATTAGAGATGGGGACGACTCACCATTTTGGCGAGTTGTCCTGCTTCATGATTTGTCAAAGCTGACGAAGCATGAAACTCCCCCCCCCATGAACTGATGAAGCATGAATTTATTCGTTGATTCGGGGGGGGGGTTTACTAAAAAAAAACCTGACACCCCCCCGCCGCACCACGAGGGCTAAGGGAATCCAGGCTGCACTTTGCAAAGATGGAAGCTTCAGCTTCCCTACCGTAAATGAAGCCGCAGCCGCCATCTTTGCAAAGGGCAGCCAGTGTCCCTTTCTACAGGCCGTGGCTGTGGAAGCCAGCTGGAGACGGTGGCGGTGGCGATTATGGTGATGGGGCGTCAGTGGGGTTAGCGCGGGGCGTCGGTGGCGCATTGGTGGCGTGGGGGGAGCGTGGAGGCAGTGGCTAAGGTAGGGAGAGGAAGGGGCGGGGATAGGCTGTGGGGGTGGGTGGCTGCCTATCGGCTCGACAATCAGCTGATTGGCGGGCTGGTAGGCAGAATGGGAAAGCCATAGGAAGAGAGCTCTTCCTATGGGGGACAAATAAAAATTGGGAAATATTTGTCCCTTTGTATTCGTGGGCGTCTCTGGAACCCACAAATATGAAGGGACAAATCTTTAATGAATCAGCAATTTCTAACGAATATTGTGATCCTTTTTTTTAATTCGGCCCCATGTCTGCTTTGAATTGCTCATATTTGACTTTTATTGTGTCAGTATACCATAAAATATGATTGGCTACATAAACATGGTCTGGGGTCTTGTTCTGCAACTCTGGTATGAGAAACCCCTGAAGGATACAAGCCACAGTTGTCTATATGCAATCTTGACATTTTAACAATCAGTGCATGCTTGGATTACTTGTGATAAATTGAGGAGGATACATGATTTCCTAAGATTATTTAAAAAAATGTATTTTGTGAATTGGGATCTATTTTCTAACCATAAGAAGCATTCCGGTGTATTATGATAAAAAAATGCCTGATGTCTGAGGGTAGCTTATATGTACTGAATCAATGGGATCAGAAAATACAAGGCAGACTAAAAGTAATAAAATAGGCAAAATGAATGAAATACAGTAAGATACAATAAAACATTCAGGTCTTGTATTGTGGGATGTTCTCTGATCTCAATGAATTTCAGTGCCACCTGGCCACCGAAGAAATGTGTATTTTTCCTGAATAGATCTCAGATCTTGACAAACAGTGCACATCATTTCTGCTTTGCAGAATCATTGTTTGCCAAATAATGGCACAGGGCAATTTTTGTCCCACATAGAAAAAATATATGCCAGAGCAAAACAAAAAACAAAAAAACCAGTATGTGTGCCCTAGCCTTTTCATCTTTTTTTCATATATGGTAGGAAAATAGCAGCTGAAACCTGGGGATTGTTTGTTCGAGTGACAATACTGTAGAATACCTGTATCGGAGAATACCTCCCTCCCTCGCTCTCTCTTTTCTGTGAATTCTTCAACCAAAAGTTATATTGGGGGACTAAAATGTCTCCTCTTAGTGCATAAGGCTTCAGATGTTTCAGTCCAGATAAATGGAACTAAGGGTGTCATCAGGTAGGGTTCTAGATTACATTTTGGAGCACTGGCAGCATGGTCTGTTTTTTCATTTGCCAGCAACCAGACAACAACATACTGCAGATTATAAACTAGATGGAACCTTCTCCCTCCCCTGGCTGGTCCCTTTCAATTCAGCAGCAGGGCTGTTCTCTGTTTGAAGCAATCTAATGCAATCAGGACCAGATACAGTATATCACAGAAGTGAGTACACCCCCTCACATTTCATAAATATTTTAGTATATCTTTTCATGTGACAACACTGAAGAAATGATACTTGGCTCCAATATAAAACAGTGAGTATACAGCTTGTATAACAGTGTAAATGTGCTGTCCCCTCAAAATAACACAACACGCAGCCATTAATGTCTAAACCACTGGCAACAAAAGTGAGTACACCTCTAAGTGACAATGTCCAAATTGGGCACAAAGTGTGCCACCATTATTTTTCAGCACTGCCTTAACCCTCTTGGGCATAGCGTTCACCAGAGCTTCACAGGTTGCCACTGGAGTCCTCTTCCACTCCTCCATGATGACATCACAGAGCTGGTGGATGTTAGAGACCTTGCACCCCTCCACCTTCCATTTCAGGATGCCCCACAGATTCTCAATAGGGTTTAGGTCTGGAGACATGCTTGGCCAGTCCATCACCTTTACCCTCAGCTTCTTTAGCAAGGCAGTGGTCGTTTTGGAGGTGTGTTTGGGGTCGTTATCATGTTGGAATACTGCCCTGTGGCCCAGTCTCCGAAGGGAGGGGATCATGCTCTGCTTCAGTATGTCACAGTACATGTTGACATTCATGGTTCCCTCAATGAACTGTAGCTCCCCAGTGCCGGCAGCACTCATGCAGCCCCAGACCATGACACTCCCACCACCATGCTTGACTGTAGGCACGACACACTTGTCTTTGTACTCCTCACCTGGTTGCCGCCACACACGCTTGACACCATCTGAACCAAATAAGTTTATCTTGGTCTCACCAGACCACAGGACATGGTTCCAGAAATCCATGTCCTTAGTCTGCTTGTCTGCAGCAAACTGTATGCGGGCTTTCTTGTGCATCATCTTTAGAAGAGGCTTCCTTCTGGGACGACAGCCCTGGAGACCAATTTGATGCAGTGTGCAGCGTATGGTCTGAGCACTGACAGGCTGACCCCCCCCACACACCCCTTCAACCTCTGCAGCAATGCTGGCAGAACTCATATGTCTATTTCCCAAAGTCAACCTCTGGATATGACGCTGAGCACGGGCACTCAACTTCTTTGGTCGACCATGGCGAGGCCTGTTCTGAGTGGGACCTGTCCTCTTAAACCGCTGTATGGTCTTGGCCACCATGCTGCAGCTCAGTTTCAGGCTTCTGGCAATCTTCTCATAGCCTAGGCCATCTTTATGTAGAGCAACAATTCATTTTTTCAGATCCTCAGATAGTTCATGACCATGAGGTGCCATGTGGAACTTCCAGTGACCAGTCTGAGAGAGTGAGAGTGATAACACCTGCTCCCCCTTCACACCTGAGACTTGTGACACTAACGGGTCTCATGACACCAGGGAGGGAAAATGGCTACTTGGGCCCAATTTGGACATTGTCACTTAGGGGTGTACTCACTTTTGTTGCCAGCGGTTTAGACATGAATGGCTGTGTGTTGCGTTATTTTAAGGGGACAACACATTTACACTGTTATACAAGCTGTATACTCACTGCTTTACATTGTAGCCAAGTGTCATTTCTTCAGTGTTGTCACATGAAAAGAAATACTAAAATATTTATGAAATGTGAGGGGGTGTACTCACTTCTGTGATATACTGTAGAATGTTGGCTTCAAAGGGTCCCTTTTAAGATTGCACTCTGGAAGTGACTGCTTCAGCATGATCCAGAGCAATATTTATGCCCCTCTCTGACTGCACCCTAAAAATGGCAGTGTTTAAGTAACAATAGTACCAAACAGGATTTTAAGGAGACAAATGTTTTCACAGATTTTTAGTTTAGTTTAGTTTGGTTTAGTTGAGTTTAATTTAGTTTAGTTTCTAAACTGCTTCTACACCCCAACACTACTGGCACATACGACAGACTGGCTAGCAAATTGCGGCATTGTACCAGGCCACATGACCCAACCTCAAACAGGAAGGTACTTCTCCCAACAGACTCAGTAGCACTTATGTACTGTTCTCCACATGCCACTAGAGCAAGGAGAGGTGGATGGTGGGGCACATCAAGTGCCACTTTTTAAGGACTAGTTCTGAAGGATCCCCACAGAACCAATCTATGATGAAATTTATTTAGTTAGTTAGTTAGTTAGTTAGTCAGTCAGTTAGTTAGTTAGTTATGTACCATCCTTTTAGTGAAAGCACTTCTCTAGGTGGTTTACAGATTAAAACTTAAAACCTTACAAGACTCCACGTGACAATGCAGTCAACAATATAGTGATTCATAGGTATAGATCTAAAATTCATACAAAAAGCAAAAGAAAGAACAAGAACATTAAAAAATAATAATATTAACAGCATCCAGGGGATCTGTTATTGAAGACATCTTCATATAATTCTGTTGTCACCAGTTTCCTGAAGGAGTCTGGTGTATCTCAGTAGGCAGCTTATTCCAAAGATTGGAGGCCACCACCACAAAGGTCAAATTCTTTGTTGTTGCATTTTTAGCCTCTCTTGGTGTGGCCACTTTTAATAATATGGATTGAGAGGAGTGAGTGAAATGAGTAGTTGATTTCTGAGAGAGACATTCAGACACCTATCGAGGTCCTAAACCATAAAGGGCTTTATAGCTGATGACCAGCACCTTGACTTGAGCACAGAACTGATAGAAAGTCAGTTAAAGGCATACCAAGACTGGGTATATGATGAAATTTACTAGTCCCAGAAATCAGTCTGGCCACTGCATTTTGGATCAGCTGAAATATCTGTACTGTTTCCAAGGGCAACCCTACATAGCATTGCAGTAGTCTATTTTTGAGATTACAAATACATGAACCACTGTTACTTTTCTTATCCACATAGGGACATAACTGGGCAATTAGTTGATAAAGCACTCCTGGCCATGGCTGATATTTCAGCCTTCATAGAGAGTGCTGCACTCAAGGACTTGTACAGCATCCCCTGCAGATGAAGCAAAGGAGAGATAGAGCTGCATGTCATCAGAGTATTAGTGACAGCCAACCCCAAATCTCCATATGACTTCTCTCAGCAGTTTCATGTAGATGTTTAAAAGCATTGGGGAGATGGTCGACCCCTATGGACCCCACAGCAGAGATCCCAAGGGATGGAGACAGCATCTCTAAGCTGTACCATCTGGGGCAAACATAAAAATAAATTAAATAATAATTAAAAAACAAACAAACAGAATCAGCGGAGAATGGAACCCCTGATTCCAGAACCTGATAAGCCTTCCCAGAAGGATATTGTATTTTATGGTATCAAAGGCCACAGAAAAATCCAGGAGAACCAACAAGATAACACTCCCTCTGTTTGCCTCCCTTAGGAGATTCTTTTTCAGGAAACCAATGCTGTTTCACTACAATGCTGTGGCCTAAACCTAGACTGAAATGGATCCAGACTATCAGTTTCTTCCAAGAACACCTTCAACTGATTATCCACCACCCTCTCAATAGACTTGCCCAAAAAACAGAATATCTGTGATGAGTTCGTAGTTGTTCAGATCATCCATCACTAAGGCTGTAAAAAAAAAACCTATAATAAGACCCTTTCTTATTAAAAGGGCCTCATTATAGCTTTAAAAAAAAATAGGAGGACACATAGCCTTCCTGAAGAGATGACATGATGACATGATTGGCCCATTCAACTAGAGATTGGGATATTCAAATTCGTAAATGAGTACGAATATACCCATCCTAGCTGGACCTAATGAGTGACCGGCTCCCGGGACCAGCCTGTCTACTCACGCATCCCAGTGCCACGAAGGTCCTGCTCTTCCTGCCAATTGCATGAAGAGCTCCGCTTTCTCACTGCTCAGCTGGCCACTCAGCAGCCATGTGGGGAGACTAGTTTTCCTGCCCCCTGCCTGGAGTGGCCAGCCAAGCAGGGAGACAGTGGAGCTCCTGTCACAATTGGCAGGAAGAGCAGGACCTTCGCAGCACCGGGACTCGTGAGTACATGGGCCGGTCCCAGGGGCCAGACCCTCATTAAGTCCAGCTGGGATGGGGATATTTGTATTTGTCTATGAATACAAATATCCTCATCTCTACATTCAACCATTGTATTTTTGGCAGATTTTAATAGCCAAGGTGGGCAATGTAGTGGCTTTTACAGAATGCAAGTGCCTTGTCTACATCCTCAGACCTTACTAACTGAAACTGATCTGATAAAACCTGACTAGACAGTGCACTGGACATCTCAATCAAATCAACTGGGATAAATACAAAGTCAATATGTCCAAAGAAATTGCTGCAATATCAGGTGGTATGTCTAGGCATCCTTCCCATTGTGCCCTGACTCCAAGAGAACTCCTCAGAGCTAGGCATTTAGAAATGGCCAGCTATTGTACTATATCACTTCTCTCTTCATTCTCTAGCTGTGATGGTGACATATGGATAAGGGTGTGGAGAGGCTACATCTTCTCCTATGGGGAGGGGTTGGGCAGTGAGACAGGGTGTTATTGGAAAGCTGCCTGTTGTGACAGTCCCCCAAAGCATGGTGAGACAAGTCCCAGCACTTTGCCATGTGAGGTAATTGGGGCACCAAGCTTAACGGCAAGACCAGATAGGTCAGAAAGGAAGTGCAGCAGGCAATTGACAAATATTGTTCTGTTCACAAGATACAGGCCAAGCTCCAATGGCTTAAAAAATCTCCCCACCTCCAATTATATACACTTTGGGATGGGACTATTTTAGCAATGCAGGGGGATTTTCAAAGGTTTATGCAACTTGCAATGGCTAATTTCAACTAACTGATGAAGAGCCAGAGTGCATTGCCTTTGCATAATCAACCATATGAATAGGCATACAACTAAGCTATCTAGCACCTTCTCAGTTAGCAACAGTTAGCTGTAGCAATTCCTGAAAACGTTATGCAAATACCAGTGAGAATCTGGGCACTTTGCATATTGACGAACAGTTTTGACAGAAGTAGTTGGCACATTTTTATGCCCTCATTTTTGTTCAAATGTAGCAAGGTAAGTGAACACATGATTAGCCCTGTTCAGAGGGTCAAAATAGGATTTATTTGAAACCATGAGCAGAGAGAGAATTCTAGTCCTACTTGTCACCTGCCACTGTCTGCATGTAAAATCTCAACAGAAGACAGCCTCTTGCACACATAGACCTTCCACACAACTGGTTGAAGTCTTTTGTGGCACATGTGCTAGTCATGCCTGCTGTTTGCCCTTCTTGTATTCATTCTGGCCACTGGTATCTCTACAATCTCAGAAGCATTCCATAAAGAGAAAGGAAAATATGTTTAGAAATGAGAGACAAATTACTGCTTTGAGCCACAAGTTGAAAGGGTCATATTGTACTGAAAATATGGAGCTTCAGTGGGGAAAAGTGTTTCTGTGTTTTGATTAAGAGAAGTCCCTTGTAGCAACATTAAAATGAAAATACTTAACAAAGATATTAATCCCCAAGGGCTTCTGACAATGTAATACTAAAAACAGATGGCATAATAAAGATATTAAAGCACAGTCATGGTACTGAAAAATATATTGTAAGTATAATTCTTATTGTCAAAAGCTTCTTCTGCAAGTGGTCTGCAGTAAGCCTTCTAAGTTGTTGCTGGTGAAGATCTACAGCATAAGTACTTGTGGGTGATCATGGAACAAAGAAAGGCTAATTGCCTTAGAGAAAGTACAAAGGATGTCCGAGCCAGCGGAGCCTCAAGGCAACGCCCTGAGAACTCTTTTTATTGACTTAGCATGATTACATAGCATGTTGTGAGAATTCAGATAAGATACTAGTTACCTAATCATAACCAGGATTGGCTGAGGAAACTCTTTGATGTAATGCTCTACCTCTAAGTGAAAGGGCAGAATGAGGGGTTACCCCGCCCGCTGGCAGCTGCTGCTTCCTGCCAGGAGTGTGTGCACGTCACTGGAACAGAATGTAGCTACAACCTTTAGGCAGAAGTTTCCCACAAGTACTGAGTGAAAACTTAGGATCTAAGTCGTTATTTGTAGTTTCCAAGCCACTCTTCTACTCTGCTTCCTATTTTTATATTTAATGGACAAAATCCTGTTCATGTCAGTGTAATGTATAGTTACAAAGGGGTAAATGTACCAGGCAATACACCTGGCAAAAAGAAATTGTGCTATTCCTTTGCACAGTTGGTCATTTGTCCCAGCACAATCAATTGTGTGGTGTGCCAGTGGAAGTGCTTCATGGATAACACTTCTGCTCTAGTGCTACTATAGCTATGGCAGATCCAGCCTTGAGTTGCACAAACATAGTTGTGCAACAGGATTTTGTCCATTATTACTTCTTATGTCCAGTTGCTGAAAGCTGTTTTTAATATTAGTAGCTCAAATTGAATCCCCTTTCACATTTTTGATTTTCCTGTTATGCACCCACCTTTGAGTAGACACATGAACATCTTTTTAAAAAATTGCTTAAGTTTTTATACCACTTTCTTATGCATGTTGCTGTTTATCTCACTAAGACAGTATATACCACTGATATTTCAAAACCTTAGCTGCCAATTTTGTGAGATATGTATAAACCAAACCAACATTTATTGTCCTTATGGAGTTTTTCTGCCCATATCTCTCTCCCAATTCTTATTTACAATCCCTCCCCCTCCCCAGTACTATATCTTCATTCAGTAACTCAGTTGGTACCTACTTAGTTTCCGGAATTGTTTGTATGACTTTCATCCATTCATCTTTACTGAAATTTATGTTTGCATTTAAATTTCAATCTTGATTTTTCTTCTTCCTTGTTTTCCTTTCTCAGATCAATTTTTAGTGTTATTTACTGTTACTTGGACAATCTATGGCTTTTAATCTGCCAGTATGCCCTATTTCTTTCCTTCTTCTTAGGTATAGAATGTTTTACATATTTCTACTTCATCTGTTATCTCTTTTTAAAAACTACGATTCTCACCAGAGATGGGCACGGACCACAGTTCAGCAGTTCAACATGGTTTGGAGCTTTGAGAGCACAGCTGATCCACAGCTGATCCAGTTTCTCTTGCCCTGCCTTCTCTGGGGGGCATCCACTCAGAGTCAGTGCCCAGAGGAGGCAGGGCTGGGAAGCTGTGGCCACTGTCTCTGAGTAGCCAATCACCATAGGAGGCAGGACAAGGGAAGCCAGGGTGCCCATGGACCAGCTGTGCTGCAGAAGTGATGAACTACATCCAACCATCAAACTGCACTTTGCGCCCATCTCTAATTTATAGTTTGCTATTATCATTCTGACATTTTCTTTTCATCTCTCTGTGAACACACCTTCTCTCTGAAAACTGTCACTGGTTGTGTATGGTTAATTGCAGGACATGTCCAGGTCTTCTAGATCAAGTCTAATCCCCTCCCCACACCAAATCTAATGTATGTCTTAGTCTTGATCATGTGCTATGTCATTTTTTAAAAAAATAATGTTTCCTTTCTTTATGTGCAGTGTTGTCAATTTAATATAGTTCTCTGCCAATGTTTAGAAAGGTGAAAATAAACATTCTATAGCTGAAATCCTGTTGCACAGCTCTGCCCACACCATGGGAATGATGTCACTGGCAGTGGGAGATTGCCATTTATTACAAACTTCCTTTTGCAATTTTGAGATTGCCTGTGAAGTGCCAAAATAAGAACAGGAAGCTTTTAATCAGTAACGATCTATCATGTCTGTTTATGCCATTCCCATTGTTCAGTCGTCCACACCTGACAGGATTTTGGCTTATACGTAACGATATATAGAGCATGGAAATGTTTGCCTATAGGATTGTAGAACTGAATCTCTTAACTAGCAATGCCACTTTCATGATGACTGGAGCATTCTTGGACCTTTAGCTCAAAAAGTAACTTCAAACTTCAGTTAATTTATTTTTAAGAAATCTGTCAATTTCTCACATTATATCAGTTAATTACAACCTGATTCAAATGAAGTAAAGGTATTTGGACTGGATGAGTAAAAATCCTACGTTCTGATTAGCCTTTCCCCTTCTCACTCACATGTCATCAGATTGAGTAAACATTTACTTTGCTTATATACTACTCAGCGGAAACCACTCTTGCTCTAGGCATTTTCTGTGTGTCTACAGAAAACCTCTGATACCCTGGTTCATTCTCAGAATCTGGCGGGTATTGTGTAGAGCCCAATCATATTTTCCCCCTCCAAATGTAGGCCTTTAAAATTGGATTTTAAATAAGAGTTTTCGCAATCATCCCTGATCTCTTATCTCCACAGACAACAATGCCAAGCAGCCAAGACCCACTCCTGTCTCTACAGTATGTGACACATTTACATTACTCAGGGAGGAACTATATTGATTCTGGGCTCATAAATGTGCAGCCTCAGGTTCCTATTTTCAAACTTGCCCGGATGGCTTGAGAAGTATATAAATATGAGTATGTATTTTCATGTGCATAATATATCTCAGTACAAATGGCTTTTCAGAATTCTCTAGCCTCTGCATGAGAAGGGGGGAGGTGGAATTTTTCCAAATTTCTGCTGGAGAAGGAGAAATCAACATTTTCCAGATGTAGGGTTCAATCCAAAGGCTGGCTGGCTGGCTGGCTGGCTGGCTGGCTTCCTTCCTTCCTTCCTTCCTTCCTTCCTTTTTGACAGCCCTGCTACCATTTTGCTTCCTTAAAAAGTCTGTTTGTATAGAGTATGGTGGTAGTAATGGTGGTGGTGGTGATGAAAGTTTGTGCAGCCACCAAAAACAGATGCATAAACACTGCAACAACTCTGCAAAAGTGGCATTTGTTTCTAGAAGAGTAAGAAAAATTGAAAATTCTCACTGTGTTTATCAGAAATTTGCCTTCTGAGAAATTTGGCTACCTCAGAGGTAAACACAAGAGCTCTAAACTTCATCAGTAAGAATTTATCCAATTTTTTTCTCCTTTCAAATTGTTGTCAAAGGCAATTTCTTCTCTCTCCTGTTGAATGAGAATGGTTGAAATCTTTGTGGGAGAAATTTTCTGCAAGGCATTTGTATAAGACTCTATCCCTTGTGCTCAAAGTGAGTCACTCTATTGTGTATGACAGTGAAAGGCTTTGGCTGAGGTATACCAGGACCTATGTAGACAAGAGATACAGAAGGTCTCTCTTCCTGAAGCCCACTCCAGTTTGCTCCCTAGTGTCTTGCCCCTCACAGAAGGGTCATCCACTCTTCTAATAGCATCACCAGGTCATTTTGAAGGCAGTATTTTATTTCTATACCCTGGAAGTGGCCTGTCCATGAAGGAAGTGGCCATATGTCTGGAGAGATATTTGGAGCCTGGATCAGAAATGCATTGTAAAGACAGTTTTGCAGATCCAGTTGTGGTCCTCCTTCAGATGCTTGCTTCCAAGTACCAATCTCTTTTGTTGAATGGTTGAGAGTTTTAAAAAGGGCTGACATTTTGCTGCTAAAATTCTGTCTGCACGGGTGTGTGGGGTTGTGGTGGTGGTGGAATAGTATGAGAGAGAGAGAGAGAGGAAGAGCTGACTCAAGATCTATCACTAGTATCTTTCTTTCAAATATAAAGTGGCAGAAAGATTACTGTTCCCAATAGTGATTCACTTAGAAACACTAACACAGCCTTCCAGAAAGAAGAAAAAGATTTCTCTCTTCTAAGTAGTAAAAGCTGCATTTTGGCTTTAGTGAACAAACCACAATGTTTCCAGCACACCAAGAAAACAGCACAACTTCCAACAAGAATTTAATTTTCTGTTTCTCTGTGTGTATGTGCTTGAGAGAGAAAGAGAGAGAAATTATTTGCTTTCTACTTACTTTTTTCTGTATCAACAGAAAAGCAGGCTACTTTGTTTCTTTATAGCTGCCCATAAAGATAATCCTTTGGAAAAACAGCATGGTATGGTACATTAACCTTTACAAAGGTTTAGGAAATGGCATTTGTTCAAAATTGGGAGATAATTCACTTGCTATCACTTTCCAGAGCTTCTCCAGCTCACATCAACAGAGAGACATATTGCAGTTTGTTGTGTTGTCAAGACTTGAGCAGGGTGAATGCCATTGCTTTCTTCCAGCCAGGTCATAAAACAATAGTCTGGTTTTATCCCTGCCGCTCATGTCATTCCCGCATTTTTTTTCTTTTAAAAAATATTATTATCCAGGTATCCTCCTACGCCCATGTACACATAGGGCCATTTGAAGAAAAAAACTATTGATTTTTTATTAACATTACTTATTTATTAAAATAACAGCAATACATGCAAGTCATGTAAAAAAAACTATACAAAACACCCATCCATCACAATATTTATGAATTCTACACATAATTCATGATGTCTCACAAAGGGAGGAAATGGTAATAAGAAATACAAACATTTGTTGCTGAGTTCATTACAAACCGTTTTTCCACAGATCAAAGGGGATGTAGGAGAGGGTCTTCCACTAATTAAAGCCCTCTTCAGACATTATTCAACTAGATCTTCTGAAAATGAGTGCCTAGCCCTGCCACCTGTATCTTCATCACATTGAAACAGAAGGTTAAACAAGAGGGGTTTCTGTTTGCATGTAGGCTCTGGAAGAACTGGGTTCTTACTCATGTGTAAAGTGTACACATGAGCAGCACTACTCTCTTCACATTGGTATTGTGACAAGGAATAATGTGATTAAGAAGTTTTAGAAGAGGAAGCCATGTCAGTCTGTGCTAGCATGTCAGGCAAAAACAAAAACAAACAAAAATAGGGAAGACAAAAATGTTGTGGCACCTTAAAGAGTAACTGCTATATTTTACTGTGTGCTTTCATGGACAAGTCCACACACCTCCCTATTTGGCCTTTCTTTGAAATGGACATGTTTCTGTTTGTCCAGGGAGGGGAGGTGACACAGAAAAACCGAGTCCTCCATCTGAGAATTGGGGTGATAATTTAGTAAACTCACTGAATTTAGCCAACTGGGATCAGTTTAAAGTTAAAATGATATTACCTAGTGGTTGCAGTCCTGCTCTGCTGATGTTGAGAGTCCATATGTCATCTTGTTGGTTTTTCAACATATGCTCAATTTTCCCCATGTCTCATGAATACAGCCTGGTTGTTCAGGGTGTCTCAGATGAACATCTTACTTTTGATTGATGCTTTGTTCAGTTATGTCACCAAGTAAGTTAACATCTTTTCCAAAATTATTTTATTATGAGACAGTCCAAACATACGTACACGTTTCTACTCATCAACAGCATCTCCAAGAGTTCAGCTTACCAGTAGGGATGCACCCTGGCTCTGAAGAAAAATATCAAAATGAGTCATAGCAGGGGTATTTTTATGTCACTGGAGAAGATGCAGTACAGTTTAAGAAGCACCCAGTTGTGCTGAGATTGGTTAGGGTGCCCTTACAAATGACTGAAGTTTCCTTCAGTGTTTGGGGCATTAAAAATGCTGACATTTGAACAAAATACCTAGTGTCAATTATTTTAGCAATAGCAGGAACTGTCAAAGTAGAAGATTGGCATCTGAAACTCCAGTGAAGGACCAAACCTCTCCTGGAATGCTGATCACTGAGCCCTGGGAAGGGTTCAGGTTGGCCTACCTTTTTTCTTCTAGGTAGCTACATTGAGTTTTCATTACCCTTAGGATTAAGTGTATATGTGTGAATATGGGATAGATGACTGATCATCTTGTTCTGTCTTGGATTGGATAGGTCAAAGTAGCACTAGGCACTATCTTTCTCCTCTTCCCCCAAAAATGCCACACATTTTCTTCTGTCTTTTATTTCTTAATGTCTTCATTTGCAAAACTACATTCCCAGATTTTCCATGAACATTTCCCATGGGTGGAGGGGGAGGACAGCAGAATGTAGAAATGAAGGTCAGTCATTGCGGGACGTGGTGGCGCTGCGGGTTAAACCGCAGAAGCCTCTGTGCTGCAAGGTCAGAAGACCAGCAGTCGTAAGATCGAATCCACGCAACAGAGTGAGCTCCTGTCGCTTGTCCCAGCTCCTGCCAACCTAGCAGTTCGAAAGCATGTAAATGTGAGTAGATAAATAGGTACCACCTCGGTGGGAAGGTAACGGCGTTCCGTGTCTAGTCGCGCTGGCCACTTGACCACGGAAACTGTCTACGGACAAACGCTGGCTCTACAGCTTGGAAACGGGGATGAGCACCGCACCCTAGAGTCGGACACGACTCGACTAAATGTCAAGGGGAACCTTTACCATCAGAGGTTTGTCAACAAACTGAAAGTCCATCACACTCCCACAGCTGATGGCACTGCATAGTGCTCTGCATCCCAGGCCACAGCTCTTTATTTTCAACATTTTCCTTCCCCCCCCCCCTCATGATCTAGAAACACAAATTCCTCCAGTTACTTTCATAAACTTATGAAGAAATTGGTACAAGTCAGCTCCAAATTCATGTGGGCTTGATAATCCCCAGTTTGTATGGCAAATATTTTGAATACAAATAGGACTGGATGGTATTCACATACACCTAACATATTGGTAAGATTGATTGATCGATCAATTGATCACTAATATATGCATCCAGGGCAATTGGTGCCAGAGCTTGCCCATCATTTAAATATTTAGACTTTTGTGATTGGACATTTTCATGTTAGCAGTAGTGTACCAGATAGACAGGCTAGCTGTTACTTCTTATGAGCAAGAAATCAAGTGGTGCAGGGAGTCAAAATCTGAGCTGCATGGCATCCACTTTGAAAAGCAAGGTGACTGAAAATGCTGCAGGAACAGAAGCATCTGAACATGCTCAAGGAGGGTCTGTGGACTTCAGCTTCTAATGTTTTTTTCATAACTGATCTATACCTATATATTTGGAGAAATATAAAGTGATGTAAAATTTATTTTATGCTGATCACCTCTCTCTCCTAGTCTAGTTTGGAGTCTGTTGATGTCTCGTACCTCCTCTGAAATATGGATCAATGCACAACAGATATGTAGTACTCCTGAACAGAAAGCATGCCTCCACGCATTATGTTTTCTGCCAATTATTCAAACCTCTGTATTCAAGAATAAAAGCAGTACATTCCAAAAGAAACTAAATCTCAGGTCTGAGGCTTGATGAAATATGACTACTGTTCAGTTGCAAAAGCTGACAGAGAAAACTTTGGTTACGTTTTCTGAAAGCTTGTTTTCCCTATCACCTTTCTAGAACATGGAACCCCAAAAGAGATATAACAGAAAGATCAGGAAGTGATGTGCAATAACCCATACAGCATTTATCATAAAGACTGATCATCAGTCCTCCCAGTATTATAATGAGCCTTAATTTGTTCTCCCAACATGGATTCTTATCTAGCCAAAATGGGACCTCTAGTGAACAAACTGGAAGAATTAGCTTCAGTTAATGTTCCTGGATGTTTAGAAAAACAAAAACAAAACACCAGGGTTTGCAAAAGTGCAAAACATCTTTAGTTCCACTAAGAGGGGCTGGAGAGGTTACAGGAGAAGTAGGTCTCCCAAAACAATCCACTGAGGTATAAGCAATGAGCTGACTGAGCACTGAAGGCTACAATAGTAATGGAAAAGGGGGAGGGAAAGTGGTCATGGATGGTACAGATATGGAACAGTAGCAACTCATACTTCATTTTGTTGAAGGTTGAGTTTGCGTCCTAATGCTTTAGAAGAGCTAAACAGAATACTTGTTTTGCTCATCTGTAATCCAACCTGAAGTGGTGCTTTCCCCATGCTGCTTGTTAGGGCCTGCACTGCCCACCTTGTGAGGTAGAGTTTATGGAGTGTGGGTGACCACGGAACAAAGGAAGGCTAATTGCCTTAGAACAAAAGAGTCGATAGCACAGATGTCCGAACCAGCGGAGCCTTAAGGCAAAGCCCTGAGAGCTCTTTTTATTGACTTAGCATGAGTTACATAGTATGTTGTTAGAATTCAGATAGGATGTTGTTGTTTAGTCATTAAGTCATGTCCGGCTCTTTGTGACCACATGGACCAGAGCACGCCAGGCCAGTCAGATAGGATACTAGTTACCTAATCGCAACTAGGATTGGCTGAAACCCTAAAGGTTTTAGTAGATTTGTTTAAGGATAAAAGTGTTGCAAGATTGAAGGATTGGATGAGTAAAATGAGATCGAAGGAGTTGATTATGGTTAAACTTCAAACTAATAAACGATCATGGTATAATTATATTCAGTTAGACAGTTGGACAAATGAATGGTTGAAAACTAATGGTAAATGTACAGAATGCACTAAGTACGAACAATTTCTATCATCACATGAAGATATGCAGAAAGATGCTTTGATGAAGGGAGTAGTAAGTAGAATATATAATATAATTTCGGAACAAGAGGAAAAAGAGAGGGGAACAGAAGGTTTGAAATTAATTTGGCAAAATGATTTAAAGACAGAAATTAAAATAGAGGATTGGATAAAAATGTGGAGGATGAGAGTTTTAAGGTTAATGTCAATAAGAATAAAGGAAACTTTTTTAAAAATCTGTTTAAGGTGGTATTTGACTTGTGTGAAATTTAATATAATAAATTCAGATTACTCTAAAGCTTGTTGGAAATGTGATGAGGAAATTGGCACATATTATCATATGTGGTGGGATAGTAAATTAGTTAAGAAATTTTGGAAACTGATTTTTAAGGAAAAATGTGATATATTTGGTAAAGATATTGAATTTAACTCTAAAATTGCTTTGTTGTCAATTTTTGATAAGATAGGTAAAGGTAAAGGTTCCCCTTGATAATTTGTCCAGTCGTGTCTGACTCTAAGGGGCGGTGCTTATCTCCGTTTCCAACCCATAGAGCTAGCGTTTGTCCGAAGACAATCTTCCGTGGCCACGTGGCCAGCGCAACTAGACACGGAATGCCGTTACCTTTCCACCGTGGTGGTACCTATTTATCTACTCGCATTTTGCATTTTGCATGCTTTCGAACCGCTAGGTTGGCGGGAGCTGGGACAAGCGACGGGGGCTCACTCCGTCGCGTGGATTCGATCTTACGACTGCAGGTCTTCTGACCTTGCAGCACAGAGGCTTCTGCGGTTGAACCCGCAGCGCCACCACGTCCCTATAAGATAGATCTTGATTATTATTCGAAGGAATTGATTGCTAACTTTATGACAAGTGCTAGAAAATTAATAGCTAGGTTTTGGAAAGACAAAAATGATATTAAATTAGAAGATTGGTATGGTGAAGTATGGGACATTGCATTAAATGATAAATTGACTATTGAACTCAAGATGAAAAGAGGGGAAATAAGTTCCAATATTATTTATGCTATTTGGGGTAGATTTGTTGAATTTGTATTAGTGAAGGGAAAGGGGAAAGCCTCTAAACAACAATCTATACAATTTTGGAAAGGAAGTTTGTAATAAAAATATTGTTCAATGGGGTCCCGTGGGTATGGGGTGCACAGTAGAATTTAGTGTACAGTAAGCACTCTTATTTGTATTTTTGTATTTGTTTTCTGTTTTAAAAATAATGAAAGAAAGAAAGAATGCGCTTGTTAACTTCCCGAAGGTTGTGTAGCAAACGCCACTTCCCAGATTTCTTTTTGATGGTGAAAATGGGGGTATTCCACGGACTGGTGGAATACTCTATATGTCCTTGATCTAATTGCTCCTTAACTAAGGCCTCCACTGTGTGGAGCTTTTCTTTAGACAATGGCCATTGATCAACCCAGACAGGTGGTCCAGGGAGCCACGTTAATGGCAAGGCTGTGTCAGATTGCGTACAGGCCTGTATTATAAATTTGTCTGCAATTTTGCATCGACCTTTTTCAAACGATCCAGACCCCAGATGGAAAAGGGAATAGGCAGAATGTAAGGAGTGATTGTGATTTGTCTAGGAGAGTCACCTAGACTTTCCAGAACAATGGGCTGAAGGCTTTTCTGGGCTTGCTCATAGCCTCCAACTCCCCAAATGTCGTGCACTGGTTGGGTGGGATAGCTTTCTGGCCAGTCTTTCTTTGCAATAACGCTAACGTCAGCTCCCGTATCAATCAGGCCATTAAGGACCAGTGATCCCATTTTAAGAGGGAGTCTAGGCTGTGAGTGCTCGATGGTAGTTAAGGCAGCAACTCGAGTAGAACCAAAACCTCCACTACGAGGGTTGGTAGAAGGACCCATCTGTGTTAATGGAAGCGACAACAATTGAGCGATTGATTCACCTGCAGGAAGGACCTGTGGTATATTAGACCAGGTTTGAATAATTAGAGGTCCTTCAAAATCCCCATCAATGATGCCTGGTACAACAAATAAACCCCGTGCAGAGATGCTAGAGCGGGGGAGAATGAGAGCCACAGTGTCTTTGGGTATTGGTCCATGATGTGCTGTTTTGACTTTGTAGACAGCAAGAGGGAATTGATAAGTGATCTCTTCGGCTGTGATCAGATCATGACCGGCACTTTTAACAGTAGCAGGTCAGATTTCTTGAACTGGGGTAGTATTCACTGAGTTCCCCCCACTTGACCCAGGGCTGGAGGTCCACCCGACTTGGAGTTTCCTGGCATTGGAACAGACCGGCATTGATTGGCCCAGTGATAACCTTTCTGACACCGGGGGCATTTTTTAGAAGGGCCTTTATTATTTTGGGGGGGTTGATCTACATTCCCATCAGAAGTGCCCTTCCTTGCCACAGGAAAAACATTTACGATCTCGGGCGGGGATCAAGGAGGTAGCCATGGCTGTGGCCAAAAGCTGTGTCTTGTGAGTTTCTGTCCCAATATTCTGACATAATTTTAGCATGGCAGCAATGTCAGTCTCTGGCTTATTGTAAATAGCCTGAAGGGCCGTTTTACAATCCATGTTAGCATTTTCAAACGCCAGCTGTTTCATCAAAATATCAGCAGCCTCAGTATTCTCCACTTACCGTTCAATCGCTCTTTGCAATTTGTTAATGAAAGACATATAGTCCTCTGTAGGACCCTGACGCAAATTGGCAAAAGACCCTAAAGGGGTACCTTTGTTTGGGATTTTTAACCAGGCTGCTCTAACAATGTCAGCCACTTGTGCCAATCCCCTGTTAGGGATGGTAATCTGCTGTGCTATGGTGACAAAGAGTCCATCTCCATTTAACATATCTGCAGACACAGCAATATTGTTTTGTAAATTATTCATGGCCAAAATGGCAGCAGCATCTGTCCATTCCTGCATAAATAGTACATGTTGCGCAGGAGTGAGCATAGCTTTAACCAAGACTTTCCAATCAGCTGGAACAAGGTTTCCATTTCCTCATAACCCATTAATCAACCCAAGAGTAAAACTGCTATGGAGACCGTTTTCAACTACACTTTTTTTTCAACTCTTTAAACATGGCAAGGGGAAGACTTTCATGAACACGGTGTCCCTGATTGTTATGAACCACAGGACAAACAGACATAAGGGGGAGGGCGGCAGCAACATCCTCCGGGCTTCCTTGGGCCATAACATCAGATAACATCTGCTGCACTGCTGAACGAGGAGGAGGAGAAGGGGGAGGAGGGGAGGAGGAGAAAGAAGAGAAGGGGCTGTTGAAAGAGCAGCAGGAGCTGCGTAGGAAGGAGGATTGTTTCTATTTTCATGGAGATCTGGTGGCTTAGAGGGTGGCAAAATCTGAGGGGCTGTTGGAAGGTTAGCTAAAGACTGGGCTAACAAAGGGTTCGCGATCTTTGAAATCGCATCCTGGCAAAGATGCCATGTGTGGAGGACTTTAACTGGAGCAACAGGGTCTTTGTGAAGTTTAGTCCCAATTTTATCCCATTCTGAAAGCTTAAAGCTGCCCCCTTCTGGGTACCAAGAACAAAAAGTACCTATTTCCTTCAGTAAATCCTCTACTGAATCAGATACAGCACGGTGACTTTCTCTATGAAGCAAATAAATCAAGTCTCTTTTATGTTGTTTTTGAAGCGGTGTAAGAGTGTTTCCCATTTTTTAACTAATAATACTCACCGGGATCCAAAAGTGGATGCGAGGACATGCCTGGAGTCCTTGCCGGGTGAGGTGAGCTGCTTTGATTGCCTCAGGCGATTTCCCTGTCAGGTGTCCCTGTTTCAAGTCTCTGTTCGGGCGCCAGATGTGGGTGGTTATGGAACAAAGGAAGTCTAATTGCCTTAGAACAAAAGAGTTGACAGCACGGATGTCCGAACCAGCGGAGCCTTAAGGCCACGCCCTGAGAGCTCTTTTTATTGACTTAGCATGAGTTACATAGTATGTTGTTAGAATTCAGATAGGATACTAGTTACCTAATCACAACTAGGATTGGCTGAAATAATCCTTTGATCTTATGCTCTACCTCTAAGTGAAAGGGCAGAATAAGGGGTTACCCCGCCTGCTGGCAGCTGCCACTTCCTGCCAGGAGTGTATGCACGTCACTGGAACAGAATGCAGCTACAACCTTTAAGAAGAAGTTTCCCACAATGGAGTACTCCTGAACAGTTAGTCCTGTACCTACCTTCATTCTTGTGTTCTACTCCCCACCCCCATGGGCAATGCTCTGAAAAGGAAGCCACACACACCCACAGCAACCACACAACATCTGGTGACTGTTGAAAACAGCACACACACCCCAAACCCCTCTCTGATACTTCTAATCCTAGAAAGTGAATGGAACCAAGGAGCAGCCAGTGTGGTTGTATATCTTTTGCATTAAAGAGTTATTTGTGTTTGGGAATAGTTCTTGCTCTTGCTCTCTTCTCTGGCCCAGAGCACCACAAAGCAACTTGCCCTCTTGCAGGGCAAGGAGAGTAATTTTGGTTCCTTGTCCTTGTGTACATGGAGGAGGATTTACATATTTACTGTGCACTGAAGAATTATTTTCCTTTTATTTTCTTGTCACTTAAACAAAGTACTACTCCCCCATGCCGCTTACTTCTTTTACACTTCCATGTTCCTGACACTCATTTGGACAGTACTCATAGTTCTGCCTAGATTGTCCCTTGAGCATTAGAAGTAAAGACATTAACTTTATTGGTAACAACTGCCAATAGTACTGTTGCTAGCACGAAGAATGGATCAACATCAGCTGACCTGTCTGCTGATGTCTAACCAAGGTAACTGGAAATGGGGTTAGAAACTCCAGAGGGCAGAAAGGCTGCTTCCAGGCCAAAGACTACTTTTCTTTCCCCAAGAGGCAACCCAGATTTGAATCCACTTATCCAGACCACTTGTGGGAGGAGAAGCATACCCCCAGGCCACTTGACTGGCTGGCGGCTGTTGCCTCACAATCTACCATGCTGCTGCACTGCATCATGGGTAGAAGACAGCTGGCAGCCCCAACATGGTAGCCACCACGTCGCCCCTGCTCACCACCATCACTGGACTACAAACACAGCCACACAGTGAGTTGGTGGCTGTTACTAATGTCTACAGTGATTTCTTAACTTGGGATAATTTGCTTCCAAAGGTTATGCCACTAGCATAGCTATGCAAGAGGATTTTGGCCATGTTTTTAACACTCCAAAACACAGACATGTTCTGTTCATAACAACAGTTTATTTCTGCAAGAAGATTGCAAATGCAGTCATTTCTTTTATACCAAACACTTCAAGAAAAGCTACCTCTGACTAATTTTTTAAAAACCAACTATAATTATAGTTCTATTCCATCCCCTATAATTTTTGAACTCATTCCCATCTACGATACACTGTTAAACAAGCTGTAGTCAATGCTCTTAGAAGTTCATCAGACCTCATAATTGCTTGAAGGGGAAATATAAGCAAAACCAAAAAAATTCTGAATACAAGTAATTGCAGGCTTTGCCTAATTGCCATATATAACCTGACTCTGTTACAGCATGCTTGATGTTTTAAAATATATCATGAAACCCTGGCATCTCTTTGCACACATCTAAAAAGCTTTTTATGCTGCCAGAGTATCATGAGTTGGCATAAGTGAATTCCGTCTATACTTATTGGATTTTTTCCCTCTAGCATCTGCCCCTCTATCCTCTCCATTTCAGTCCGCGTTGTGTCACTTCCATTGACACATTCGTTTTTCACAATTTCTCTGTGTTGTCTTGTGCAGACAACTGTTTATGCTGATTCCTTGCTCTTGTGCTCCAAGTACAGAAAATTGGACTCCAATGGAAACATCTCTGGTCCTTGCCTTGTGGGCATGTGCTCTAAAACTTTTTGAGGAACAGAAGCCCACAAGCTTTTGCTAGCCATCATCACCATCAAAATAAAAGGCTATACCTTTGTAATCCAAGAATAACCATTAAAAAAATCTCACTGCAAGGTGGCTCCCACTCAACATTGCATGTCCCTACCTTTCCCCTGAGAGAGGGAGAGAGGGAAAGAGAATGGTTTCCAGCAGCTGAACTTACCTATAAAGCCAGAATCTGCATTTGCACAGGAGGTGATTTTGTATATGCCAGCAGAGTCTCTCCTTCCAGGATACAATCAACACCACACTCTTTAAAAAGTGATCTTTCAGTACATGAAGACAAATAATCTTAGAATCTTAGAACTGCAGAGTTGGAATCATCTAAAACAGCGCCTGTTAAGGAGGCCTAGTGGAGAATCAAATACCCAAACTTTGGCTCCACAGCCAGGGTCCTAAACCACTGATTTGTTCCTATTTATTTTGGGGTTTCTAAGAGCTACGAGTAACTGTAGACAGTAAAAATGTAGAAAATTACTTCCCTGTGACACATCTTCCAGTAAAATGAACACTACATCTGTTACAGTAAAATGAACACTGCATCTGATATTAAAAAAGAAAAAAGAAAAGAAAATGCCTTCATCACATCTAGCCACACTACCCAAGTTTCCATTTAGTTCAGTGATGACTTGCTTTGAGATCGGGATGCAGATGGATTGCACAAAGCAAGCTCTATTGCTCTGACATCCTCTTTGACAACCACACCAAGAAAATTCTGTCTGAATATAGCATATGAAGACTCTCAAACATTTTTTTCCATTGTGTGGAATTTGAGGGGTAGATCCAGCAACACAGCACACACCTCCGCACATTGATTTGATGGTATGAAATTAGAGCTAAATAATGAACAAAGGAGCAGGAATAAGAATAAAATACCAAGTTTTGTATAATATGCAGAATATGAAAATATGTTTAATATTATAGGATAGGGATATATTTTTTTTATTTGAGGGCAATGAAATTCTCAGTTGATATTTTCTTTTTCTGCCTGGGACGTTATCTGCCTAACTTTTCAGAACTCATCTCACAAAGCTCTATATTTGGTACCATTAGGACTGAATATGGACAGATAGTTCTGTTTCCCATTATGTCAGACAACGGGACATTTTATCCCCTTATCTGTTCCATCTGTATGCAGAACAGATCATATGGAAAGCCAGGCTAGATTCAGATGAAGGAGGAGTGGAAATTGGAGGGATAAACATTATGATATGCAGATGACGCCATTGTACTGGCAAAAACCAGCAATGACTTGAAATGATTTTTTAGTGAAAGTGAAAAAATAAAGTGCCAAAGCAGGACTATAGCTTACTATTAAGAAGACCAAAATCATGACTACAGAAGAACGAGAAAAATTTAACATTCACAATGTAGAAATTGAAACTGGTAAAGATTGAGTCATCATTCACTCATCAATCTAAATGGAAACTGCAGCCAAGAAATCAGAAGAAGACTGAGACTCAGAAGGGCAGCAATGAAGGAACATCAAGTGTAAGGATGTGTATATATTTCCCAGTGAGTCCTAGATCACAGCAAGCTTGAATCACCTCTGTAGGCAAATATATTGAAACTGAGGCTGTCCTACTTTGGGCACACCATGAGAATGCAAGATTCTCTGGAAAATACAATGATGCTGGGAAGGGTTGAAGGCAGCAGGAAAAAAAGGAAGACCGCATAAAAGAGGGATTGACTTCCTAAAGGAAGCCACAGACTTAAGTTTACAAGAGCTGAGCAGGGCTGTTGAGGACAGGACATTTTAGAGATCACTTGCCAGAAGTCAGGAACAACTTGAAGACTTTGGAAACCACAAAGGCCACCAAAAGAAAGCCCACTGGAGCCAAAGTTTTATCATCATATATAAGGTTCTATTGTTTATAGGATGCTGAATAGTACATCCTGGGAATCAAACTGTCAATCAGTGTCATTGCTTCTCAAACATTAAATGCTGTCAAGCATATCAGTTGGCAGTTGTGAAGTATCAAATACTGCTGGATGTCATTAATACTGACATGAAATATTTCATATCAAATATTTGACAGGTAGCTGAACTGAAATAGAATTCTTGGTTGAGATGCTTATTCTCTTCAGCTCCAGGGCAGGACTTAAAGCAGTTATAAGGTATGAGGTCTTCAGGATGGTGTCTCCAGATCTATGTATGAGGCAGGGGGAAATGAACTGAAAGAGATTTAGAACATGCTGGTCAATGAATGAGGTCAATTCCTTCACTCAGGAGAGGAGATTTTCCTGAGGAGGGAAAAGTTCCGACAAAGCACAGGCTTAACTCTTCAGTGGAAGAAACTTTCTAAAATTCTCCCTTCTGCTTTCCCAAGACTATATATGATTTTTTTCCCCATTTACTAGCAGTCTAATCTGTTGCAATTAATTCTTCAGTGAGTTGCTAATTACAATTATTTTAAGGTGGCCATTTATCCTTTCAGTTTATCCTCAAGTTGATTTGTCTTACAAAAGCTTCTGCCACCTGTTTCCCCCCCCCCCTTCTTTTATAAAGCAGCAAATCAAATCCACATGCCTTCAAAGAAGCTGATTTAATGGCAGAATGAAATTCCTTCAATGCTTGAAGCACAAACCTTTTAAAGGGAGGCATATGAATAGTACAACATGGTAGCACACTTTCCATCTAAAATATGACTAAGCTATAACTGCAGGATGTGAACCACAAATTAATTAAAATGCTTCCCTGTGATAGCTTGGAGAATTAGAGGCATGATGTATAGGAGAAATGTGTTTAAAAAGCTTTCTAAAAGAGCATATATTTTCATGGCTGAAATTCCAGATCTAATCCCTTGTGCTTTCAGAGCTCATGACATTTTTTAAGATTTTTTTTTTACTACAAGGAGGGGGGGGGGAGAGACACAGAGAGAGCACTAATTTTCATTAACTTTGCAGAGTTCCCCCCCCTTTTTTAAAAATATATTATGTTGTGTTATTTTCTGTGTTGCTCGTTACTTTACTCAGTCCTTTGGAGAAACAGAGTGCAGTATTATCATCTATCTTAACTATATTTTCATTTATTGTTAATTTGATAGAAAGGCCCCACATTGAACTGAGCAGAACAGACCCTGTGTGCTGGTGGCTGCACTGTACTTACTTCTAAAATCCAGAGTAGCCTGGACTAATCCAATGATGTAGCCACTCCAGGATGGTTGCCAGGAGCAATTAAAGTATCCATAATTCTTTAATTAGAATTAGTTAAAGAATTTGAAGGTCACAGTGCTCTAAGATATTTTCATGATGCTCTAAACACTCTGAACATGTGACTAGGGCACTAATGACAATGTTGATGTAGGGATGCACACTGATCCTGCCCCCATCTGGATATTAGTCAGACTTTCTGCCAAATCAGGGTTCCCAATCAAGGTTCAGAGAAATGTGCTGATAAGGTTATCTTCTGACCATTACATCTAAACATGTGAAGTCCTGGCTCAAGACTCAGGGAGCTGAAGGAAAAGAGTTTATCCTCATCTCTGCATCGCCACCATTGTCAGAGCCCTGTTCAGATTTCAGGTGAATGCCCACATAGAGTTGTAGTCTTCTTTGTTTCTGTATGATATGGTCTGTAGTAGATCCTATGTTTACAAATGTAAAATAGAGAAAACTCCATCTGGCAACCTCACATGATTAAGGTAAGTATTAACACCTCCATCATCCCAAAATAATTAATAAATAATTAATTGGCCATTGTGTGATGCGCTGTCAAGTCAGAATTGACTTATAGCACTCCTAATAGGGCTTTCAAGGTAAGTGTGATATTTAAGGGGTGCTTTCATCAGTTTTACCCCTCCCATGAGTTTCCGTGTTTGAATGGGGATTCAGCCTCAGACCTCCTGAGTCTTAGTCCATCACTTTAACCACAACACCACACTGAGAATCGGTGACTAGCTTTTAGCTGAACATAATGTTGATCTAGATAGCTCTTGTGGTTTTTCTTATGCTCTTATGGACAGTTGTAGTAGTGCAAAGGGCTCAGCACTGCCCCCGTTAACCCAGAAAAATAATGTTTTGCAAGCAATGTCAGAGCTCAGTGTAGATTTCATTAAGTGTTTTTGAAAATCTATAGCATTTAATGCTCTAGGAAAGGATTTAGAGATCTGAAATAATCTGTTTCAAAATGGAATTTGACAACAACTATGGCATCAGAAATGAGAATAGAAAACAGCAATGTAAATTAGAGAATAAATCCTGCCTCTAAAAAAATCTTCATAGAACACAATGGATTCTTTGAATGCTTCCATTCACCCTCTTAGCCCCTGGTCCTTTGAGGATGTGCAATGAAAATTCTTCACCAAAATAGTAGTGATCTATCTTCTCACTTACAATGAAAATATAAAGCTATTTTTCTTCAAACATATAAGATGGTAAGACTCACTAGAAAAGTGCTAGGAAAAGGGGAAAACTGTAGGAAAAGTTACCTGTTGTGTCCCAAATCAGATCCAAGGTTTTGATGTTTACATATTAAGACCTTTCCGGTTTGGGACCACTCGACCTGTCAGAACACCTCTCCTCAATGTCATCTGCCCAACCCACCAGAGCTTCCTAGCTCCTCTGGGTAGCCACCCTCAGGGAGGCCTGGAAGTCCTCCACAAGAGATCAGACCTTCTTCGAGGTGGCTCCAATGTTGTGGACCCAGCTCCCAGTGGACCTAAGCCTGGCCTGCTCTCTGCGAACATTCAGAAGACAACTTAAAACATTGCTTTTGAGGGAGGCTTCCCACACCAACCCTATTTGATTTTATGCTCCCTGTCCTGCCACCATACAGACAATTGTCCTTGGTGCCTCTTGTTCTTATTTTATTAATGTTTTAATTCTTGTGTATTTACTGTTAAGTACTGTATATTTTCCCCTTCAAGGATTGCTGCCTTGTTGTGATGAAGGGGCTTGAGTAATTCAGAGAAACTATGGGCTATGCCATGCAGGGACACCCAAGACGGACAGGTCATAGTGGAGAGTTCTGACTAAACGCGATCCACCTGGAGCAGGAACTGGCAAGCCACTCCAGTATCTTTGGCAAGAAAACTCCACGGACAGAAACAAAAGGCTAAAAGATATGACGCTGGAAGATGAGCCCCTCAGGTCGGAAGGCGTCCAACATGCTACTGAGAAAGAGCGGAAGACAAGTACAAGTAGCTCCAGAGCTAATGAAGTGGTTGGGCCAAAGCCGAAAGGATGCTCAGCTGTGGACGCGCCTGGAAGTGAAAGGAAAGTCCGATGCTGCAAAGAAAAATACTGCATAGGAACCTGGAATGTAAGATCTCTGAACCTTGGTGAGATGGATGTGGTCAAACAGGAGATGGAAAGAATAAACATTGACATCCTGGGCGTCAGTGAACTAAAATGGACGGGAATCGGCGAATTCAATTCAGACAATTATCATATCTATTATTGTGGGCAAGAATCCCGTAGAAGAAATGGAGTAGCCCTCATAGTCAACAAAAGAGTGGGAAAAGCTGTACTGGGATACAATCTCAAAAATGATAGAATGATTTCAATACGAATCCAAGGCAGACCTTTCAACATCACAGTAATCCATGTTTATGCACCAACCACCGATGCTGAAGAGGCTGAAATTGACCAATTCTATGAAGACTTACAACCCCTTCTAGAACTGACACCAAAGAAATACGTTCTTCTCATTATAGGGGACTGGAATGCTGAAGTAGGGAGTCAAGAGATAAAAGGAACAACAGGTAAGTTTGGCCTTGGAGTTCAAAATGAAGTAGGGCAAAGGCTAATGGAACCGTTGCCGAGCAAGGCTTCGGGCAGCATGGTTTGCTCTTTGCCTCCCCTCAGATAACGCGAGACTCTAAGGTCTCACGAGAGTTGATCGAGTGGGGGGGGGAACGCCAGGTTATATAAGAGGTGTTCCCCCCTGCAAATGCCCTCTTCCTTTTTCTAGCTTGTCTGGAGAAGGTGGACTCCGCGTGACCTCCGATCTTGCTGCGTCATTGAAACCGATGGTGTTTCTGAAGGAGGGGAGGGCAGCATCGGCTCTCTCCCATGGTGTTGTTGCATTTGCTTTAATTTTATTATATTATTTGATGGCCGCCTCTTTTATTAGAAGTACCTGGACAGAAGGCGAAGCGGGCGGCAGCAGTGAATTCTATTATATTAATAATAATAATAATAATATTTAAATTATATAGAGCTATAATTTATAATTATATGGAGCTAAATTTAACTGCCTTCGGTGAAGAGACAAGAGTGTTTTGCGGTGTGTGAGAGTAGGAGCAGATCGGCAGTGCTGGGGGATTAGGCGTTTAATGGACTTTGGCCCATCCCGATCCCCCCCCATCCTAGGTTGAATAACTTTTGGCGCGAAGGGAGGTAGGTGCGTCACCAAGGCCTCGGTAGTAGAAGGAAACTGCGCCAGCTTCTCGGCCCCCCTTCGCAATCAATTGATCAATTAAATTAATATACAGTAAGCTAATTAGATAATTAGATCAATTAATTGACTGTTAATCTTAGAATTGATTAATTATTATAAATGGGGGAATTAAGTCAGAATGGTTTGATACAGTGATTCATAATATCTAAAGAGCACCAATGAAGTATTTCATCTTACATCCATTGAGGGAATTTAATAATAATAATAATAATAATAATAATAATAATAATAATAATAATAATAATAATAATAATAATAATAATAATAATAATAATAATAATAATAATAATAATAATAATAATAGTAAGAAAGAAGGATATAAGATAAAGTAAGAACCAATTTATTGTAGCAGACGCTTGCCATTACCATAAGGCGTGCTATGTGGGAATACTAATATCAGCCTCTACAATAGTGCTGATAAATTTATTATTGAGATAAAGGGTTCAATTAATCAGTAAAAGCCTTGATCCATAATGGCATCAAGGAAAGGCCAAGGTAACAGGAAAGGAAAACAGCTGGCCTGGAAATGGCCTTCTCCACAGGTGTCACCTCCTCAGTCCTCTTCAGATGAGGAATCCTGGCCTGTGTGGCAGGAACTTCAAGAAAAGATCGCTGCTCTAGAAGCGGAGAAGTTGGCGAGGCAAGCCTCTCAGTCAGTCGGGGTTCAGCCATCCAGATCTGCCAGGGAGACTAGGAGCCACCGTAAGGCTAAACTTAAGGCTTTAGGCTCAGGACTTAATGACATGGTTTGCTGTTCTTGAAGCAGAGCAGCTACCCGAGGGAGCCAATAGAAGCGAAGCCAAAGGCGCTTCTTCGACACCAAGGTCCAGGCGTTCAGATAGAGGCGGAAGGCAACCCCCGCAGCAACTGCGACAGCGTCCGAGTGTCAGGAGGTCCAAGAAGAAGTGGTGGAAGTTGAACCCAACAGACAGTACATGGGGGAGGGCCCAAGTGTGGCTTCTACTTCCTCAGGTGAGTGGACCGCCACACCGGGCACTTACACACCCACCCCCGCATGGCCATGGGCTGGTGGTGGTCAATTCAATCAGGCACTCTGCACACCATATAATGCACAGAACGTGGGGCTTCCCAGCACCGCATGGCAATGCGCTAGTCCACAGTTCAGTGGCTGGGGCATGCCATATTCCACGTTAGCATTGCCAGCCCAAACTAATACTACGGCTAGCATAGGGGCTTGGCCTTACCCTTCCATACCCAACACAGGCTATAATACTGTTTTCCGTTTTTCGCTCTCCCATATGGGGACTACTCCATGCCCCTGGGTGATCATCTCACCCTGGCAACTAAAGAGAAGATATGAGAGGGTGAAAAAGTCGACTTATTTGAATTATTAAATAGAAACGTAGAGAAAAAAGATTTAAACAAGGAGGATTAAAAGGAGAAAGAAAGAGGCAGGAGGAAGAAACCTGAGAGAACGTGAGCAAACTGGCTCCCTGGTTTCTTAATCTAAGCCGGTGTAATAGTTAAGGCGCAGCCATGGAGGGCCCAATCATTATTCCAGTACCTAGATATAATCTACAGGGCATACGTTGATTTTGTAGGGCAGGCGTGGCTTAATTATGATGAATCCTTCAGAATGCGCAGCGCAATTCACCACAACATGCGTTGGGACGAACCCATGCTGGGCCTGTGGTTGCAGCACATGACTCCTGTGAGGCCGAACATAGGGGATAGATTTGATAGTGGGCACATAAACAGGAAGATCACCCTTGGGCAAAATCCCCGCCTTGGAGCGGGGCAGGCGGTTCAACCCCGCATGCTATGTTGGGAGTATAACTCCAAGGGCTTCTGCACTAAAAGACCATGCCGCTTTAGGCACGAATGTAACACATGCAGGGGTCAGCACCCTAACTCAGCTTGTTTTAGGGCAGGTGCCCAATGACAGAACAAGGGCCCAGGAGGTACTAAAAAGCCCAACAATGGTGGGGGCGAGCCTGGAAAAGGGCCCTAGCCCAATTAAGGTTGAAGTTTTAGAAGCCTGGTTAAAAGACCACCCATGCAGGAAGGATGCTATTTAACTTTTAGGAGGTTTTAAACACGGCTTCCAAATCCCAGCAACGGGGAAGCGCAGTGCATATTTCGCACAGAACCTCTGGTCGGTTTGCGCAGGATGGAAAGCTTGATTCAGAGTAAGTTAGATAAGGAAGTCAAAGAGGGAAGGGTTCTTGGCCCCTTTTCAAAGTTACCCATGGAGAACCTGAGGGTTTCCCCATTAGGTATTGTACCCAAAAAGATGCAGGGTGAGTTTCGGCTCATCCACCACTTATGCTTTCCGGAGGGAGCGTCAGTCAATGACGCTATCCCTCCAGAACTATGTACAGTGTGTTACACCTCTTTTGATGAGGCTGTGCGCATGGGCAATACCAAAATCAGATTGATTATGTTCTCTGCAGCCAAAGATGGAGAAGCTCTACAGTAAGCAAAAACAAAACCTGGAGCTGATTGTGGCTCTGATCATCCGCTTCTTATAGCAAAACTCAAGCTTAAACTGAAGAAAGTAGGAAAAACCACGGGGCTAGTCAGGTATAATCTAAACCAAATCCCTTATGAATACACTCTGGAAGTGAAGAAGAGATTTAAGGAACTCGATTTGGTGGACAGAGTGCCTGAAGAACTATGGATGGAGGCTCGTAACATTGTACAGGAGGCAGCAACAAAAACCATCCCAAAGAAAAGGAAATGCAAGTAAGCAAAGTGGCTGTCCAATGAGGCCTTACAAATAGCAGAGAAGAGAAGGGAAACAAAACGCAAGGGAGATAGGGGAAGTTACAGAAAATTGAATGCAGACTTCCAAAGAATAGCAAGGAGAGACAAGAGGGCCTTCTTAAATGAACAGTGCAAAGAAATAGAGGAAAATAATAGAAAAGGAAAAACCAGAGATCTGTTCAAGAAAATTGGAGATGTTAAAGGAACCTTTTGTGCAAAGATGGACATGATAAAGGACAAAAATGGTAGGGACCTCACAGAAGCAGAAGACATCAAGAAGAGGTGGCAAGAATACACAGAGGAATTATACCAGAAAGATCTGGATGTCCCGGACAACCCAGATAGTGTGGTTGCTGACCTTGAGCCAGACATCCTGGAGAGTGAAGTCAAGTGGGCCTTAGAAAGCATGGTTAACAACAAGGCCAGTGGAGGTGATAGCATTCCAGTTGAACTATTTAAAATCTTAAAAAGATGAGGCTGTTAAGGTGCTACACTCAATATGCCAGCAAGTTTGGAAAACTCAGCAGTGGCCAGAGGATTGGAAAAGATCAGTCTACATCCCAATCCCAAAGAAGGGCAGTGCCAAAGAATGCTCTAACTACTGTACAATTGCACTCATTTCACACGCAAGCAAGGTTATGCTCAAAATTCTCCAAGGCAGGCTTCGGCAGTATGTGGACCGAGAACTCCCAGAAGTACAAGCTGGATTTCGAAGGGGCAGAGGAACTAGAGACCAAATTGCTAACATGCGCTGGATTATGGAGAAAGCTAGAGAGTTCCAGAAAAAAACATCTACTTCTGCTTCATTGACTACGCAAAAGCCTTTGACTGTGTGGACCACAACAAACTATGGCAAGTTCTTAAAGAAATGGGAGTGCCTGACCACCTTATCTATCTCCTGAGAAATCTATATGTGGGACAGGAAGCAACAGTTAGAACTGGATATGGAACAACTGATTGGTTCAAAATTGGGAAAGGAGTACGACAAGGCTGTATATTGTCTCCCTGCTTATTTAACTTATATGCAGAATACATCATGCGAAAGGCAGGACTGGATGAATCCCAAGCAGGAATTAAGATTGCCGGAAGAAATATCAACAACCTCAGATATGCAGATGACACCACTCTGATGGCAGAAAGTGAGGAGGAATTAAAGAACCTCTTAATGAGGGTGAAAGAGGAGAGCGCCAAAAATGGTCTGAAGCTCAACATCAAAAAAACTAAGATCATGGTCACTGGTCCCATCACCTCCTGGCAAATAGAAGGGGAAGATATGGAGGTAGTGACAGATTTTACTTTCCTGGGCTCCATGATCACTGCAGATGGTGATAGCAGCCACGAAATTAAAAGACTCCTGCTTCTTGGGCGGAAAGCGATGACAAACCTAGACAACATCTTAAAAAGCAGAGACATCACGGACAAAGGTCCGCATAGTCAAAGCTATGGTTTTTCCAGTAGCGATGTATGGAAGTGAGAGTTGGACCATAAAGAAGGCTGACCGCCGAAGAATTGATGCTTTTGAATTGTGGTGCTGGAGGAGACTCTTGAGAGTCCCCTGGACTGCAAGGAGATCAAACCTATGCGTTCTGAAGGAAATCAACTCTGAGCGCTCACTGGAAGGACAGATCCTGAAGCTGAGGCTCCAATACTTTGGCCATCTCATGAGAAGGGAAGACTCCCTGGAAAAGACCCTGATGTTGGGAAAATGTGAAGGCAAGAGGAGAAGGGGACGACAGAGGACGAGATGGTTGGACAGTGTCATTGAAGCTACCAACATGAATTTGACCAAACTCTGGGAGGCAGTGGAAGACAGGAGGGCCTGGTGTGCTCTGGTCCATGGGGTCACAATAAGTCGGACACGACTTAATGACTAAACAACAACTGTATATTTTATCTATTATTGTAAACCACCCCAAATAGTGCTTCACAATAATGGGGCAGCATATAAATCAATCAATCAATCAATCAATGAACATGAGATGGATTGATGGACAGTTTTAGTAGTGCAAAGGAAACCAGTAGAGGAAACCAGTGTATGTAGTTCACAAGACATGCTGCTATGCACTGTCGGGTCACTTCCATCTGATGGCAACCCTACAAATTAACAGCCTGCAAAAAATCTGATCATTCACAGTCCTACTCAGGTCTTGTTTTGGAAGAAACATCAATAATATAAAAGATGCAGATGAAGCCTTATTACTGGCAGAAATAATAAAAACAGATTGATAAAATCAAACCTCACATAAAATGCCCTGGCAAGAGATCTCTACCGTAATTCCTGACCCTTTCACAGCCTTCAAGTTATGCATTATCAGTGGATATTATTCATCTGAGGATTCATTAGGAAATGAATTATTATATTGACTAATAATAAACGATAAAGCAGTTTTTGTGTGACGGTAAAGTCTCTCAAAACTGTATTCTTAAGGAAGATTTAATGAACTAAAAAAAATCAGGCAAGGAAAGGCAATCCTTTAATAAGATTGAGTGGTTTAGCTAGGAATTAAGTCAGAACATGACAGTATTAGATCCTTTAGTACTTTCAGCAAAAAGTAGATAATGCTCTTTTTTGGAGGGCATCCATATATATATGTGTGTGTATATATTGGGTTTAGTAATTCCCCTCTAGACCTGCCAAACACTTGTCATTTCCTTTTTATTACTACATTGCAGGTATGGCAACCTTGTAGGTGGATTCTCAGACCTGCAAAGGCAGGTCTTTCATGGAAATCAAGTGCAGTATTGAAAGAGCTTAGAAAGGTTACTTTTTTTGGGCTACAACTCCCAGTGACTATGCTGGGTATGAGATTATGGAAGTTGTAATTCAAAAAGATAACATTCCCAAGTTCTCAGTGGAAAGGACAGCTTGTAGAGAGAAGGAAGTCCCAATTCAGCTGGGCAATCTTGTGCCAGACACTAGCCTGGGCCAAAGCTATTGCTGGACAAGAGTGTCTGCAACAATTTTTCAGGCAAGAGGGTAAACCTACTGTCACATTCTCGCCTGTCCCTTGGTTGTTTCTCCAAGCAAAGGGCACAAGCTTTGTGTCATGTCGCTGCCACCAGTTGATTACATCAACATTGTTTATTATTAATGACAGAGGTCCAGGCAATGTGTCATTTTAAAAAGAACCAAATAGAAGTTGTTTATTATTACAGGTGATGAAGGTACAGTTGATGTCATTAACTCTTAACAAAACATCCTACTTCATCCACTCTCAACCGCCAATCATCTCTCTCCACTCCAAACTCTAAATTCACCAATCTTCCTCTCCCCTCCTCCTGCAGAGACTCTTATATCCGGTGACTCCGCCTCTCCAGCAGTCTCATTGGTACATGCAGATAGCTGATTAATATTCATGACCTGGGCGGAAACCACACCCACATTGCAGAATGTTAACGTTATTTGTGCATATGGTGCACGACACTGCAATAATTCAGTATGTCTAAAATGTGTATGTAAAAATAATAAACAAATTTGGAATTTTGGGGAAAACATCACCTTTGGCACTTCCATGGAAGAGATGTCATGACTACAAATTGTTAATTATTCCTTTTATCATTATTGCATGTCTACTATTAAAGACAGGGAGAGGTCTTGGAGGCTTTTTCTGCCACATGTGCAGAAATAACGTTTGCCTGGCTTTGGACACTATTCTCTTTGACTTTCCGGGAGGGCAGGCACTATATGTAGCCCAATACATGACAACTAAAATATCTTGGGCGGACCCTCTTTTACATCAGTGTAGCTCCTCTTTTAACATAACATATATTGTATGGTTCTGGTGAAGGAAAAAATGCCCCAAACACCCCTGAACTGTTTGGAAAAATGGCAGGAGAGAAATATCACAAACCAACCAGGCCATTCCTCATGTTTACCTCTGAGTTGTTGAGCTTTGCACTGTTTTGATTCATTAACACCAATCATTCATAAATCTGCACAGGCCAAAACTTCACGGTTCACTCCATTTGCTCCAACTAACACTTTGGGCCACTGTTTCTGACTAATTCACATCTTTTTTCTGTCAGGAGAAAAAGAAAAGAAAAGAAAAATGAGCAATAAACAATTAACAATAAAGAAAACAAAAACATTGTGGCACCTTAAAGACTATTATACATATTTTAATGTAAGCTTTTGTGGATCTTTGCTCAGGTTTTGCCTGATATGCCTGCACAGACTAACATAGCTAACTCTTCTAAAATGACATATTTTCCCCATTAACACTATGCTTGCCTTTTGGGAAAATGTAGATGTCAGGCTTGTTTTTTAAAAAAAGCTACTCTGCAGAGAGCAATTGTGCAGTACATCTGAATAAAAAGATCCAGTTTATTCTGGATACATCATTTTGGATCGTTGTGTTTTATTCCTAAGTGGGAAGTCACAATTTTCACTTAGAAGAACATCACGGAATTGTTGTGATTGGACTGGAGGGAAAAAAGAGTGATTGGGCCCCACTTATCACATAAAGATGTCTTTGAGCTGCAGCTGTTAGCCTGAATTGAAACCCTTCATCTTATTATTATTTATTATTTGTTCTCCAAAATACAAACAGTGAAAAAGAACTGTCATTATATATGACAATATATATTGTGGAATATTTAAATACGCTACTAGACTAGACCTAATCGCCACACTTGTCCACGTACCTCGCCCAGCACTGTAGCAGCTAGGTGTAAACAAGTGCAAAGACTTTTCAATGTTGCTTTGTATCTCTAGAGTCTGAGGGTTGTGATTGGTACTTAGGGATGTTAAAAAGTCTTGCCACTGAGATTTTAGTTTAGACTTGTTGTGGGAGCAACCTCTAGGATTCTCCAGCAATCTTAAGAGATCTCACCTCCAGAATGAGAATGAGGCAACAAACTGGGAGGTGTTTTGGGAGGTTTCGTCATGGCTTCTGCAATGAATGCAAAACATACTTCGTACAAAACTGCTGTATTTTAATGTGAGCTTTTGTGGACAAGTCCACTTCTTCACAACTTGCCCATGAAAGCTCATTTTAAAATATAGCAAGTAGTCTTTAAGGTGCCACAACAATTTTTGCCTTTTTAATTTTTCTTTTCTTTTTGCCTGATATGCTCGTGCAGACTAATGTGGCTATGTCTTCTAAATTTGCAACTATGGCATGTTCCTATTATTCAGTATACTTTTTAGTACGTTATCAACACTGGTAGGAGGATCACAACTATTTGCCTGTACTCCTCTGCAACAACTACCAGGATATTATGCATTAATACTTTCGGGGTAATGGTTTGATGAAGCACCTGTCAACATAAGAGTATGAAACAGAAAATGGATAGTTTTAGTCAGAAAGTGTTAAGCAAGCACTGATTATTCTTGTACAAATGTCAGTGTGGAGTGGTAGAGATGGTGCCAAGAAAAAGAATGTCCCCATTCATTGGTCTCTCCTTTGATAATACGCAGTGCCCTACACAACAGATCCTCTCTTAAACTGAACATGGCTCACAAACCATTTATTTTGTGTAATGCCAGTTGCTAAGGTCTCCTTCTGCTATGGCAGCCTGGGTCGGCATAGATATTTTATGTGGCAAATAGATAGTGTTCCGACTGAAAGGTATACATCCCGACCTTAGAAGGAAGCCCTTCTTGTCAAAGTTTACTATGAAGGTCTTCCTTTCTTCCTTAGAAGGGAAAGCTATAAGGTTTTCACCAAGACTTTAAGGTGCCAGCAGCCAAACTATGCCTTGAAAAATTAAGTCCCCATGCTGGCAGCTGGAGTAGCTGTGTCCATTTAGAAGTGTCATGCATCAATGACCCCCACCTTTATGCCTGTGGATTGGCAGTCACCTGATCCTGACAGAGGGGTGTATTTCAGCAGGTTGTCTTGAGTCCCTCTGGACATCTTGATTCACGGGCTGCTATTATGGACATGCACTGCGACATTCTCATTACATCACATTTGTGGAGAAAGTAGAATGTAGGAGGCCAGTAGGAAAAAACTTTGGAAGAAGCTACAGATTCTAATCTCCTTCTCTTCCTTCTTCTCCTGTTGCTGTTACTCTTACTGCTCAGCTGTAAATGCAAGGGCTTCTGTAACTGCTCCTTCTCTGGCTGTTGAAGGGGATGGTCTAGTCTCAAACTTACCATGATCTACCTGGGAGGCAAAAGGCCCTTGATCCCTCCCAGGCTTCTGGTTTCTCCTTCAGCTCTATAGTCCAAATGGCTGTTGGTTCCAAGTGCACATAGACAGATCTTTTTGAACATAAGATTGAAGTGTGATTCCAGCTTTCACTAAAAAAAAAAAAGGATGTTGTTGGACAATCATCCATGACTACTGACCATGATGGGTGAGGTGATGGGAGCCCAGCAGGTTCCCTTTGCTTGCTATAGAATGGTGTTGCTTTCTGAGTTTCAGAAGATTCAAAATCAAAACCCAGTTTCTGTGAGAGAACAATTTCCTCCAAAACTGGGTAAAGTAGATGGGTTTCAACCCCTCATGCTTTTTAAATTCTCATTTAAATGATATTTTCTAATATAAGGATTGTGGTTCTAAAACAGATTATCTTGTAGGTGAACATTTACCTGATGTGCATATAATTAGACTTAAGTACCATAAACTGTAAATGCCTAGTCTAGTTAATACTTGTTTAGATACTATGGGGAAATGAACAAAATCTCTCTCTCTCTCTCTCTCTCTCTCTCTCTGTGTGTGTGTGAGAGAGAGAGAGAGAGAGAGTGAGTGAGAGTGTGCGTGTGTGTGTGTGTGTGTGTGTGTGTGTGAGAGAGAGTATATGTGTGTAAATGTGTTTATGTCTCTCTGCGTGTGAATAAGTCGCTGCAGGTTGTACTCAGCAGGGAATGGGATGCAAGTGACAATGATAGGTCGTTACAATAGCAGGCCTACTGTTTGATTTTCAGGGGGAAGCTGTGCATGTTTTTAATTTTGCTATCATTCCAATGGGGTGTGCATTCCTTCTAAGTATTTTTTTAAAATGCTATTTAGTTAATTTACTGTGTATTTATTTTGTTAAAGGTGTATATTTACGCAGGGTTTTTTGGAGGGGAGGACTGTTTTGTTTACTTGTGTGAGGAAGTGTGGGCTGGAAGGTGGACTTTGTGATTGTGCAAGTGTTTCAATGGGCTGTGTGCACATTTATCTCTTGTTGGTGGTGTTGTGTTGTTATTGGTTGCTTTAGTGAGAGGTATCTCTGTACCGCAAGCCAGTGCTTGGCTGACTGCTTCCTTGACTTTTTGTATTGTGCAACAGAGGATCTCTGTTGTTCTGAGTGGGTGGCACTTAACTCTTTTTCCTCTCTCTCTCTTTTCTAATTTTTGGTTGCTTTACTGTTTTTTTGAATTGGTTGGTGGGTAACTGAGGCATTTTTTGCATAGGTTTGTTGATTATTTCTCTTTCTCATGTGCCGTCATCTGCTTTTGGAGTAGACTGATTCTCTGTTGCCTTGCCTCTGTTTTTGGAGTCTTTTAAAGCTTTTGGAGTGTCAGAAAACATGAATGGGGAAACCTGGAAATGATTTTCTCCATCCTTGTAAAATAAAGAGACTGGTGTGTGAAAAATATGAAAATGAAAGAAAATGAAAGATGTGCACTCCCACACATCTAAAAGAATCTGACATGGAAGAAATAAAAAAAAAATTATACCGTGCACATCCCCAGTCACAGCTCTTGATAGCAAAGCAAGAAGGTGGTGAGTTAGCCTCTTCCTTCTAACTGTGATTATTCTGCATTACAGAATTGAATTGTGCTACATAGTGAGGACATAATTGTTTCTTCTCAACACTTCATCTCTTTGAAAATGTAGGTAAAGAAAAAGCAGAGGAAATATGAGGTCCAGACAGTAGGCCCCTTAATTGGGGGGGGGGGGTGTTCCTCAGTAAGTGTGGCACAATACTGACCCCAGACATGAGTCTTGATAGGATTTGAAACAAAAAAGCTTAATGGCGAAAGAAAGAAAGAAAGAAAGAAAGAAAGAAAGAAAGAAAGAAAGAAAGAGATTTCATACTCAGCAGTTTGAGTTACATCCTAGGATATGTTGCACAAAAATATGGCTGTAATTATTTTCTCCACTTGCATGTAATTCAGAGAGATACTTACTCTCTACAGGAGTTGTAACCTAAATACATCAATGGGCAGAAATTGTGCTCTCCAACTGGGCTGAGTCTTCTCAAGCTGTGATTCTAACCAGGAGGTTTATGGCAAGCAAATATAAAGTGTGTGCATTTGTGTTTGGTACTCCTTTCTTTTTGTAATACCTACAATTAACAGCAGAAAGGCAACTGGAAAGAGGAAACTGCATTCTGAATAATAGAAAGGGAAAGCTGGTGCAAATTACTGTTTCCTAAATTACCATGATTGTAATGCTTCTTTTTTAATTCCAAGTATTCTGGTCTTGGTTAATTAAACACAGAGGCTGGAGTTCTGTACATAATCTTGCCTTCTCTTATATTTAAAGAAACCAAAGAAGTCACACACACACACACACACACACACTATATATATATATATATATATATATATATATATATATATATATATATATATATATATATATATATATATATATATATATAAAAATTATGCATACTGGCTACATTGTGTTTACTGGTGAAACACAGAATGCACAATTATTGTTATTGTTGTGTTTACTCGAACTGCATTTAGCTCCTAAAAATGAAGTTATTATACCTGATGCCTGATTTGAAAGAATTGCAACTTGAAATGGTCCCACCTACACAGACATTTAAGTGTCTGTGCTGTAGTTCACATGCACACACAGGTTCACAGAGAGAAAGAGAGAGAGAATGAGAATGAGAGATATGAATTTGAGAAAATTGAGAGGAAATGTACAAACCTATAACACACATCTTTTCCTACATGGTAAATGTAACGGACATAAGCATGTAATGTGTGTCTTTATTTTTCAGTCTGTTGCTAGGATGTGGTTGTCTATGCATTTTGCAGAATGAGACATTATACTACCGTTTTCAAACATACTCCTATATGGAGAAAAACAGACCCTCAGAAAAATATTTTTAAATAATACCTAGCATACTAGGTTTTTAAAAATTTTCTCCAGGCAGTTCCCTTCTCTCGTAAACATGGACAGATGCATGTTCCCTGGTCAGGTAGATGTATGTGTCCATGTTTATAAAGATGTGATATATTTTTGAAGACAAACAAACACACACAGATATATAGGCTGGGATCCAATTACTTATGAAAGTACTATGGTATAAATTGCAGCAGTGGGTTGCTGCTAATTAAGAAAAGTCAGTGCTTGAATACTTTGTCACACACCAAGTCATGTGACTGCCACACAATGAGGAATACAGATATTAGCTCTAGGTAGGGAATATTCGTATTCGTCTCCTGGGGGAGACAAATGCGGATATCACCACCACAGATGGCTGGCCCTTTGGAAAAACACCCCCCCCCCCAGAACTGGCCGGTTCCACTTACCACTCACGGCACAGCAAGTGTGGCTGTCATAGTTCGTGCCTCACCAATTACAGAAGAAGCCTGGTTTGCACTTTCCCACCTGCTGCTGACCACTCCATGAGGAGGTGGGATGATGAGTCTCCCCACTCAGCTGCTGAGTGGTCAGCAGCACAGGGAGGCAGGGAAGTGCCTGCCGGCCACGTGCACCACACTGTGAGCGGTAAATGGACTGGCCCGTTCTGGGAGAATGGTTTCAAAGGGCCTGAACACCTTTTTGTCCCCGGGAAACAAATATGAATATCCAATATCCAATTAGCTCCTTAACTAACAGCAACTTGTCACTATAATTTACACCAATGCATTTTTGCAGGCAAAAGTATGTAACAGGATTCTGGCCATAGAATCCTATTACATGCACACATCTGACCAGTAGTTGAAAATAATATAGTTCTTTCTACTGTCTCAGTACTCTGACACCTCACTTACTACCTCAGCACGAATTCAGGAATGAAACAGCACCATCACTCTATGTTGCAGCATACACTGAGGAAATCTGGGCTCTAGCTATGTATGCTTTTAAATATTCTTCCAGATCCCTTTACACTGTGGAGGCTGAAAAACCATTTAAATAAACTACTGTGAGGACAGCTTGTTACTGGGAATTGTATTACTCAGAACATACATGTGGTTCCACATACATAGCTCTCCTTGCTATATATGTTGAACCATAGTGGCACAAGATGGACAGGGTTTTAAAATGACAGCCGGTTTTTCAGAGAAGGAAAATGGTAAGCAAAGTACTGAAATTTTCCTCAGTTAAATATGACAATCAAGGCAGGAACAGGCATGATAGCAGTAAGTGTAAATCTATCAATCTGTTTCTCGTTGCATTTCTCAGGATACCATTAGCATTCTCATTATACCTGGTTATTACCACATTGTGATACAATTGTGTATCATTCTACACCAAATTCATGCAGAGGGGAATTAGAAAACAACAAATCTCTACATAATTTTCTAATCATTTTTATGATATATCAATTTTTATGCATGTTTTCCATTAACTATAAGTCTTATGTGCCCCATTCCAGCCTACTTACTTTCAATCATGCACACTTTCAAAATGTAGATGTGGTCTTGTGTCCATCTTCAGCATGTGCCTCCAAACGGCAAGATGTGTTCTGTTCTGTAGCAAGACAGGGTTGTGTGAAATGAATTTTTCCATATGAAAATGAGATTGGACAAATGTCTCTTCTATTCCTAAGCATGCAATGCCAAAGGGACAAACGTTTTAACACTGCACTGATACATCTACAAAAAGATGACATACTCTTTAGTAAGGTGAAGTTGAGGTTACAGACGTATTGTGTATGCCTGAATGCATATCCCCTGAGAGGCTTGTTGTATGTTGCACAAGCACAGATTACCTTTCAAAAGACTTCAAAGTTTTGAACAAGTCTGAAGAAGCACTGTGGAAACTTGGCTTATTATTTATTTATTTTCCTCAACAGAACTGCCACTGGATTTTGTTTAAAGTTAAAAGTTTGAGGCAAATTTGGCAACTTTTGGTTGACAGCTGAATAGGAAGAAACAGAAACAATTACCATATCTTGCAGAATAACTATTCACAATTCATTGCATTCAGCCTAAAATGTTAGTCTGGAAATAAATATGCATTTTTCTCTTGGAAAATTTGTTTGAGAAAGGTTTGTTTGTTTGTTTGTTTGTTTGTTTAAGAGAATCCATTTAACCTAGTTATATTTGTAAAGGGCTGTGGTTGCATGTGTCATATTCTTGAACAAGCTCCTATATTTATATATATCATAGATAGGAAGATAGCTAGACAGAAATTTGACATTTCTCTCTTACAAATCATTGCCATTATTTTGTCTTCATTCTCCTTTGGGGTGATTTTTAGATAATTCTGTCAATATGTACAGACATGTAGTAATGTGGACAAGATTCCCTTCTTTAAACCAAGTATTGAAACTTCCTCAACATATGTGACTTTCAAGCTGTCATATAAGAAATATGTTACTATCGTATTCAGGTTAACATGAATTATTTTATTTGTTAAAAAAAAAGTCAAGTAATACAGAATAAACTGTTCTCAATTTGCTAAGATGCTTACCTCAGGAAACAGGCTGGATAGGATGTTATGCTGTGTGCCGTCCAGTTGGAAATAACTTATAAAGACCCTAATAGGGCTTTCAAGGAAAGTGAGATATTTAAGGAGTGTTTTTACTAATTCCACATCCTCAGTGAGTTTCCCTGGCTGACTGGGGAATTTGAACCCAGGCCTCCTGAATCCTAATCCATCACTCTATCCACTGTGCCACAAAGTAAATCACAAGTGACAGGTTTTCAAGGGTCAGAATTCACCATTAGTTATTTCTCTGGGCAGCATGCCAGCAGTGGGTGAGGATGCTAAGAAATCTGTGTGAAGGGTCAAAGTGACCTACATGTCCACCATTCATATATATATATCCACTCACACCCATGCTTAGGACAGATGTTTTTAAAAGTCTATCTTATCATTAACTAATTTTTTGTTTATTTTGTTATATTTATATCCCACTATTCTTCAGTGAGTACGAGGTGGTGCATGTAACATCCCCCTTTTCTTCTTTATCTTCACATTAACCCTATGAGGTTGGTCAGGCTCAAAGTGAGAGACTGGATCAGAATCACTGTGAAAACTTTGTGGCTCAGAGAAATGGCTGCTCAGAAACTGTACCAGACCCTACCCCACCACCACCACCACCACACACAGACAGACACGTTCGTACAACTGATAGTAAATCTCTTGCATATCTTCATCCAAGATTTTTTTTTTAAATTAGGGATTCCCCACCCCTTCTAGAAATGCAAAGCAATTCACATGTCTCCTTGAAGCAAGTCTGTGCCAGGCCCTGAGAGGAAGCTTCTGTTTCTCAGTCCCTACTGGTGGAACACAGTGAGATGTGAAATGGAGGAGGAGAATAATCTCATTCTCCATTATCACCATTTGAAAGAAGGATAGAAATACGGGAGAGAGAAGGAGATGAATGAATGGGGGCAATAATCAATCCAGGGCTGGTGTTACCATCAGGCAGGCTGAGACAGTCAGTTAGGAAGCAAATGCTTCTTGGGAGTAGTGTTGGATAGCCTCCTAAGTGCTCCTCCTGAGTTCCTTGATTGTTACCCTCCAACTGAGGACAGAGGTATGTGTGCCACACAATCTGTTCCATGGTCCTGAACTAGTCTGTTGCCTTGGGGCATGATAGTGGACACTGTTCCATCACCAATGATGAAATAAGGGCCAAATTATGTTTTACAGATAATACATTATTGGAAAGTGACATCACAATAATTTTCAAGAGACAGGATTCTGGGGGACTATGTCTGAGAAATCAGATTTGCAAACAAAGCTGGTATTTGCATCCCAAAGACCAATAAAAATAATAATAGAGCAAGCTAATTCAGGAGCTGCAAGAGAGGAGAAAAGCTCCTGCTATGAGAATTAAAATGCTTTCCAGCACTTCTGTCTTCTAATGATACTTTATATATATATATATATATATATATAGTTTTTAAATGTAAGATTAATCTTGCCATATTTTACAGTTGAAATGGTGGTATCTTGACCTTTGCTTCAAACGGAAAAATGTCTCTCACTATTATTGCATGAACCAAATGGGAAAATTAAGTTGGATTTTTTCTGCCAGCTAGTGGTTCCCACTGGTGAACTTCATGAAGTAAAAGACTTGAGCATATACGAAGTGACTCAAATTTATGACAATGTTTGATAGAAGAGATTGGAGACTGAAGCCTTCATGAGAGAACAGGGATATTATAGGTACATGAAATATTTAAGTCTGTAAAATGTAGGGTGTGCTATGAAATCTATAATTTTGCCTACATTGAGTAGGACCAACATGCACAGCCAGAATGAAATGCTGAAGAAAAGTAATTGCCAAGGCAAAAATTCAGTGTTTCCAGGAAAGTAGAAATCTTAACATATTAAGCAGTATCCGTTCCAGAGACGCACAGTCAATTCATGATTCTTTACAAGTAAGGGCTGTCAAGTGATGAAAGGTATTTTAGTTAAGAAACTGTGTTGCCTGTCATCAATTTGCCCATTAAAATTAACATTTCAGTTTTTCAAAAGACATCACATCTTTAAAGTTTTTCTTGGCTCATTGACACAGAGAACTGTTTCATTTATAAATCATTGCTCTATTGCTTTTATTTCAAACCTACTGGAACACTAGACTTTCTACCACATTTTAAAGATTTGCATCTGGCTGCCATTCTAATGCTCATAGCAGAAACAGAGGGGATTACACGAGCCAACGTAGGGTGTGGTTATATGTTGAAATACTCTTGGGTTTGTGTCAGGTTTAGAATGCTTGAAATTGATTTTAAAATATTGATTTACATGATGTACAGCTGAGCACACTTTTTTTTTTGGTCAGGGAAGCATATAATTTTTTGTTGTTGTTCAGAAAGTGAGTTTTTGAACACCTACTAGGGGCTTGTTTATTTTAACTCAGTCATGAACATGACTTATTTTGAATTGTTTTTGCATCTGTGCTCCAGATGTGGTTTTCTCTCAGAGTAAATTGTGTCTGTGGGGTTTGTCAAGTATTAGATTGGATGTCAGGATCACAGGTTTCCAGGCTGCCAGCAACCAGAGCATCTCCCTGTAGCTAGGACAGTGTGGGGTTTTATTTTAGATTTTTGGTGCAGAGATTTCACTCTGGAAATGCATAGCTTCAGGGTGGCAAAACACCGGAACCTGGAGCCCCAGCAGTGCCAATTTTAAAGTATTTTTTTAAAGCCTATATAGTCCCCCTTAACTGATATAGCACACATCTTATATCCAGATTAAAAGTTGTCCAACAGGACACACACACCAACCCAAAAACATGTGACTACCATGCAACTTAAACTGATTTCAGATCCCCTGATCCAATTCCCAATGTATTTCAAAATTGTAACCATGCTCTTAGTTCTCCATTAACACTAATCTAACCATTGATTCAATGGGGCTACTTTAGCTGGGACTAACAATTGGATATAGCCCTTGTTTGGTTATGATATGTTGTTGCTGTTGTTGTTCAGATGGTGAAAATATTCCAAGCAATTTGCCTTTTGATGCTGGCAAGTGTTAGACAAAGCTCTTTTGAGCCACAAAAGCTCATACTGAAGCAAAATAGCTAGTCTTTAAATTTCTATACTTCTTTCTTTTTCTTTTTCTTTTTTCTTTTTCTTTGCCAACACTCCCTTGATAAGGAATTCAAGGTGGGAACCACCAATATAAAAGCTGTGTTCCAGATATGATTTTCCCCTCACTGAAATTCTCAAAAAATGTTGCGTTGCTCTTCAGTAAAGACACCTCCATTGTCTGTAAAAATATCATCATTCACTTTTAGTGTTTGATTCTAATTTTGAACAAAACTGAGCAAACAGAGCAATGTTCACCCCTTGAGATGGTTAACAGAGTCAGAGTTTTCATCCTTTAGGAAACAGCTAATTGTCTAGAGCAGCCATTCTCAACTTTTTTTGTCCATGGCCATAAGCACAATATGAAAGAAATATAGGCCAAATCATGATTGTATAAGACACATAATGAACCTTAAAAGATGATATGTGAAGAGTTGTTTCCAGTCTGTGCCCCCCTTCAAATGTGCCATGGCCATATGGCCCATATTGAAAATGGCTGGTCTAGAGTCGTTTACTACTTCCACAAAAAACCCTTGTTGTCATCTGTTGGATTCACATGGAGTTGCTGATAAATGTGAGGATGCAGTCCAACCAGTCAGACACTTCTCTGCCTTGTTTGTCTCTGTGGAAGATTTCAGCATGTGCTCAAACATTTCTTAGCAAAATGAAGGGACCTGAAGCAAAGTCTTTGACTATCTCATGTCCTTGAGATTTAGAAAAGTACAAATTCTATCTCTTGAGTCCAGCAATGGAAGAACAAAAGTTCTAAGGCCAATGGTTGCTGTCAAAAGATTGATTCTTCACAACAAAGACAATATGCTTGGACTAATATTGTCTTTGAAATTGCAGGGTTTGAAACAATTGCATTCGCAAGGACATCTAATCCATGCCAGTATCATAATTCATGGCAACCATTTACAAACTTTCTTTAAAGTAAATACTCAGGAGGAAGCTGGAAAAGCCTCAAGAGTATTATGTTTTTAAGAACAAACACATGGCAGTTACAATTTTACTGTACTAGCTTAAAAATCATGTTTGATATTCTTCAGCTTATAGCCATGGCACAGGCATTAAAACCAATAAAAACAGAGATCTGTATAACAGTAATACAAGGCACACAGAATGAAAAAAAGGTCCCAGACAGATAATTGTCATAGCATTGCAGAGCATAGTATACCTAGCATGGGGTGACATTCCAAAAGGTTTATTTTGAGCTTCTACAACTCATCTTTCTTTGGTTGATATATTTCCACTTTTCAAATTTATGAGGAAGAAAAACCCAATTCCGCCCCCCCCCCCAAAATTTTTTAAGAAAAACCCTGCCAACTTTTGTAACAAAAGGTGCAGTTGGTGACTACTTACTGAAATAAAGTCTCAGAGGGCCTCTGGGAAATGAGAGAGATAAGATGACGGTAATATGCTAAGGCATGCAGAAGTAAAGAGAGAGAGGGAGAGAGAGACTATGTGTGAGAGAACATGACAGTTATCCCTTCCCAATAGCCTCTTGAAGAAAGAGCATGGCCAAAAGTCAACAACCAGGAATATCAAGTAGCAGTCTCTTTAGCCTTTTGCAACTTATAGTGTCATGGAAGTGGCATGGTTGACTGAATTCCTGAATAGAAATGTCTATATGAGGAGGAGACATACATTGCAATGCTTTATTGAATGGTCCACTGACATGGCTGCTTGCAGTCTGAGCAGCAGGAGGGTGCGTCATCCCAATTTTTTTGTGGGGAGGATATAAATCCCTGCTTGGACAATGGCCACCCCTGCCCACTTGGACTATGTACAAACTAGAATCTAAAGTTCTGTAACATTCTAGAGTGACAAAAGGTGTATCTACACTGTCGCAGTTTGATGCCACTTGACGTGTCACACAGAAGCCTGAGATTTTTTATTTCATGAGAGACTGAGAATGTTCTGCTTCAGTTGTGCTGGAGCTTTGTATCAGGGAATTCTTGGTGCTTCATTAAATAGCAAATCCTAGGATTCCAGAGGATGAAGCCCTGGCACTTAAAGTAACATCCAAGTGCTATAGCTCTATAGTGCAGATGCAAAGCCTCAGAACTGAAGATGAAATTAAGCAGACAGGAGTGGGCCTGATTCTTAATTACTTGGTCTGGTGTAAGCCCTTCCATGCTCACTGAAAGGAGGGTTAATATCATTCCAATGGTGCCCACAAGTGAACTATTTCTCCTATTTAAGTGAATGTTTACCATTCAGAAAATCATAATACCAAATGATGGGTATCTTTTTAGGGGCCAGGGCATCTTAGAATTTGGTCCTTATGATATGAAAATATGTATATCATTATTTACTCGCAAGTAAGAGTATTTGAATCACAATCTTAAAGAGCTTTCTCTTTGGTTCTTTGCTAAAAGCACAGGAACCACAGGTAATGTTGCCTTCTAAAACTGTAGCAGATTGGTATTTCATCCCTGTTTTCAGCTGTCAAATAGTTTTCCCTCCTCCTCTTTATTTCCAGGTTGTCATCTGCACAAATTGTTCACATGGCTTAGAAAGTTTTGAACCTTTCCGAACAATTATTTGCTGAAAGATGGAAGGGCTTCTGTAATAAATTGCTTTTATGAACTACCCATTTTTGAAATAAGTACTTTAAAGAATGGCTTTCAACAATTACCTGAAAGCAAGCACATCTTCATGTAACTCATTTTTTCAATTTCTTCCAAGCCTAGTTCATGACATTTTACAGATAAGCCCAACCTACTTAAGGACTGAGGTAAAATACAGATTATAATTCAACAGTATAGGAAACATATTTTTCTGAAATTGGTCAAAAGCATGTCTTAACAGCATATGCTTACATCAAAATTGCACCAGCCTTGTCTTTTGCCAACAATATTTAAAAAAAAAAATATTATCAGCATGTACATTTGAAGGTAAAACATTGGAGATATTCAGAAATGGAATCATCAGAAGTGTCAGCATTTCCTTCAGCGATTCCCCACCAATGTCATAATGTATTTTCTCTTTATTGTTTATATGCCACCTTCATCAACACAAGGAACATATAGCTCTTGGGATGGTAGTTATGGATAGATAAGATCTACTCTCTCTCTCTTTTTTTTTTTTAGAAAAACAGAGCTCTAGGCTTGAATAAAGATGTCTGACCTCAGTGTTCCCTCCAGGCCCTCAATGAAATTTCAGTGGCTGTTTTCTCTAGCTTTGAAGAGAAGGAGAGGTATCAAGGAGAGGTATCAAGGAGTGATCTAGTGCAGAATGAGGAAGATTTGGATCTGAAGGTTCTAAAGTTCTCCCAGCCCCAGTTTGAGGAAAACATTTGTCAGTGCTGCAGTTGGCAGAATTATCTCTCTCCTATGGCTTGCAACAGGAGGAAAATTGCATTTAAAAGAAAACTAGGAATTTCAAAAGACCCACAATCCTTCCAGTCTTCTACCCTGTAAGCAGTGCTCTGAGATCAACCTTGGAGTTACCCAGATGGTTCCAAAGCTAATTCCAAGAGCATTTAT